>JAOYRR010000254.1:0-600000 GCA_038994665.1 Podotricha telesiphe
CGCGAATTATAGGGGCCATTACGATTCATTAAGGCCAGTTAGGCTTAAACCGGTGTTTACCCACGCACACGAATATTCTCACATACACATGCGAGTGTTTTGCAACAGTTGGTACATAATATTTCCACGAGAGGAAAAGAGATGCTAAATTCACCAATGCGAAAATTTAAGCTGCGATATTGTGGGTGTAATTAGTGGCACTCGTAACGAGTTTAGGGTCTTCGGTACTGAAGTGTAAATTTTTGATTTTTTCATGTTTTACACAGAATATAATTTTATAACTAAGTTTATAATTATTTCAGAACACTAATTACTGTGATTACAAGTATTAAGCTTTTTTTTATCAACTGCTTTAGTTGATAAGCTATTTACTATTGAAAATAAATATTTGTATAATAAGCATTGATTAACAATATACTGTTATGTTGCTTTCATGTATGCACAGACAGTGTCCATTCCTCTTGTGATTTGTGAGACCATATAGATATTTTGTTGGAATTGTGCCAACGGTCACTCGATACTGCTAGTGCCAAAATGATATACATTGCAGTCTTAATATATTCATTATTTTTTATAGGTTTGCTTATTTAGAACGACCGTCATCAAAGTATTGTGACGTGTATTTTAATAACAAACGGAATCTACATAGATTCCTTTTGTTAATTTGTCTTGCTAGCGCAACGGAATATTAAAATTGTATATATTTAATTGCTTGTTTCAAACAAGTTACATATTTACGTTCCGATGATCAAATCAAATTGACTCGTATATTGACTTTAATTTATCAAAAACGCTATTTGTTTCATATTGAGCCGTAAGATGAGAGCCATACAGATTGAGTTGTAATAAAAATGCAATAGCAAATATCCGCCAATTTGTAGGTGCTGCATGTTGCAGGTAAATAACGTAGGATCGATTTACCGATGCTTTTGACAGCCCGTAGCGTTGAGCAAACAAAACCATCATTTCCGCGGGCTATATTTTATTTTAAATTCGAATGCAGCAAAAATGCAGTTTTGAAGTATTGTTGAACTTTTTTTCATATTGTTATAAAATATTTGCTATACGGAAAGTATGAAATTTCAAGAACATGATTTGTTTGGAAGTCAATTTTTAATTATAGATTGATTATATTTATAATATATTCATTTCTCCTCTTCCGGATACCAGTATCTAAGACAAAGCACGTCGTTTATTACCGCCACTCAAAGAGGAAAGTGGAGGTCAGAGTGTTTTGTCACTAGGTGCTCTCTCACTATCTTGGTATACAGGAAAAAGCAAACAGCTTAGATTTCCAAATTCACTGTTTCCTTTATTGAGCCATTAACCGAAAGCATGTATCACGCTTAATTACGGGCCAGGGAAAAATCTGTACTTAACCTGCGTGCACTCATTTAAAACGGTCGCACCAATTTATTTCCCGACCCAGACGCATTAACAAAGCCCGCGATCGAGAGGACGAAAAAACATTCAAACAGGCGAACTGTCCAACTAAGCCCAGAGGCTATCTAATAACATTTATTACCCGCTGGTCCCTAACGTCCACTTTCAGCCTCTGATAAACTGACGCCATTTTTGCCGCCATATTTATTTATAGGCGTTGGTTAGCGATAATGTCGATGCGCGAATCGTTCATTACTCGTAGAGCCCGCAGCCGGAACCTGGCGCGGGTTTATCGCGGATTTGGTGAATTGACTTTGCATATGCAGTTAACTATTAAGCCAATGAGATTTTATAATCATTGCACACATTTAGATTAAATTGTAGCAGGGGACTCCAATTCACTGTTTTATGACATTGCAAAACCTAACCTACTACGGTGCTTCGCTGATAAATTAAGCTATAATAATATGAAATATCATGAAATATATTAATATAATGTTACAAAATATACAAATATATCTATTAAGATCATTGATTTTCGTGATTACTACACATTTTGAAATAACCGAATTTTTAACCTTTTAACCGAATTAAACGCCTACCTACCTGTGACCACGGACTACTGTAAAGTGTTCGAAACGTCGGGTTCTAATAATATATTATTATTTATTATTATTATTAATTATATTTATAGCCTATATTATCGAATACCAATAATATAGGCTATAAATATAATTAATTCGATTAAAAATAGTTTCAGTTAATTACCAGGTAAAAATATATGTATATTTGATATCTATTATATTTAAGATTGCTCAATCAGCTAGTCTGAGAACTTATTTAGGGTGCCTATTACTCATATCGATGGGCGCAATGGGCGGGTGTTGGCGGGATTTATTCGCCAACTTTTTCGCCTCGCACGTTCGAAACAACTACTTGTAATGATCACGATCGCGAGTATGGACGATGCTTCCCGTGAAATACGTCATAATAATAGATACAATAATGTACACTTGAAAATCTTCGATTTATCGTCTTTTGTTTAATATATTGATTATGAAAGACGTGGGGCATGTTTCATATTTTTATTATGTAACTTAATAAAATATAAGTCAATGCTAAATTTCTATTCTGTGTTCCTTTGGAATCTTAAGTATTAACTAGTAGTTTAGTGTTATTTCACATATATTTATATTTACATTATAATTTAATACAATGTTTGCTTAAAGTGGACAACAAAACCCTCACATAAATTCTAAGGAGGCCGGAGTTAGCGAAATACAAAGAGCGCCCGAGGGACCCGTCCTGCACACAAATCACGGTGTCTACCACTTTGGATATTCGGACATCTACCTTGCCACGTCAAGGATACATGCTTTAAGTAACAATGTTATAACAATCATTTGATTGTTTATATTGATACGAGTATATAACCTGTAGAATTAAGAAACATCTATTTCCTTTTAATTTAAGTCCTGCATACATCATATAGTGTAAATTCTAGTTGCACTCCTCTAGCATCAATACACCATTCCTCTAGCATCAATACGGGATTCATACACCATTTTTGGATCTAAGCAAAATGAAAGATTATGTAAAAACGTCATACATACCTTCAAATAAATATTAGAATAAACTTACATTTGATTAACAAGACAATATATAAATAACTTACATAAAAAATTAGAAACTATATTTTTAATAATAATATTTACGAAGATATTTTAACACTATTCAATATATATCTACTTATTTTTTCAATTACCAAGTACCTAACCATCGGTCACCTTACATCGGTTTCAATATCTCAGACGTGTATTAACCGACCTTTGTCTTGCCCTTTGATTTGTGGATGCTTAAGAGAGATCAATTGCCTCTGGCCATGTTTACTCTGTCTCTACAATATATTTGCGTCCTTTACTTTGTCCAGTTCAAAATAACGAAAATACTACACTTAAGATAGAAATGTGTCAATTTCTCTTATTCTCTACTCTTATTTTATTGGTGTGAATATTTCAAAAATATTTCTCAACTTACAGATTTCCGTCTGCGACTAGTAGCACAAACTTATCTAAGCTTACCTAGCTTTCTGTATATATAAAAAAGTTTTAAATATACAGAAAGCTAGGTAGCAAGGTAAGCTTAAGTATAACATATGAAATACTTATAAAGTAATAATTTACTTTATAAGTATTACATTACCTTACCTAGCTACCTAGCTTTCTGTATATTTAAAAATATGTGGAATAATTTCCACATACATATAAAATATTTTAATTTCTTTTAATGTGATTAGGCAGGTATATTATTAAAAAAAAGTACGTGAAAAATTAATTATTACTTGAATGATGTAGGGACACTTCTACTTACATCCTACGAATATTGCTACTCTAATATACTCATGTGGAAAGTAATAAATACAAAGACAAGATGGAAACAAAGAAAAAATATTTATCAGAAATGAGTAATATAGGTACCATTATATTTAATCAATGAAACTCTTTATTATTTTTTACATTGTGTTTTAAAACGAGTTTATCATGATTGTCTTGCATCATTTGTAACCGTCAAAGCAATGACTGCTGAAACCCTGATTCATAATTAATGATAATATCCGGCTGAAACGGATTTTTCGCCGACGAGAAAAAATGCCGCCGACGGAAAAATAATCGAGAGCGTCATTCTTTTATGAAGCTAAATTGAATACTAACGGGTAAGCTGTTGTATATTTAATTTTTCTTAATTATTGCATTTTTTGTGTCAGTTATTTATTTATGTCACCTTTATTATATATTCCACTGAAAATATATGAACGTACCTACATTTTGACATTATTTATGAAAATTACGTTTAGGTAAGTGAATTCGATGTCAATTAAAATATTAGAATATAAACAAACAAATCACCGTCGTTCATTTTAATGCCACTATTTTATGAAACTATCGACCATACAATAGACCATGCAAAATGTCAAAATTGGAAAATGTAAAAAAATAAGATACCAAATGTCCTTTTGCTAAGCTTTGTAATGGAATAAACAATATAATAAATTGACAAGATGATATGATTACATGAGTAGGTACAGTGCGTCTTTATTTACGACGGTCACAGAATTTCTATTAGTTAATAGTTAATCAACTATGAACGAAAGTTATAATTTTAATATTATTTAGGTTATTTGTCATAAGAGTATAATAAGGGTAAAAAGCATTCAATATTTAAAGTTTTTCAATTTTAGTGATATTATTTTTGAAGGCTTCAAAAAAGGTAACAACTGTTATTAATGACACTATATCATTATTTTTACCTGTATTTGATATTTTGAAATAAATTATACGTGTATTCGTATTTTTAATTATTTATAAATATTAAGCTTACCTAAAACAAAATCCATAACAATTTGACTTACGGTAAAATCCGCGTAACACCGGCTGTTGAGCTAAAACGGAAATACAAGTTAAAAAAAAATCAAAAAAAGGAGTGCTCACAACCGGAAGCGACGGGCAGGAAGACGACGACATCGCCGCGTCGCCGCCCGAATGAATTAAAAATTAATCGAGTATCCGTTTCCGGTAACCATGATATTTTCTATTTTTATTTTCGCAAACTCATTTCTACTTATAAATGGTAGAATTTCGAGCAAAGAAACTCAATACAATTGTTTTCTAGAAGATTACTTTATCAGTTAGCATGTGTAATCAGTCAACATACATTTTTATAAAATTTAAACCTCATAAAAAAGATGTAGACTAAAAAAACACAAACAAATAGAATAAGAAACCATTTTTGTTCTAAATACACATTTTTCTTTGATTATATTAATATAAGATATATATCAACACATTCATTATTAAGTACATATACCTACACCCACATCATACACACTCACACACACACACACACACACACACACACACACACACACACACACACACACACACACACACACACACACACACACACACACACACACACACACGCGCGCGCGCGCACACAATTTCACACGCGCACACTCACACACATTCACACAAACATACACATATACTTTGCCCTTATTTTATTTATATTTTCAAATAGGTTAATTATCACTATTTCTGTATTGTAATCATATAATGATATTGTAAATATTTATTTCTTTAAATGTATGAAGTGTTATAGAAGAGCAGAGTCTCCTGAGACAACTACTAGTATTATACTAGTAACTTACTAGGCAGGTACCCTTACTTTATATGTAACTAAAGTAAATGTGAAACTGAAATAAATATATTTTTATTTATTTACTTATATCTAGCTGTATAACGTAGCTGACGTTTCTATATGAAATGGTTTTTGTATCAATTCTAACCTTTATTACTATACAGATATATTTTTTTACAAGAAGTAAAAAACATATATCTGTATTGTATCTATCTTTAGTTTTTCTTTTATTTAAAAATTCCAATTAATTTAATATTCCTGAATCATAAAAAGATATGGGTAAGTGTATTCAAATTCCCATTTAATTTTTCATTCAAGATCCAAGGTCCTACTATTCTCAGTAAAATTTGCAGTTAATATTTAGGCTTTGCATGAATGATATAACGATGAATTAAAAATTGTTATAAGCCACCATCGTGGAGCATTAGGACAGCGTTTAAGCGATTGGTTATGGGTTTGATTTCTACTTGGAGGAATTATTGTATTTTAATTACTTTTATTTCCAAATCGCGACTAAGATCCGCCACTCTACATGCAAAGTCACGATTTCGGGCGGAAAATAGAGAACGGAGTGTCTTAACACTAGGTTATGTCTAATTACCCTGCTATGCGGAAAAAAGTATATAGCTGGAAAAAAAATATCCATTTGAAAGGATTAAAATAAATAAAATTGAATTTGATGTGGTTCAAAACCTAAATTACTCTATAAATAGTGATGTCTTAGTTTTTGACCTAGTTGAGTATCTGTAGAAAATATCGTGTAATAATTCAGCTTTTGTTAATAAAAGGTGACGGAAGGTGAAACTGACCACGTGCCAGTGTTGTTTAAATAAAACCATTAATAAAACTTATATTACTATTTGTAATCTATTTACCTATTCAAACTAAGATAATACTGAAAAATCTATGTCGAATATCTGAAAAACAATTTCATTCTAAATAAATGGAACATATTTTTAGAAAACAGCCTTGACGGTTCCAGGAAGCCCGGATTCAAATCGCTGCGTTTTCTAAATATATTTTTTTTCAATTTCCTAAATGTGTGAAACACGTTAAAAATGGAACATTGTCTTGTCAATTCTTTTTGGTTTCACTAAAATCTAAAAATAATGTGCAAAACGTATTTTATAATAATAAACGTACTATACGTATTTACAATTAAAGTGTAAATTGTAAATACGAAACAAGTTCCAACTTAAAACAAAACGCTCAATTGTAGTTCGAGCACGCATAACTATGTTCTCGTTTCTGATCTTAGTCGTAAGATTTTTTCAGCCAATAGGTGGATTGAGAAGATGGAAGTATCTTGTACCCTTTAGAACTAGAATATCCCTAGCCCATACTCTTCTCCTTCCTATCTTAGATTATGCGGATACCAATTATTTAGATTTGTCTCAGCAACTAGTTAATAAGCTCGAGCGCTTACAAAATCTTATAATACGATTTATTTTCGGACTGAGAAAGTATGTGTCCCAATATCGTGCTCAACTAAAATGGCTGACGATACAACACAGACGCCATTTACATTCCTTCACTCTCCTTTATACCATTCTTTACCATCCTGTTACTCCTTCGTACCTGAAGGAACGGTTCAAGTTCTTGGGATCGAACACTATTCACACTCAACACCTCCGTTCCCGTAACGAAATGCTATGGTGACTCTTTTACTGTCAAGTCAGTAAAATTATGGAATGCGCTGCCAGTGATAGTAAGACAGTCCCAGTCGGCTGCGATATTTAAGCGACGTCTTAAAGAGCACTATCTTAAACAATACGTATAATCTGACTCTCAATATATATTTGATGTATGTATATTAATGTATCTATGTATGTATGGAGGAATATATGTATGTATGTGAGTATTTATGATTGTATGTAAGTATATTTGTTTGCTAATGTGAGTTTATTATATTTAAGTAAGTATAATACTTTATGCACCTCTCTGCATTCTCTTGTGATAAATCCTTTAGTTATTGGTTGCTGAAATCTCTTAACCAATAACTATTCTATACTATATAACTATACTATAAAGCAATCTCTTGCTTCTAGCAATAATACCGCCATTGCACATATAATTTAAGTTTAACTACGTTATTAAATCTAAATTGTACTTTGTTGTGCAATAAAGTGTTATTATTACTATTATTATGTTTTTTTAACCAATTACTACGGCATTTTATTCAAACCATTTCAAATGTGAAATAATAATATTTAAGTAATACGGTCTTTAAAGAAACAGCGTACAAACGATTATATTGACTAAGCACTTTAGCGAAACTATATATGTTAAATATGAGACACAGACATTATTTATATGTATATATATATGAAACCAAATAAGTGTCCCTTTCTAGTCTGAGAGGATCTTAGTGGGCGTACCCATCGAAGGGCGGAGCCTGAGACAGACACTCCTTGGGTTTCTCTTTTTTACTTCAACGAGTATTTAGGTACGCCGTGTCCAATTAAGCAAGAGCTCTGAACATTCTCCTTACACCTCGCATTTCGTCTGGCTACAAGTTCACTCGGGACGCAGGGCAGATCAACGATTCTGGACATGTTTATATAAGCGTAGCAACAAAGGAACGAACAACTTTAGTCGTTATCGCATTTATAAACTTCTCGAGACAATTCCATTTTATGGGGTGTTTTGTACAAGATAAATTTTATTCGTCTTGTCTACTTACTTTTGTTTTGTGTTTATTAAGAATAAAAAAGCTTTAAAACCAAACTGTTTTTCATATTTAAAATATGTACGATAAAATTATTTCATAATTTAATTACACACAAAGTTTTGAAAGGTTTTGGTCAAAACTATTAAGTTTTGATTAAATCATTGTTAAATTTTATATTTAAAATGTTTATATCTAATTAATTGTTGATTTCCTAATCTGATTAGACACAGAGCGGCATTAGGTTCCTTCTAACACGAATGTCTCTGTTTCAAGCAAAAGTCATCTATGATAAGTTTTCTGTGCATATACCATAAAATGAAGATGGAGAACAAAATAACTCCTCGGCTAGGCAGTCTTCTATAACTGAAGCTTAATAATTTTTTTGTAAGTAATAGAAATAGTGAGCTTTGAAAGTGTAAATATAATTATAACGTATATAGTGATTGCTTGATAAAGGCAAAAGGAAAATAAAATTCTGTACCCATAATGATTCACTCCCCTATGATTGATAGTTCTCAAAGAATTCATCACATGAGCACCCATATCAGAGGAGATTACAAGAAATAATAGATATAAATAAAAGAAGTAACATAATGAGTGATGGATTTGCGGGAAACATTGAATAATCTTGTGATTTGTGGTTATAATTTGCACTCATGAAAGAAATATATTAAAAATGTTATTTTTTTTAACTTCTTTCAGAAAACTTAAAACACATTCTCCACTTTTAGCCCGGTTACGAGATAATGTGTTGGTGATCGAATTTGACGCCGTATTTTGTCTTCCCAAAGAGGGGAAAATTATATTATCATTCACCTGAATGGGCTTCGAAATCATAACCAACGCAAGTTCAGTTGATTCGATAGAGGCTATTATCTATTTATATTAAGTATATACTATAAAAGTATTATATAAACGTATGTACATTTCCATGTCTAAATTGCTGTCAATTATTTAAAGTATTTTTATTTATTTATTGGCAAGCCAAGAATTCAAAGGATACATTTTATATCATCACATCAAGCAAAAAAAATTGCTGGAGTTTCAACATCATGTAAATGTATCATGATGGTATACGAGCTTTTAAAATATTCAAAGTTTAGATATAAAATTTTAATATAAATATTACATTTAAATATTGTTATAAAATTATTAGTGGCCATTGTTATGTAGTGGGACAGCATCTGGATGCAAGCACGATTGGTAGTGGGCTCGGTTCCCACTCGGAGGAATATTAAAATATTTTCATTTCTTCACTCTATCGTTAGGCAAAGCGCGGCTTTGAGTTCCGCCACTCAACTTACCTATACCTACCTACCTATAATGTCTGGCATTCGGGCCGAAACTGAAGAACGGAGTGTCTTGATACTAGGTTCTCTCTGACAATTCTGATATGCGGGAAAAACAATTGTATAGACTTATAGATTATATTTAATAAAATATTAGAAAAATTACACATTTTGTCACTGAACAATTATTTTACATTTATTAATTACTAAGTAATTAATTTAAGTGGCTAGATGAATAAGAGTTTGAAATCCACTAGGGCGATAACATTAAATAAAATTGTATCATAAAATTTTCTATCTAATTGATTATAATTTATCACAAATAAAAATATTGTCACTAAACCATATGTATCATTCGGAAACTAGAGAACGACGTGTCTTGTCTCCGGGCTGTCCCTGCCTACTTCACGCATCTCCCATATGTATGGGATATTTCACGCATCTCCCAAAAAGAGTAGTAGAGAGAGAGAGAAAAGAGTAATAAAAATACGTACAATATCAAAATGAAACTTCAAAAGAATTATAGAATAGAGTAGTTGTTTATTTACGATAGTACCCTGCCGTTCCGCAAAAATAGAAATTACTTTTTATTTTATATTTAATTTACATATATTTAAATGACGTTAAGCGACAAATATAAAACACTCTTTCGTAGGCTCAATATTAAATTTTCTAAAGATATGACATATTTAAAAAGATTTACTTATTTACTATATATATTGAGTAAATAGTAGTAGTTAATTCTAGGTAGAAGTAATAATAACTTAAAATATAATTACAATGATTTCTAAGAGCTCACAAACCCATACATATGTAGGTCCTATATTTCGGACGTTATCTTGGCCACTTCCTTCGTGTTCAATTGTGCGGACACCTAAATGTGTTTCAGGTCGTTAATGTAGTAGATACTCCACAGTGGCGCTTGAAAGGATGGCTTATCGTATGGACGAACATTAAATTTCTACATAAGCCTATTTATGATCGTTGCGGGCTTCAACGCCAATTGGTCTAAAATTTACATTTAAAGTTTATTTATAAAGATGTCAAGTGCAATGAAGCTTAACGACCTTTCATATTTTGATCCTTCTTAATCCGGCCCTGTCACAAACTCTCTTTTTAGCGCATATCTACTAACTATAAGCTATCTCTTTGCGAAATGTCATCTTTATATGTCAAGCGGTTGTCAATATATAACGATGAGCGACCTTTCGCTTTTATATACTTATATTTATATAGCTATATATATTTTATGATTCTGGTTACTTAAAATTGGGTAATCTGCTAACCAGCAAATCATGTCTGTGTCATGTGCATTTAAAGTGTAAAAACCTCCTCCACCTCAGTAACATATCGACGGGTTTTCCAAAGCAAGGTTGTTTAACGGGCAAAGATCTAGATTAAAGTGTGTGAATAAACTTTAGACTGATACCAATATTCAATCAATCAATATTAAATCAAGGATAAAAAGAAAGAACTGTTATGTATACCAGCATCAACGGAACAATGTCAATTACTTTTTATTATGAAATGTTTTACTAAAGCAGCACATTTATGGCAATGTCACTCACAATGAATCTACTATCGAGGTGTGCTTAAACACATTTAATTTAACGCTTACACTCCATTACAGCAAATTATCGATGTCACCTACATCACACTGTGTGAACTCAACCCTAAGAGCTATTTATTTCGGTGTGTGTAACACACGCGGGTAATTGTGTGTGTTATCTGAAAGATTCCACTTCATTTCCCGCGACCCGCGCATGACGTCACATGTTATTAAATATAATATAATATAATATGTAGATAATTCTGTTAAAGCTATTATTATGTTAAGGATAAATAAGTTTTAGATTTAGTTTTTTCTGCATAGCACTAAATTCACATTCTGTCTGAATTCAAGACATTGTTGGTTGAATGGTGGAACTCAAACGGCGCATTGTCTTATGAAAATAAATGGTATATAATCATATCCCTGAAAGCTCTACTAAACATGCGCAAATCGATATACGTATAATGCTACAAATTTTCTATATTAATTATATAAACATAACTTGACATAAACAGCGGTGGTCTACCGTCGGTCGTCGTTTAGGAAATGAATGTCAGGTCTTTTATCTAAATGGCAATGCGGGACGTAAAAATGGCGTAAAATTCCCATTTGATACAATAAATAATGAAATAACATTTTTTACTCGCACCATGCTTAATGTGGTACAAGTTATGAGGAACACTATATTGAATATATGTATGATTTACGAGAACAGTAATACGACATCAATGTAATTTTCATACAGATAGAATCTTCGTGAACTTAATTATATTGAACAACAAGTTGTAAATGAGAAATTATAATCTAAATTTAAATAAAAACAAATGTTTCCAAACACAATTGAAAGTTAAAAAAGCTCAATAAAGGTGAACATTCATGAACAAAAGCGAGGCAAGTACCTAAATGTAAAAAAGAGAAACACTAACAAAACATTATATCGTACAAAAGCAGTACTGTTCCGCAACCTTTTCGCCGGCGCGGCGTGTAATGAAGCCATATATTTAATAGCTCCGATAAGGGCGCTAAATGTTTGCGCACACGCCAAATAATAAGCGACTCGACTCGACGACGGCATTTACCGCGAGGGGTAGATTTTTGACGAGAAAAAAGAAGATTCGTTTATACGATAGCAACCGCTTATCGTTAAATGAGATGAGTGAAATTGATTTCGCTTGTAATGCCGGTCATTTGTATGAAAACAACATTTCATTATACCTCTAGGTATATCAAATATTAATAAACTGTAGGATTACAGGCATTGCAATATTTTTATTGTACTTTTAATATATTTTATTATAATATTTTCTAATTTCCAAACAATCTTTGATACTGTCTAATTAATATTAAGTACTTCAAATAATATTCAAGAGTTAAAGATCTGCTCAGCTCTTTAAATCTTGCTACATTTAATTATTACGTATAAATTATATAATGACTGCTAGAATTTCTTATAGATATCAATATAATATATTTATGTTTCATTTTAACTGTTCGTTTTACGAGTGGTACAGTTAAAAGATATTTGCAGTAAGTTCCGATAAAGACAGATGGGTTACGTTCTGATACCCCTATCGTGGAAGTCTTTACGGTTATTCCTCTATAAAGGCAACTTTCACTAAAAATAACTTTACAACCCTTCGATTTATTACTGTCTTTTTATATCGCGGTGTATGCTGCAGTTAGCTAAGGTGATAAAAATGTTATTTAACTTTTCTATTTGCATTATCATATATTTTTTAAACTTTACATATTTTTTTTAAAACTTCACGCCTTTTACTATAGCAGGTTCTCCACTTTCCACCCGAAAACTAAGACATTACGTGTTGAGTGACGGAATGCTGCGCTTTGTCTTAGGTACCAGAGCAGAGAATTGGTAACATTTTAAATATAATCATATTTTAAATATAGGCAGCCCTCCGAGTGGGAATCGAACTCACACCAATATAGTCCACTGAGATGCTGCTCCACTGCCTCATGATGGCGTCGACCTTCATTAACCTACATACATATTTACTTATAAAAAACATTTATTATACATACCGAATAAAAATGTTCGGTTGAAATATTTTATATTCTCTGATCATTATTACAGAAAACTATAGTACCTGTAAAAACAATGTTATTGAGTCAAGCTTATGAGTTTTTAGAAAAAAATTAAAACATCTTGAATTTAGATTATTAGAAATTATTCAATAAAAATTGTTGCTTTTTGATTTGTGTGCGTATAAACAAAGAGCGTATAAATGTTTTTTTATAATTGAAGTATAGTTAGTTGGCTTTAGATATTTATTCGTTTCACTTGTGCTCTTTACGTCCTTACCATGGCACAGCCAGCGATCTCCACATTTGAAATAAGCAACTGTTTAGTTATTCGCCAGTTCTTTTCGACAGAACTGCTTTCGAAGCCGCTGGTACCTTTGTGTTCGTTCGATTGTTCAAAGGAGTCAATAATACACTATATAAATTAAATCTGTATGCAATATTTCAAAACGCTTTGCAATACTTGAGTAAAATACGTTAAAGCATAAGTTTAAATTTAATTAGCAGAATTTCATGATGAATTTGGCACCTACTAATAAATAAAAATAAGCATCACCTGCAAATAAATAAAAATAAAAATGAGCATTTATTTTTAATATAGTCATTCTTTTCATTATAATAAAATAAATGTACATTACTAAACCTCACGTCGCAAATTTTATCCGACACTTATCATGGCGGCATCAGCCAGCGATCCAAACTAAAGGGAAATGCAATCCCACATTAAATAACTAGAGGAATGACGGAACAAACTTCGTTTTATACTACGAACACACGGACCGTTCGGTTAAATTATAATTTTATTTTGATTTATATATAGTTGTAATTGTTATTATATTATAAGACTATATTTTCAGTAGGACAGTATAATTCATTTATTTGTGTATATTATTTTTATTCTTTAACAACATTGTGTATTTTACTTTTATTTTATTCATTTATTTTAAATAATATAATTTACTGAATATATTTGTTGAGAAACTTACTATAACTGATTTTGAAACAATCACTAATAGTAAAGCTTTTACAGCTTGAAAATATTTCTCGTTATTCCCGTTCATGCTGTAAAAATATTGTATTGTTATAAGATCCTATGAAGATGTCCATATGTGTAAGTTTTTTAGCAAATCGAGTGGTAAGAAGTGGATTGAAATAGCAAAATGTTGTTATATAGATATAGATAGATTGATACTTAGGCATATCGATAGATAAACACAGGTCAAGCTAATAAAAGCGTTTTAAAAAACGAAAGTGTTATGCCATCTTATAAAAAACAAGAAAAGTAGAAAAACATTACATATATTTTTAAATATTACATAAGACAGTGTGTCTCACAAGTGAATTGCCAGATGAATATTGTTTCAAACGGAATTAGGCACGCGCCGTTGGGACAGGGATCACTTATAATTGTTATTTTATTCATAGAAACAACAGTCCTACGGGATACTGGATAGGTGAGCAAATATTTTGACTCACCGAGTACCTTTTAGCGCGTGTGGTGTTATGAATGACGCAAGTACGAAATACTTATAATTGTATGTGTGTGATATGAAATATAGTAAAAGCAGAAAAAGCAGAAAGCAAGTAGATGGTAAATACAAATTACCATATAAGATACAAATGTCACTTGTCACATATTATATGAATAAATGTAATCAACTAAAATTTGACTTTAAAATTAATTAAATTTAATTTTAATTAAAAAAAACTGTATATTTGACATCTGAATTAAAGATGGTTTACATAAATGTAAGTACCGCTTACGACAGCTAAGTAGCCTGTAGGAACGAGATAACCTGAGCCAAGTCGTAGGACTTTATCCGGCATAATCATTCCACAAATCCCGTATCATTAAGTATCGCTAAGAAAGCGATTCGCGGCCATTACCATGTTAATAACATGGGGGAGAAAGCGATTAATCAACTTGACATTTAGACACCACAAACTAACCTCTGCGGCGAAGACAATTTTATGCATAGATTTTCGATTTGAACCGACCATCGTAGAATAGACATTGTAAGCTCTTATGAATATTCTAATGATAATTTAAGATTGTTCATTTAAACAAGATTAATTTAAATATGAAATTGTATTAACTCATTTGTAAGTAATTAATAAGTTAATTGCTGTACAAATTATGTATTTAAATAAAATAGTATTGTACACCGGTGAACAAATCTCGAATGTAATGTGACTGGTATTATATTTTTTTCCCGTACCAGCATTCTCAAAATAACAAGAGCAAGCCAATTACAACGGAAGCGAGGCATTTTTATAATCCTCATTTAAATTATAAAAAACTTGACTACATGCAAATCCAACACAGCATAATGTGCCTAATCTGACGGGCTCACCGCGACGGTCAAAAGCTGATATTTCTCCTTTTAATCCCTGTCAGATTATTTAAATTCCCACCTGTGAGCTCCTGCTTTACCTTCCGGACGATTTTTTATTTAACAAAATAAAATATAAAAATATTCGTATTTGTTTTGGACGGTCGGAATCCTTTAATTTTCGGGACGGCTGCGTGACAGTTCACCCAGTGTTCGTCCGCCTGCAGTTTTTAGGTCGCTTTGACAAAAATATTTTTCGCTGTCTAATTTCATATTTTGTTCTTGTTTGTATATAATTAAAACAATTCAAAGGGTTTCAAAAGCTTCGTATAAAATAAGTATGTTGTTATTATTACTGTAGGTACTATAGATCACGGGTACATTCTATTTCAGTATCATTTTATAAAATATATATTGATCTAATTTCTTTTACTCAATTTAAGATATATTTGAAGGTACATAAAAATTTAAAAGAATAGATAATTACTTGCAACAGTGTTTGAGTATGAATGAAAATACAAGCGTACCTGCATCCGTTCAATTAGAAATTCTTTAACAATAGTTAAGTATAATATTTCATTCATATTTAAAACGTAAATTATTCAAACAGCAAAGAACTCGCTAGTATTATGAAAATTAAAAGTCGAGATTGCTCTCATGAAGCAATTAGATTATAACCATTGTCCGAACACGAAGGACAGTAGAGAAGCGCTCTGAAGCTGGAATGCTGCAATTGTAGCGACCGGCTTTAGTCCGCGACTGTCGCCGTCGTTTTATTTGTTTCTCTACTTTAAATTCTTTCCACTCGTAGTGCTTTATGTAACTTTTTCGCGCACTCGTAGCACGCAGCGTACCGCGAGAACGTTTCGTAATGAAAACAACTTTTTGAATTAACGTCGCAATGGACTTTTTGCTATTCGGCTTTCCATTGAAATATAAAACTCCTGTATCGAGCTGGAAGTTACACGAAAAAACGTTCAATTTAAAATCCTTTAGCTTCACATGCGAGAGGCTTAATTTGCAGTCATATTTGAGTGCGCTCTATAATATTTTACTGAAAACGCTTTACATGTTTGCAGAAATTTTCAAGTGCGCTTCACGTATTGTATGTTATGAAGTTTTTAAATATTTTTGTTAAATTTACATAGTGTCAGAGTTGTTGAGTAACTTAACTTTGCTAAACCAATCAAATAATTGTTATAAGTGAGACCAAAACAGGGCTGATATATCGCTCGCCAACTTGAAATAGAAATGTCATATTATTTCCACAAAAGATTTAACTCGGAAATAAATTATATTTTCCCCTATCCGCCATTGTTCACCGGCGTGTGGAAGCCGCACCATTCTTTGTGATATTTAAAAAACCATTAAATGCACGTTTACATATATAAATATTCAGTTTGTATTGCGCCTAATTGTTTCATAATTCCAATTCTATAAACAAATGATATAAATATATATTTATTTGTTATATTATAGTGTTAAGATAGTGTGTGATTCTCACGCTTAGAATATGCAAAACATTTTGAGAAAATTTGAACGCTTTCTCGAGTCCCGCTATGTTAAAATTACGTATCCTAAGTGTGTGAATAACACGTTGAAAATATTAAAAATATGTCGTAGCTGGCATTCTCTCTTGGGAAAGGATTGTTCTTATTACTAATCGTTGGATTTTTATAAATCTCCCTACAAATATGAAAGGAAAGGAGTTATGGCAAATACATTGTATTTAAAGGCTAAGCTATTTTCATACTTGTCCGTAAACGTCCTTAAGTACATTTCTGTCACGTGCTAAGTAATCGGCACCAAGCCATAAATTTCACGCCAGCCTGATTTACAACCGCCAAATAAATGTTTGATTTGTGCTCGTAAATCGAGATGAGCCTTCGTCAGGCACAGCTGAACCTTTATGGCATTTAAATTTCAGTAAACACAAATAAAATCGTTTTATTGCAAATGCTGAATTATTTTGTATATACAAATAAGTAGGCTACTAGCTGCTGTTAACTATGAAATTTATTAAATATTTTACATCTTGCGAACTTTATACATAATTAGCTGTATTTTAAAGAACTCCTTTAAGGTAAAATATTAATGTGGGTTCAATAATAAAATATTTTTTTTTAATAGTAGATTACACCTGACTTACTGATTAAACACTTATTTAAATACATAAAATATTATTTTATTAGCTTTAACTGAGTCTATTTATCAATTCTAGGAAACATTTGTTTGTCGATAACGACCCTTCTTGCCGTTGGATTTGCTTAAAAAATTGCATACGTGTCCTGATCTATGACAATACAACATTTTCATAGCATGCCAAAATAATCAAGATTCAACTCAACACGCAATATCTTGAATTGACACAGAACGTCGAAAACGGAATGTTTCTACAACAAGTTCTGTTTGTTTACTGTATTGTCTACATTACGCACGTAAAAAGAATTAAAAAAAACTTTCATGATAACTTAATTCTCAAAGATATTTAAAAAAATATACCTTAAAATTTATTCATTTATTCATATTTCTAAATTATAATTGTAATTGTGTTTGTAAAACCATAGATAGCTTCCAAGTGAAAAAATATCATTCAAATGGAAGGGTGTACCTCTGAAATTAATTCAAGCATCTAGTTAATTTTATTTAAAGTACTTATATAATTTTCAAGCAGAGTCATAAAACAAAATCAAGTTGGTTGAAAAGCGAGTAATTATGAATTGCATAGTAGTTGTGAGCTAAAGCAATAATACAAAAGTACCAAGTTTAATTAGTAGCTTAATTCAGCGCTAACTTGCCAGCGACGGTCTATTCAAACCTACTAATGTGTGAGCGCGATAACGTATAGCTTTATACTAAACTGCCAACTCATATTACATTAATTAATATTTACGTTTGTTGCCTACAAACTCTATTTATCAATACTTAGTACTACTATATGTTTCAATTAGATTCACAAATACATTGCTACTGAGGCTTCGTTGTATATGTTCTCATATTTATTCTTTATCAAAATATGTTATGTGGTATTATATATAACACCTTTTATTTTAATTGTCATGTTTAAGGTTATTTAAAAATGTATTTCTATATAAACTATACTAGGCTGGAAAGTAGTATTTTCACGTCGCCGAGGGCGCTGGGCGGCGCGAACCAATCCGATAAACAGAGCAGCGACTGCAATGTCGTTAATTCGACGATTTAAATCGGAAACACGCGATAAATTTACTTACGCACACCGCTTTTGAATTCAAAAATACCGACAGTGGGAACAACAATGGTGCACTATTGTACTGATTTCTAACTGCCCACATTATTCGTATATTTTTGTATTGGTCTTCAGTACACTTTTTTATATAAAGAATCAAAATGCAATTTATTTAAACATTATTATAAATGTATACTTACTTATTAATTAATATATTGTAAATAGTTGAACACTTAATGTTTATTTTGTCATGCGAGAAAATTTTAGATCCGTTATAAGAAGCAAAATTTTTTAATTTTATTTCCGCTCTTGTTAGACAAAGCTAGAGCTAGGGTTTTGTCACTCAAATGCAATATTCAAATGTAAAAAAACTGACTAAGACTTACAAACTACTGACACTTAAGTATATTAAGGAAATTAACTGTAAGTGTTCATATTTTGATTTAAATTTAAAATTATTTTATGTGCACAAAAATTTTATAAACCAATTGGACTTGACCATTTGACTGGAGTAATACTTAACAAAGCGTGGCACCACCAACTTAATAATATATTGATAGCTTTGATTTCCCGAGCCTGTCCGCTTTTTGGTTATTTATAGCTCCATAGATATCGATACGCCAGCGGCAGTATCATGAAATATTAAACGCATTACAAGTGGCATATAGGCCGGAAGATGAGGTAAAAAAACTCTCGTTTCAATTGTAGAGGACAGCTTAGAGTAGATTTTCCAAAATGTTCTTTAACATATTTATGTCAAATAAATGCAAAATAATTATAAATAATTTTTTTTCTACAGGATTTTGTTAATTTAGAGAATTATTTTAATCATCAAAATATTAAAATGTTGAATGTATCATGTTTATCTAATTAATAATAATTTCTATAATAATTTGTTCATACTTGTATACGTAATACCAAAATAATATTCCAAACCGTCTTTATGTAATACTAACAATAAAAATAACATTTAATAAAAGGGCATGTCCATATGAATTTTGTGTGTAACTCGATCAGCGGTGCCAACTTTCCGTACCCACCGCAATGGTATCTCGCTTAGAAATCACACAAAAGTTTATTCGTTCGCTTTTATCGCTACTCGCGCGCGTTAGCGAAATGATTTATACGATTTATCATAAATAAGTTATTTCCATTCATAGAAAAACTATTATTTTTATATACTTTTGTGCGATAATGGCAAGTTTGCAACATTTTTATTTATGAATGTATTATAGTTATATATGAAATATCAAATATGTATTAATTATATATTTTTTTAACAATTTTTAAAGTGTTATTCCCACACTTAAGAAAAATGAAAAAGACATTTAGAAAACGTATAAAAATTTGAACGCAGCGGGATTTGAACCCGCGCCCCTTGAAAATCGTTTCACCTTGAATGGTTTTCAAGAGGCACGGGTTCAAATCCGGCTGCTTTCAAATTCTTATACGTTTTCTAAATATGTATTTATTATATATGTGTAAGTATATACCTACGTACGTATCTAGGTTTTTACCAATTGAGATATACATATTAATAAATATCGTTTTTAGTATTGTGGTATTATAAAAATATGGACAGTCATACACTGTCCATATTTTTATAGAGAAGGTAAAGGAGGACAAATTGACTGACTTCTGACATTACGTGTGATTAGTGTCCGGAGGACAATTACTTGAAAATATTGATGTCGTTGGAAACTCTTTTATTTCTCGTTGCCGTAGCTGTAAAAAAATAATACACATGGTTTGGTGTTAACTTTGTAGTGGCGCATGGATGTCGATGCAATCCTACTATCATAACCTTCTTACTTGCACGACATTTAATACTAGATGTTTTTAAATAGAGATTGAAATACAAAGTAAAAATACTACATAGCCTTTGCCTAACCTTCCAGCTCCAGGGGAACGTTAAAATAAATTATATTAAAATGCCAAAGTATACTAAACGTCATGCAGGTTTAGTTTATTTTTTAAGTTACTTCAATTAAAATAATATTCTCGTTATATTGATTGTCCTGAACAGACAACAGTTGCATACTATAATAATATAGTATAGTAAAATATACTAATATATAAAGGGCAAAAGTGTAAATTATTAAACGATTCTGACGGCATGAAATACGTACAAAAATATCGTTGCAACATTTTATTAAATGAAGCTAATAAAAGCATGCTAAAAAACAAATGAGTCTTAATCACTATCATGTCCAAAATTTTTATTTAGTTATGCTCAATACGAAACGATCGTAAAGCCTTATATGGAGAGAGTTATTGATGCGGGTGTGTAATAAAGTATCGAATAGTCCCTCACAACACTTCTAATATTGTTACAATCTACATATTATTCCAATAAGTGGGTTTTCTGCAGCAATATTGCTTGGGAGTGAAGTAGCCGACCCTCGCGGGAAGTAAGTTTTTACCTTTTATTGTTTTATTTATAACTTTGTGATTGATGATGGCTGAACCCAAAGTTAGCTTCATAAATATTGAGGCGAGAACTCATACTGCGCAGTAGTTTCAGGATAAAATAACTGATTGCTTAGTGCATTATTATTGCGTATAACAAGTTATATTATATAGCACATTCTTAATATCCAAAGAGGCCATCTTGGAACAGTAGGGCAGCGTCTTACTGTAAACATGATTGGTCGTGAGTTCGGTTTCCACCCAGGGGAACGATTATACATGAATTATTTATTTATTTTTATTTCATTTCTTGGATATGGTGAGATTAAACGCGGCGCATAAAATTCCGCCACTCAACACGCAGTGTCTTGCGTTCTGGCAGGTTTGTAGGACGTACTTTCTTGACACTTGTTTCTCTCTGCCCACTCTGGTATGCGGGAAAAGGCGTGAAGCTTAATATTTATAAACAACAGAACTCATTTAAGCGATGTAACGTTTAACAGATAATAAAACGGCATACATATATTTTTAGTTTCACAGCTTTTCCCCGTATAGCCTATAGGTAGGTTGCCTTTACACAAGGTTGCCTTTGAACCTAGTGTAAGACTTGCCGCTGAGTGGCGTATCTTAACGCCGGAACTTTATCCCTCCAGAATGTAGCGCGTAGCAAAGATTGAACTTACAACCATTGCTTTTACAGTTAGATACTGCCCCACTGTGCCGCGATGGTATGCATGTATTTTGTTTACAATGAAATATATATACCTAAGTTTATGCTTATACAGCCTCACCCTTATATCCTTTTGGGGTGTAAAATTAAACTAGTTAAAAAGTAAATAGCTTTCCCAATGGAATCAGTGGCATGTAAAGTTTAATTTAAGAATCGTGTTTCAGGCCACAAATAGTCCGATATCAGCAATCAACGGCCACCACTGTACGGTTCGCGTCAAAACGTTGGACAATTCAATTTGCATAAGCATTTCTTGTTATTGTTTTGTTTTTGGTTGCTATCTGTTCCTCTTTCTGATAAAAGTGAAGTGGATAGCAGGGTATTTATGATCGATTCGCATCATTTTTTTTTTCCCTAACGTGAGACTGTGCGTTTTAGGGACAGTTGTCTTGTTTACCAGTAGGTCTTACTGCCATGATAGACTCTAATAAATAGAATAAATGCCTTTTTGTAAATAATTATGAAGGAAATATTAAATATTTTTTTGTAATGTACACTATCGTGTCCATCGCTTTCCAACTGCATCATGATAACATTGAAATGTTTTTACTTTTTCAAAGTGTTAGTGACACAATAAAAACATTTTTATGAAAATAAATTTTCTTTATAACTACTATATATAATATAGATATAATATAATATAGGTATATTAGCATTTAAAATCATTTTAAATTATACAAGCTTATTTTAAATACTATCCCTTGACTAACCGTTTAATACTTATGATATTGTATAAAATTTGGGTAGATAAGGTGTGAACGATTCGAAAAATAATTAAAAATTATTTTTACATATTAACTCAGTGTGATTTGTAACTTAGTGAAGTAAAAGCCAACAAGTGACGATTTGTGAATAAATTATGTATTTCGTATTATTAATAATCATTTAGTCCAATTATTCGTGAAACATCGAAAAGCCAGTTTATATATTTAAACGAATAGGTATATTGTTAAAAAAACATCCAAAAGTAAACATTTATAACCTGACCCAGGTATAAGAATAAACGAGCACGCTATCAATGAAGGTATCGCGACAATGGTTTTATGCGATAGGGTATCTGAATGAGTATCCATAAAGTGGCGTTCACAAATGGCACAAAGAGACGTCCGCGCGGCTCGGCGGCCGATAGCACAATGCGGCAAACGACACCGGCACATCCGTTTCCTGCCACGGCGCCACCGTCACAGATTTATGCGCGTCGCTTCCTCCTCGCCATATGCGTGTCCCTCCAGCTCATTTACACAAAACTGGAGTTTTTCAAGTACCTGTTTGTAGAAGGTATAACAAAACGGATGTCACTTTTTTAGAGTAAATTATATTTTTTCATTTAATGTTCTTTTAAATCGTTTTACATTATATTATTCATTCTGCATTTGAATAACAATATATATTAAAAAAAATTACATAGGTTTTATTCGTCGAATCACATAAATCTTCCAAAATATTGTATTTTTTTCGCTTCCACATTTTTTCTCGCTGGGTAGTTAGAGAGAGCCTAGTGTCAGGACACTCTATTCTCACTTTCCGCCCGAGTGTTAATTAGAATAACTCAATGCCACGTTCTTCTACAATAACGCAATATAAAACTTAAATTACAATTACATTTAATAGTTATTAACTATTAAGATTTCAACTACTTATCCCTTTTCACTTATCACAAAATACCTGTTCCTCTTAAGTTAATTATACCCTAAACACACGTCAAGTATGAAACTGAAGACGAAGAGCGAGGAACAAAAAGGTTTCTTATAATAGGGATAGGCACATTCTTGCAACGATCTCGAATTATCTCTTGGCGAGTTATTGCATTATATTACGTTTATTAGCCATATAGATCGAGTCTTTATGGACGTTAATAGAAAAAATTATAAATGCTGCATAAATAAATTGTTTCAAGTAAAAGAGATAATAAGGATGTCTATATCATGTTTCTTTTATGTAAAACTATGTTTTTAATAAAAATAAATTTATGCAAAATGTTCAAATACAGAAGTTTTTTGTTATCCCTTCAGTCGCTTCGGAGTTACACCGACCTGTTTCAAACAATTGACCTATTGAATAAGTAATGGTGTACGGAGTTCATTTCGTGAAGTTCTATATTACTACAAAAATTATGAGCTGAGCGTTTTACAAAAAATAAGAACTATGAATGTCAGTTTTGATATTCGATGTAAGTAGCCCGTGCCTTTTAGTTTGCAGGAAAGTTTTACTTATATGAATTTTGCAAAGCAATCCCTAGCTGACGTTGGCTTGATATCTTTGTCTGATGCTCATGGAGGCAGGTGAGGGTGGCGTTGTGAATCAATCAAAAATTAATTGTCCCTTAAAGTGACTTGATTTGTTCTAAATTGTACTTTATTGAACGAAAATGATTTAAATGTTAATGTTGCATAATATGTGTATTATTTGTAACAATAAAAATATATTTCTTGTTTAATGTATTTACTGCTATAAAAATTATTCGAAATCCTTTTTCCTTGCGTCAAATAAGCGCTAACTTTTCTAGTTTCTTCATGTGAGTATTTTTAAATCGAGTTTTTATTTACACCAGATACTTTTCTAGTGCCTGTTCTATCAGAAGGCTACTAAAAACAAATAAAAATCGTGAAGATTTTTTACATATATACTATTATAAATTGATTGTTTTAAATTATTAGCTAAATTATAAATATTTTCAAACCGTTCTAAAACGGTTGGAAATGAAACCGCTTGCAATATTTTCTAAGTGAATCCGGGCAGTTTCTCAACTTGTCAGAAGTTGCGAAGCTAAAACTTTATAACAGTGCGATTGTTTAGATATTTGGAAAGGTACGCCACGAGCGGCGTCAAAGGAAAAGTTTCAAGTGGCCGCGTTATACACTGGTTAGCGTGAATAGCAATTGTTTGAATATAAATTAATTAGAGGAAATTATTATATTCTGCTTAATAACTTTTGAATTTACTTTTAAGATATAGAATTGTATGACATTTTTTTTTTTTATATATTGTACCATCTATAGTTTGTATTTTATACACAGTACATGTACATATTCCATTGATATTACATATATATATATATACGATATTTGAATTTTATTCGGATTTTAGATTTTTTGATTATTTGACATTACATTTGATTACAAATATATTATTTTATTACAGTACAAAAATATCAATTAACAAATTGTAACTATTAAAACTATTGTAGAAAATACTGAAAATGTAACATAACTAGCTTCAATACGGTTTGTAGACACACAAATTGAATTTAGATCAGTTACCTGTGTTGCGAGGAATTTCTAAGCTCGAGTGGCTCTTGCCGTACGATTGAGTTTAGACTGCTCTAAGTTACAAAGGCGTGCCATTCCTTGCTAGCCGAAGCATCATTCAACGAAGATTAATCATTAATCTGAATAGTTGAATTATATCTTAATATATTTATTTTTTGTAGCTTTCTTTTTCCACGTAGCAGGTTAGTCGATATAACCTAGTATCAGTACACTCTGTTTGCATTTTCTACCTAAAATCAAGTCATTACATAAGTGGCGGAACTCAGCGCCACGTTTCGTTTAGTCACCAGAGCCAAGAAATGGATATAATTTTATTATAATCATAGCGAACCCATAACTAGAGCGTAAACAGTCACACTGTGCCATGATGGATATTAGATACAATTGGCAATAGATTTGATCAAAAGGCTTATTATAAATAAATATTAAAGTTTTTGAAAAAGACATATTTAGAAAACGTATAAAAATTTGAACGCCGCGGGATTTGAACCTGCGCCTGTTAAAAATTATTTAATTCAGCTGCGTTCACCAGAACGCATGGCTTAGAGGTTGAGACCCTTGAAGGGTTTTCAAGAGGCGCAAGTGCAAATCCCGCTCCGTTCAAATTTGTATACGTTTTCTAAATATGTCTTTTTTAATTTCCTAAGTGTGCGAATAACACTTTATAAAAATGTTAAAAATAATAAAGTTTTTGATAATAAACAGAATTTTAAATTTAATTCACAACGTTGTAAAATAAGATTTCTTTAAATGAAAAGTTGCTAACACATCCTTACATTTTTAAATAGTATAAAGAAACGCTGCATGTACCAAAATTTGAGCCCCTCTTTTCAGTAACTCGTTAGTAGGTTTCTACGGTCTTACATAATTAACGAATATGTTAAATATTCATATGCATTTTAAGTTGCCAAGCAAAGACTGATAAGACTGATTTTGTTACACGTCGACGAACTTTGTAACTAATCTTAAAATAGATTACCACCTTTTGTACCGAACCGGAACTTTATTTACACAACAAGTTTCTCCTACATGTTGCTTTTTAATTTTTTGGAAGCTTTAGGCATTTTAGATTATCATTTTAATAATACCTGTTCACGTATTCTATAGATTTTTTTAAAGCTAATTAATTAATAATTAATTTATGTCCTAAAAACCATCAAAATAGTAGATCCTAACTAGCATGCATACGAGAGTATAGCAGGAGAAACTAAATTTTTATATATATTTGAAATATACCTTTATATTTTGAACTGTTTTACCAAAAACAAAGTTTAATCCTATGATACTTATGTAGTAGGTACATTGTAAGTAACTATTTGTTTTGGTTATATTAAGCCTTTATAATTCTATGTGCTAATAGCGATTTGTTATCACAAGCTAAGAAGATTTGTCTTGAACAATAAACCATGCTTATCTTAGGAACACGGCAAAAGGGCCAGCGGAGCACAAGGGCTAAGTGAGATCCCACTTAAGCAATTATCCAATCTTGCTAAGGTGCCAATGATGTACTGCCGCAGGATAGTTTCCTTCACGCTCACATCGAAGAAATAAATGGCACAATGTATTTTATAACATACATACATATACAACTTTAATTATTACATAAATAAGGTTAAATTGAAATTAATATTATGTTTTTATAATAATATATTGTAAAATATTATAGAAGTTGAGTTCGATAAGAAACTTTAATAAAACACATATTTATTTATAACTGTTGGCCGTACATAACATGAAATATTATCTGCTTAAAAATTTAACGATTCATAGAACAGTCCCAACAATGCTATTTTACGTGGAAAGCCAATTCGCAATAATTTTCACTGAAATCTGACGTAAACATGACCGATATTCAGCAATTTGCATGGCCGTTGCCTTTGAATAAATTATACCTACCTGAGGGTTCAGCGTCTATGAATATGTAAGGCAATGGCTTCTAAATCTTAGTCCCCAATTAGAAGGGCAGTCATTACGCACAACGCTTGATTATCATATAAAATCAAATATAGGCATATGTCTAGTTCACATATAAATTCTTTATATTTATGAAAATATATAAAACATTTTTTACTAGCTAGAAACAGTTTTTAATAGGAGGGATGTCATCATTTTTGCATCATAGCGACTATGGGAGATCAAACGTAAAGTCGATTATCGACTGGCCAGTCAGAAGCACTTAGCCATCGGTCAGTAATCTCGTTACATCGTTTGATCGATTCAGCCGGCAGCAAGTCTGTAACCTGCACCGTGTGTACAAGTTAATTTTAGTTCATATTCTCACCTGAGGCATATCGGAAAATTTTGTTGAAAATTCATCAAAGTAAAAAACTTTGATAATAACATTTGAATTTTTGATATAAAATAATATTTGTACTCTATGTGCCTATACACATATATTATAATATAATTTATAATTTAAAGATCAACTTACATATTTGATTTATAAATCGTAAGTCAAAAGTCAAAAAGTAAAGCTGTAGTCACACAAAAAATATCATGCATTGTGTTTTATAACGAGCTAATTATTCCGGCGTGCGAGCACGAGTGCGACAGTACCATAAATACAGAAAGCAAACAAGTATTAGCACCGGTCACGGTGCATGTTTGTCTACGGCCTAAAACAACAGTGTTTGCGGCAACTGACTAAATTTGTTACTGTCGGTCATCTGCTGACTCAACAAGAGCTACGTACATGTATACGCAAAAAGCTTACACGATTTCTAGTTCCGCGAAAATCTAGATCTAAAACTTAACAAAGCAATAGGTTACAAAACTTTCGTGTGTCTAGAAATAAATTGATATTTCATATTTTTTATGTATCAGTGGGATTATAATTTAATTAATAACATTTGTATTCAACTGTACTCATGCGTGACTACGCGTAAATGGAGAGATAAGGCGGTTTTCATTTTACAATATTTTGTTTTATGCAATTAATACAACGAATTAATTTTGTGTATAAAGATATTATTTTGCTGATATACAAATATATATTTTATATGAAATATATTTTCATAGCTTCCATTAGGGTCCAATAGGAAAGGGTTGGTAAATATTGCTATTTTTATATAATTAAAATTTAATCGTAAAATTATTATATCAATATGACAAAAATGTACAGATTTTATTAATTTATAAATAAGTGAATTTTCTAAATGTCACATTTAAATCATTTGGTGATTTGTTTTATTGATTATTTTGTTATGAGTGTCATAATACAACAGAAAGTGATTTAAGAATATAGAATAGTTTGAATTTTTAAAATAATATAATTAGAAAACGTTATATTCGATATTTTTTTTGTAGGATGTAGATAAAAGTAATAATTGACACTCTCAACAGTTATTTCTTTGAATTAAGCCGGCTATAATAAAATGAAGAAAAACTGTAAATTGAATTCAGACAACTAACAGACAATGTATATTATATTATACCTGGATATTCTTGATAAACTTTCTAATGCTTAGTTATTATATTTATAATATTAAATTAATATCTATAATAAAAATTATAATAAATAAAAATGCACAGAAACGGCTTACTGAATTTAGTTGCATCAATTTCAACACGATGCGGCGATAACCGCCCGTTATCGTTATACGGCGACTGCCCGACGGCCTCGTGTGGACGGGCCTAAACAAACACTCATTACTCCCAACACCGCTATTCGTGATCGTTGTAAACGATCGCATCCAATAAATATGCATTTGAACGTTATACGCAAATTATGCTATGCTATTTGTATTGTATAAACGGTAAATATTAACTTTTATTCAGATTCGACAAGTGTGCCGGAACTATATACTCGTACAAGCGTTGGTTTTTTTAATTCAATTTCAAACATATATTTTTACTATAAAGTAATATAATTTAAATAACAATTTAATTCAATGTTAAATTTATATTTTTAGACCATATATACCAAAATATATGGACAATATGCTAAGTTTACTCAAGTAAGTGTGAAGTGGACTTAAATTATGTACTCCTTATATAGCAAAAAAATCTGTAAACAGACGACGTTTAGGATTCAGCATGGACTTAGTCGGTCTCTACAGCGCCAAGCCGATGCGACGACGGGCGACGCATGACTGATAGCGCACGTGCCTGCATTGCCATGCACAATGCACTCGCGATACGTTTTGTTACATTATAAACAGAAAAATATACACGTAAAATTTTACATAAACAAAGCAGCACTCGACGCCAAGTGTACAGTGTTTAATTAGAATCACGATTGGTTGTGGGTCCGATTGCTGCTCAGGGAAAAGACTACTCAGCACACAATACCAGAGGAATCGGGCGAAGAACGGTGTCTCTTCACATTAAGTTCTCTCTGGCTATGCGGGACAAAACATGAAAAAAAAGTTGAAAAAAAAGACTAAAAATATTAAAATAATATGCGAGGTTGAAAATTTAGTTATAACAGTAAATCAATGTTCTCCCTTGAAACACGACTTTCTCCAACTGACCCTTAAACTTAAGCAGTAAATACTGAAGCCGCTCAAACTATCAAAAACTTAGACACTATTCCCACTTGTGGCTGACCCCTGTTTAAAACAAGAATAACAGTGGACCCTTGTCCTGGGAATAAATACATTAATTAAATGTACATTCGATGTACGCTACATTAATATAGCATTATCATTACTTTCACATATCCATTAGGTGGTTAAGTTCTACTGAAATCTTAGTATCTTACAATAGCATTCATTCTATTAAAATTATTCACCTTTAAATTTAAACGATTTCTGAATATAACATTTTGACTCTTAAAATATATATATTATAAACTTTAAATTAATAATTGAATATAAAACATAGTCGACTAAACTACGTATATACATACTTTAGTAGAAGCCAAATTGAATTTATAATCTAAAATACACTAAGTTTCTTAGTCAAACAGCTGTATCGAAATCTTAACCTGTCAAGGTACAGTTTACCAAGTCGAACAGATTTCCAAGTAGGTACGCTATAGTTAGACTGCCGACGTCATCAGACGTCGACTGAAGTAACAGATTCGGGCTGGTATTGCACGAGTCACTTTCAAATTCAATTAATCATAGTTCGAATTAGTTTGTCTTTGACGATCCGCGACCAGACGTGACCGTCTTCCGTAATCATAAGATAATAATTATATTATCATGGTGAATGTAATTGTAATGTATTGGACGTATTATGACGATTTAATAAACTCCTAAAATTATAATTTCTATTTAATATTTCTAGTATTTATAGTAAACGCGATTTCAACTTATTAGGTAGAGCTAATTAAACATTAATATCAGTTTATTACATAAAGTTAAGTAAATTAGCTTGTTCAGTCCACAAGAAGCACTTAATACTCACCGCTTTAGAGAGTTAACGTAGTTTCCGATGGTCAGTACCCAAGTCCCGAACTAAAGGCTAACAAGTTAATACGTACCGGATCCAACGCCCGTCGGGAATCAAACCCCCGACGTTTCGAGATTTATTAGAAGGTTATTTCTAAATACCGGCGGGATCAAGGACTTAAGATAAATCTGAAATTCAGTGGGAATTTCAGCTCTATTTTAAGAAATATATTTAAAGAATTTATTTTTTAAACGCATATTGCATTTTGTTTGTTATCTTTGTAACTAGTTAGAAGTTATATCTGTCAATAAGATAAATTAGTTATTAAATAAATAAGAATTTCATGTTGAATTTGTGAAATGTTAAAAGAATGAATTGGAAAGTTCACACCTATATTTAAAATATTTTTTTTCTTAACATTGCTATTGTTGTCGGTATTGACCGACAGCAAATAAACAAGCCTTAATAGATTACCTTAAAATTACCAATTCTCAAGTCGCTTTTCTTTAAGTAAAATAAAATCAAAATTATTTATTACCAAATGATCATAGAATTGTACAATAATGGTTCACCTTGACTTATTTCATGTTAATTAAATCTAATACTTTATAATAGTGGGTATACTGCTCACATAAAAGAAATGCTAAAAAACAATATACTAGAATCTAAATATTATTTTCTTTACCTTGAGCTTCAGGCTTTTCCCGCATAGCAGGGCAATCAGAGAGAACCTAGTATCAAGACAGTCCGTTCTCCACTTTTCGCCAGAAATCGGTAAATTGCGTGTTAAGTGGCGTAACTCAACGCAGTGCTTTAAAATGATAATATTTAAAAAATAATCAGTTCCCTCAGTTGGAATTGAAACCACAACCAACCGCGTTTACAGTCTGCCTCTATTCCACTGCGCCACGATGGCCTCAATATGAAAATATAATAACATCGAATAACATCATCATAACATGTATTTATTTAGAACAAAAGCAACAATAAAACGTTCCGAAACCGCAATCCTTTTGTAGACAAAGTTGTTACAAACCGAAAGACTAATAAAGGCGAATCAAACAACTAACTCTTTAGAAAGTATTTCTTTCATCGGTCTCGGAGTTGCAAGTCGGAATTTCCTGAAAGTAAGAGAACGGATTCGCAAACGACTTCCTCTCGGATGCAACTGCACGTATATAAACGGTACACTGAGTTCCTTTTTAAAACTACAGACCAACATGATGAGTCATTGTTTATATTTTGAATTTGACTTAAAATAAAATATAAAAGACATGCCACATATATGCTATAAATGCTTAAATGGTAAAAACACACACACACACACACACATACACATTTATACACACACACATTACACACACATGCACGCGAGCACACACATCTAGATGCTTATGATAGAAATAGTGACATATAGAATGAATAAATGGAATATAAGGTTTTTAAGGTGTAACTGAAAACCAACGATGTTTAAGATGTTAGTCTCAAGCGTCATTAGCTAAGTTACACCTAATGCCATAAGTTGGAATTTTGTTATAAATTACTTTTCTTTTGCATGCTGTATTTATTCTCTTATGGCTATTATTGTGTTTTTATTGTATTACTATTATAATTAATATATGTGTAGGTATATAAACAAATTAAAAAAATATAATTGTATTGAATTTCCCTTCAAAAAATATACTTAATATTTAATAAATGTAAATACACAGTCATTTTTTTATCTTCACGAATTTCCCTAGTTTTACCGGATAGACAAAGACTAGTAACGAGATCACAATAGCCATTTTTCTTATTCTACCCGTAGTCTCGTTCTGAATAATTAAATCATTTACAATATAAATATGAATATGGATCTAACTGGATATGAACTCGCAATCATTACATCAGAGACGTTCCAAAAAACCAATTATTAATTGATTAATTTAATGAGCGTAGTTATTGGACGTAAAGTCATCAATATTTACCGAAGGTAACCGCAAGCGTGCAATTTTACTATCGTTAAAGTTACTGTAAGTTACAATATTGATATTGTAGCAAGTGAACCCCCATTCGAACTAAGCACTTAACACATACAAAATAAACTTGGCGTACAAAATTTAAACACAACAAGTTATAACGGCGAACATTAAATAAGCAACCTAACTAAACAATCAATATTGAATTTAATTGATTTAATATTGTAATCGACTTCTTTTTAATTTAATTGTTGGCTATAGTGTTTCATATTCATGATAAAAGCAGGGTAGTCCGAGAGGTCAAAACATTCCGTTCTCCACTTTCCGCCCTAAATGGAGATATTGGGTGTTGAGTGGCAGAACTCAACGCCACACTTTTACTTAGTGTTTACACTACACAGTTTAGAAATGAAAATAATTTAAATCCTTTCTCAAAGTGAGGATCCAACCTTCAACCCATCGCATTTGCAGTCAGACGCTATGCCACTGCGCCACAAAGGCCTCAATTTTAAATTAATAAAAAAGGTTTACCTTTAATTTAATAAAAAAGAGAATATTTAATAAATACAAAATAAAGGTTTTTTAGTAAAATAACAGTAAAAGATTTCTTATTATTTTTGCTTAATAATTATGTTTATATTCTATGATTCCAAACTTGCGAATAAAATGTAGGCTATTTTGATAATCATATATTTAATAACGTAGAATATGTATATAATAACAACATCAACATATAAGACAATGGAGGCCTATGTTTTCCTCCTTCATAGTTATCTCTATTAATTTCCTGCGTCAACAATTCAATCAATGTTTCTTGACATGAGGGTGCGAAAGCTTGAACGTCGTATAAGTGTGCTATTCCACTTACAATATCATAATGATATTAATTTAATATATCAATAATATACATCAATTTATGAACAAAAGGTATATTAACAGAAGTCATAATATATAAAAAAATATATTTACAGAAGCTGTAAAGACATCAAATATAAATATTTAATCTATATGTTTTTACTTGAAAGATAAACTTATGACTCTTTTTAAAAAAATATATAGTAAAGTTTACATATGGAGATAATATTTTTATATATAAAATTTCTTAACTGTAGTTCTTTTATTATGGCGCTTTACAATTTTAAATAGAATGTAATTCACGTTGCTAAGGCAACGAGTATAGTACGCCTTGGCTGGGCTTCTGGTATTGATCAATATGAATATTTTTTTTTGGTGTTTTTTGTCACATACAATACTATACCGTTCGTCATTTTATAGAGTATTTAAATTTTACATATTTCATTACCGAGACAGTAGTGGCACTAAAATATTAATCCAACAGCGAATGTTTCAATATTGCATGTAAATCGAATCGTAAAACTCTCCAATATCCTGCACTTTATAACACTAAAAATGGAATACACACTCGACGTATAATCAAATACGCTCAACGTCAGAATCGGGTTGAAATAGAATGTTTTTGCCCTTAAAAATTGCGATCACGTATCTAATATAGTGAAAACAATATTCTAGTGACCGGGTGATTTCTGCACAGATGCCTGCCCTTTCAATGTTATGTAGGTAAAACTAGCTTTGTGATTACCACTCGTATGAAAAATGGATATCATGTAAAGAAGATAAAATTTAAATTAAATAACTAAATTGATGAATTTTCTTACAGTAATATTGCCAATTTATTCGCATTTATTTTTTAAATTCCTATGAAGAAAATTGAAGAAAATGTAAATTTATTAAGTCAATGACAACATTAAATATTCACTTTGGCAGATTTGTCTTTGTAGAGAAATATTATCTGTTTTGTACATATGTGTTTTATGGCTTGTAACGAATATTTAATTATAAAATGTCTTTTTTTTATTTATCCGATACAGATATGCGGTCCAATTATTCATTTACGAATACGCAGTGCGTGCTATTACTTTTCATGGCCTTACATACAAATGCCTAGCCAGCGACCCAAACCAATTTTTTTTTTACATTTCTTCATACCGTTTAAACGCATAAACTGTACATTATTTACTAACTATAATTAATTATTAAAAATCAAAAAAACGTAGCCAACAATAAAAATAACAAAAAATGTTATAATATTTTCAAAATGCAATACAAAATATACGACGCCGCGGACTAATTTCGATGTTTGATTGTGTTCTGCGATAACAAAATGCCATATATTAAAAATGGCATTATAGGCATATATTGTTCAATGCCATTTTTTAATGGTCTTAGGGTGTTCGAGAACCGCGCTTTGATATAAAAAGCAACATTAATTTATCGGTGCTTATCTCAGCTATTTTATTTAATGATGCGTCATTTCGACGTTATTTGTAACATTTATGGCGAGTATGGAACGTTCGATGCGATTTAGATAGAGGGTTTTATAAGAAGCTCGAAACGGTTACAGATATTTAAAAGACTTTAGGGCACGTTTCTAAAATTTAACACACCCTGTAAAATATGCTTCACAAAAGCCATTTTAACATTAATAAATAAAATTTATAATAGTATTAGAATGGTCGTGAACGGCATAAATGAGCACTACATTACATAATTATAATCAAAATGCAGAATTAAAAAGCGCACAAGTCACTAAACAGAAACAGTAACATGTAAAGGGAATGTATTAAAAAACCGGGCAGTTTATCAGACGGGCGATTATACCGATCATTTTCCTGAACGGTCGCCGATTTGCATGAAATATAAAGGTGACCGCACATAGTTCGCCTTGTTTATGGCGGTCACTATAAGTTCCGTGTTTTGTTTGCTCTCCCCTTTCGCATTCCTGTCTTAGTTCCTTTATTGTCTTACTTTCCGCTTGTTCTTGGACAAAGTAATATATATTTATTATATTATAACAAAGGAATGTTTTACATTAGTATTTCATATTTTATTAATTTATTATTTTATATATAATCATAAATTGTGTATAATGAAACCAATTGCCCGTTTGACTAAAGACGATCGATATAGGTTCTAATACAACTTCGATAAAACAAATTGTTAAAAGTGTGAAAAACATCTAAAGAGACCCTGTCAACTACTGCTAATACCTATGTAATTTTATATATTTTGTACACTTTTACATTTAAAATGATATCATGATTACATTTCTCAAAATAAAATATAATAGAAGCAATAATATAAAATGTAATAAGATAAAAACGAGCGTCGGTCAGTGCTTTTGTTCCTTTTACATTTCAATATCTAAGTGACTCAGACCGCACCATTTTTATGTCTCGCCGCTTTTATTGAATTATGCCGAGTGCTGTCAATTGAGTGTCATATTGTCGACAATCGACACTCGGTCATTCTTCTTTTTCTAATGAAGGGTGACGTATTGAATTCCAAAGTGGAATTATTAAAAAACCATTTAGATGTGGGGCAAACACCGTGATGGATGGACTCTCCAATCCGATCCATTTCAATTTCAGCGTCCGATGTCTCTTTATAAAGGGTGAGTCCCTGGCGTATGATAATTCGTTTTAAGTCGAGCGTAGCCAGTGGCGGCTTTGTTTCGATTTAAAATGTTCTGCGCAAACAAAAAACAAATGCTTGGGTAAGATATTTCGCGAAGCGTTCATTTTTGGTAATTTTCTTTGTAACATAAAACAGTAACATTTATTAGGCAATAACGTGTACAACATTACTCACACATAACAAGGAATGATGAGGAGATAAATCATATCTAGTCGCCGATTTATATAGTAATAAACAGGGAGTTGAGGTCGTAAATAAATACTATTCAACTCTTTATAGCGCTTTATTTCAGCTCGACGAACATAATATAAATTAATTACGAACGTAAAGTTTTTATCTAAATACAGTTTTTAAAATAAATCTTCAATATTTATATACTCATAATAAGTGTAAATGTTATTTTATGAATTGATATACACATGTTTGTATTTTCCCTTCAATTCGTTGTTTAGCTACGAAGCGTAGATAGTCTACGACGTAGAATGCTAAAAGCTCGGCCCGTTAACTTAGCCGTACTGTATAAAATAACCATCTGTGGAAACCGCCGCTTATCCCTTAGAAAAACTCTCTTTGTGAGGATAACTCGCTCTATATCCCCTCTTATGATATGTTTATGTACTTTGAGATTTTATATGGACGTTCTAACGCCGAGCACGAATTTTATTGGGTTTATAGAATTTTATGGCGTCATATTCCATGAAGTGGCCGCTGTTTTTACTGTTCATTGAATCGGATGTGCCCATTTTTTATGAAACTGCCAATACTGGAGACATATACGGTATTTACTACTTTATTTGTAGGCGTTTTTAATTAACGAATAGTAATTTTACCGAAACAACCGTATAACCTTAGTTATTTCGGTAAAATCACGGCGTAAAACAACGTTTGAAGCGGGTTTTAACAGTTTGACGGCGCACTTAATGTATTTATACCGGGCAACGGGCAGCGGCATCTGTGGCTAATGATATCGCTGGACTACAGCACCCCCGCCCCCTCGCCCCCTCAGCCCCCATGACTCGGTCATTAGTTAAACACGCACAGCCGCCCGCATGTCGCAAGTTTATCTTTGGCTAAACTGTAGGTATGTTGAGTCGATTAGCCCTTTGATCAAATAATCCGGCGATAAAATAGGGTTTGTCGAGGAAATTTAATTACATTAAATGTCATTGTTCGGGTGTTCTGGCGGTGAGATGGCCCTGTTAATTCGTAACTATAATAGCTGTTGTGGATAAGTGTGTATACGACCGCGTGGCCGGAAGAGTTAAATTCGATAAATGCTTATCTCTGAAACTGTTAGTTTCAAATATGGCACAGCCTATGTATTGAAATCTTTTTTTTATGATCAAAATATAGTCACATGTAAGTTTATTATAAAACGATTAGCAAAATAATTAAGTGCTTAAGTATTTGTTTAGTTGAAAAACATTATTAAAAACATAAAAACTTTGACCTAATATATATTGAATTGTATGTCATTGATCTGCTTGAACGTATTCATAAAAAATTACCAAAATGTAAAATTTTTCAAACAATATATTGGACGTATAATAAAAAACTAAGTATAAACCAATTTAAACCTCGTGCCTACAATCCTTATATAAACGTTTACTATAAACGTTTAACCTGCACATAAAAACCCTAAATAAATAATAAATTAAATATCCTAAATAAATAACATATTAAATTCCTTAAATAAATAAATATTTGAATACCCTGATAAGCCGAAGTTTGTAAAGTCCATACAAAATTGTATATTTCCTCAAAATAATCAAATCGCCTCTGTGTAGCGTTGTAAGTTCAGATTATAAATTGTCGAATTATAGTTAATAATGATATGCCTTATTTGTCCGAACCCGACGTATACGCTGAAGTAGATGTTTGTTTAACATAACGCGTGAGTAACTGTAATTTCAAGATGCACGGGGCCCGGCAATCTGCGGCGGTCACTCGATTAATACCAACATTAATCTCCACCGGGCCCGGAGCTACGAGGGGCTCTAATTTATATCCTCATTTTGACAATTGATGACCGTCAAAACGCTTAAGATATTTCGTTTTGCAAACATTGAATTGTAAAATATTACAGGTTGTAAGCTTTGACATTTAAAATTTATCATTTTTTAATCTTTCATATATTAGTTATTTTTTCAGCGCTTTTTCTCTTATAGCCGGGTACTCATTGCAAACCTAGTGTCATGACTCCGTTTTCCACGTCGCCCCGGAATTCGAGACATTGCGTGTTGGTTGGTGGAACGCAACGCTGCACTTTGTCTTGTTCATCAGAGCGGAGAAATGAAAATAATTTTATTATAATCATACCCTTGAGTGGGACTCGAACCCACTACTAGTCCTTATTACAGTCAGACGCTATCCTACTGCGCCACAATGGCTATAAAATAATCATTCCATAATTTTAAAATATTTTTACACAGATTTTAATTTCCTTGTTTTACGTATGTACTGAATGGCTACTGTTAGGGAAAGATACTTCATGCGTTAACGGCGACCGTGACTTGACTACACTGCAATTAAATTGTATTCAAAATTAAAACAAAATATTGTTTAGTTAGGTTTCCAAAAATTTTGATAAGCGAAATATTTAAGAAAATGAATCATATCATCATAATTTTATTGATCTATACGAGTACAATTTATAAAAATAATATTTAACAATAAAAAGAATTATTTATGAAAATAATATTTTATTTAATCAATTTAAAGTAATAAAATAATTAGGACATACCATACTGCAAACGTAATTGGTTGTGGGTTCTATTTCCACTCGAAGGAAGAATAATAAATTATTTTTATGTCTTCACTCTGACGATAAGACAAAGCGTTTCGTTAAGTTCCACCACTCAACAATGCCTTGAATTCGGGCGCAAAGTGGAGAATGGAGTGTCTTGCCACTAGGTTCTCTCTGACTACCCTGCTATGCGGGACAAAGTGTGAATAAATCAAAATGAGGATCACTGAAATTGAAATGCTACATAACAGTCTAGGTTAGCAACGACCGAAAGTGATACCGTTCAAATCCTACTCAAGAAATTATTAAATATGTATAAACTAGGGAACGGAGTCTCATATCACTAGGCGCACTTTACATGTACAAAAAAATACACAACAAAGCTTACGATTATTATTTTTTGAAATAAGTAGTATATGACTTAGATTGAATATCTTTAAATTTAATTAATAATTTTAATACTATTTGTATATATTGAAAATAATTCCAAAAACTATAACGTTGATGAGTGGCCACCGCGGTTAAAGCAAGGCATGCGTGACAGTGCTGGTGACGTGCCTCGGAATATTAATTCTGTACTGCATCTGAACTTCACTCGCAGACTAGATTGCGCACGAATATTATTTCTGTGATTGACATGTGACAAATTGTTATAAAATGTATAAATTTATAACGTATGTATATAAAACTTATTAAGCTTTTTTTGTCATGTTAGTTAACCCAATTTAATCCCTATATAAGTATTATTAATACAATAATTTACTGATGTAGCGATGTGATAATTTACTAATGAAAAGGAATATTTTAATTCTCTCATCTGAACTGAATCAAACTATATGCTGTATTATCAACAAAATTATAAATTCGACGTTGACACGGGGTCTTCTAACAAAACTAATATGGAATAAATTTTCAACTTAATTTAACTATACAAGCACAAAGGGCGAAACGAAAGGGACTGCTAAAATTTCACTATTGAAGCGGAAACTAATGATAAGGAAGTTTGCACATGGAAATTATTTCCCCTTTACTATATATGGGATATGAGAAAATGTTTAAAACACAAAAACCAAGCATTTGGACATTATTTAGGTATTAAACTATATATTTTTAAATAAAGTCATATTTATTGATGGATCAAATGTTTTAGAATATTAAACGCAGTAACATGGCAACAACTCTCAGAGATTTCGCGCTCGACTGTTCCCTAGCACCTGCCGCGTGCGTCCGTGCTGCCGCTTCAGTAATTTACACTGACAAACGCTTCAGCTATCGAAACTAGGATTTTTTCAATTTCAAAAATAGCTATTTCATAACTATTGTTAATAAATAAAAATTTATAACAATTTTTTGATCTAATGCCATTTTTTTTTAGCTTTCCACTTTTTTCCGTATAACAGGCAAGGAGAACATGGTATCAAATCACTCTTCTTTACACTAATCACGAATTCAAGACAATGGAAATTAAGAAAACTCTAAACATTCTGCTTGAAATGTCCCATTTTTAATGTCCCACTGCGCTACGATAACTTTAAAGAACTTTGTGGAGAACACATATTATTAATAATAATAATTTCAATATGAATACTAGCTTTAGATCACATCAAATCCATCTCGTATTAAAACAAACACGACATACTAATATCAATCATCGTTTTGATATCAGAAGTTTCAGTCAAAGGTCGCGATAATTTAATCGGCGTCAAATACAGTGAACCGTTTGTGCATACGATAACATGAATTTATTAAACCGCAGTTTGGGATGACCAATTACATTGTAACCAATGCAAAACGTTTTAATTATGATTTTACCTGCAAAATGTATTCACTTATTCCATCCAAACTTAATATATTCACGTTTAAAAATTGAGCTTAATTATCCACTTATTATTGTTTTTCAATTCAATTATTGAATAAATGTTATTATTGAATGTAAATTGAGTCGTTCATTAATTTGGACATCATCAAAAATTTATTTATTAAGAATTTATCAATTTCAGATAAACATAATTCGGCACTTATTTTATCAAGCAAATTTGTTTTGATATATCCATTAATTAAATAAATACCAATTACCTACGTTTTTATATTTTGTACGACTAGGTACTTTACGTAAGCTTGAAATTGACTACATTGAAATATATAATCTACGTTTTATTATTTTAATGTCAGGTTTCGCAAACCTTTATTAACAATAGTTTTTACTTTTGTAGTACTCGGATAATTAACATTTATTTTGTTTTTTACGTTTCTACTAGCTGTTGCTTGCGGCTTTATCCACGTCGAATATAGTTTATATTTACAAAGAGGTTTTGAAATAAAACATATTTGTAGAAAATATTCCTGGTACGATTTTCATGCACTAGGACCACCAGACTGCTCGCACACAGTCGAAGAAGACCTGCATAGAACCCTCGAAAATTTTAAAAATATATTTAAGCGCAGAATTTACAAAATCGGTATAATCCTTTTATTCATTGGGAAATGGAGAATATATTTGCCCAACAATACAAAATTTTGGGCAATTGTTAATAACTTTTAACAATTACCCAAAAATACATTTTGATGTCTCTAACATCAAAATGACGAATTTCCATTTCATTTTCTATCAGTAGCTCAAAATCAAAGTTGCATGTTTCTAAATTTAGAAATGACATACTTTTATTCAAATTTCTAACCTCTATTACGACCGTTAAGGTCAAAAAAGGTTATAATAAATAGTAGGTCAAAAATCAATAATCTGCGCTACAAAAAAAACATGGGTCTAACTATAATAGTTACGCTCGGCGATATTGAATCAATTAGTCAGTAAATCGGGTCAAATTATTTTGTAAGTACACATAAAGTGTGTTATAGACATATAATATATTTAGCTATAAGCTTAGATTGTTCAGTGTTGAGTTCGGCCACTCATCACGCAACGTCTGAAAATCGGGCGGAAAGTGGAGAACGGAGTGTCTTGAGATTGGTTGCAGGTGCAAGAAAGTGCATGAAGCTGTAGTTTTTTATAATCTTAGATTAGTACCAGTTTCCTTTTTCGTTGTTTTAATTAATAATATATCTCAATTTCTCTTTTTCCCCCTTTCGTCAATGAGCTGATGAATAGTAATTATATCATCTTTCCCCATCGAGTGAGCTATTATTAAAAAGTATTTTTTGTAATAAAGTCTGCTTTTTTATAGACTGAGAACTAGAATTTACTAAAGTTTTAATTTCTTGTGTTGATATGAAATATCTTATAAAAATCTACGCTTCAAAACAACTAGCTCCATGTATCGCTGATCCCAGCACGTAATACCGAATACTAAAATAACTTGGTTTAGTTCCACCGTTCATTTTCATTCAACAATAACAAAGGCGGGGGAAGTAATTAATAAGGCTAATATGATTAGTAGTCGCGCTTCTAACTTCGTAGTTGTCTTAGCAAATACTTGGTAGACTACTGAGTACCTAAATTTGGATTTATATTAAATCTGATTGTAATTAGATTTTTGTAAGTATCTTATGTGTAATATTTCGCACTTCTTCCCCCAAAGCTAGGATAGGCAGAAAGATACTAGTGTCAACCATATTTGAATCCATACATATAATAAAAATGCAACTGGTCGCTGTTTGTACATGGAATATATATGGAAAAAATATTATTAGGGGAATTTACAAATGTAATAGATTGATGAACAAAACAATAATTTATAATTTTCATTTCTGTTTATCTGTTCATTTATGCAAGCTAATCTCAGAAACGACTTAACCGATTGAAATGCAGTTTTGCCTATCCTATTTTGGTAAGCTTCCCTTCACATTTAGTGTTTATTTTATTTCAATCGTCTATAAACAAAACCGGTTTTTCAAATTTAAGAAAAGTTTGTGATTTAAGTGAGGACGCGGGCGGTCGAAATATCGAAATAGTTTAGTCATGTAGTTTACGCAGGCAAAGCCGCGAGCTGGTCGCTAGTTAATAATATATCTTTAATACGTGTAGCGGATGGTCTGCTAAGCAAACAGTATTTCACGAGTGGCAAGAGTTCGGGAATTAAGCTACAATTAAACGATCGTAAATTCAAAGTTTGGGTCGGGTCACTTCAGGGAGCTCGTGGGAGCTCGGTGGCAATTTATCAATTATTTACGCCACTCGGGCCCGACTGCCGTCACCTGACGCGACTGATTCAGGGATTTGTTTATTGATAGACGTACCGTTGTCCTTACGAAGGATAAAAATGGATACTACATAGGTTACACAGTATAGATGCTTGGATTGGTGATGCTGGTATATATCTTGTTTTTACAGTAATTGTAATTGTAATAGTTTACAGTAATCCTACTAATATTATATACGCGAAAGTTTGTAAGGATGTTTGTTACGCTTTCACGTAAAAACTACTGTATGGATTTTAATGAAACTTTACAATAATTTAGCTTTCACATCAGAATAACACATAGGCTGCAAGTTATAAAGACATTGTGTGAATTGACCAAAATATCAAGTAATAAGATACTTCAAGCCATTAAAGCCAAAATAGTGAACCATTGTAGTCAATAAATTAATATTATGGTATATATATGCTAAATGCATATGTATACACGCTACATATACCAGAATATTATTTTTTGTTATTTTTGTGTCTGTCAGTTTGTTTGTTCCGGCTAATCTCTAGAACGGCTACACCGATTTTGACGGGGCTTTCATTGGCAAATAGCTGATGTAAGATCTCCACGCGGGCACAGCTAGTGTATAATAAAAGTAATAACTATTAACAATTTTATATACAGCTAAAGTTGAAATATGGTGTGGACCCTATATCTGTTATAACAACTTTAAATAATTTAAAAATATAAGAATGGTTCCTTACAAAACTCATGAGAAGTATATACTATATGACACTTCTTAGTGAAATAACAAAAGCTGGCGGACAAAACTTATTGCCACTACAATCACTCACTTAAGCAACGCACACCAGTGACTTGTGGTCATCTCATCGATCTTAGTCGGCGACAGTTTGCATGGGCCTAAATATTCTAGCGCCTAGTTACATAATATATCGTAAACGTATATTTAGATATTGGGTATTACCCATATAAATTAAAGAGTATATATAAATAAAAAAGAGATATTTAATGCATTTCGTCATTTTCATTTTATATTAATATCATTAATATTTTGTTAATTTTAACCTATTTTTACGTATCAGACGAAATAAAAAACATATTTTAATAAATGAAATTGTAATAAAAATTATATAATGTACATATGAAATGATTAAAAAAATAACTTAAAATAACGATGTTTAAAGCTAGAATCCTAATCGTCGTTGATTCTCAGTTACAACTTTTTAAAAGCATTAAACATTTCATTAAAATAATATTTTAAGCTTTAATTGAAAAGCGGTTGAAAGTTCACTGCCTCGACTCGTCGTTTGCGCAAAGTATACTTTATGTATTTACTATACATATTGTAATAATAAACTTATGTATATATTACACACTATCTATTTTGTAAATATTAACAGTAATAACCAAGTGTGAAGTTACACGTCATACCTTCGATAGCTCAGTTGGTAGAGCGGTGGACTGTAGCCGGTGTCATTGTCATCCATAGGTCGCTGGTTCAAATCCGGCTCGAAGGATTTTTTGTGCGAATCGATTAATACTTCTGTATAAGCAAATAAATCTTGTACCACTAAATATACAATGGTTTTTCATATCATTTTATGTTTCTCTATTAATTATCTGTATTTTTTTTGTTAAACTTTATTATTATTGCTGGCATTATAATATACAGAGTATAAGTAAGGAATAAAAACAGTCTCAACTAACACATTTTTTATCCAAAAAACAATTGTGATTCTTTACATTATTAAAGTGATAAATAAGTTATTCATCATTCAATTGTTATATATGCCTTTCTTAACAGTTACGAACTTTTGATCTGTAAACGACAAGCCGTCATCTGTTAAGCGCAATCTCTTATACGAAGCGCTAAAACAAGTTGAGTCGAAGCTCGTGTAAGCCTTTTGTTCTATAATTCCAGAGGAGAACACTGCTTAGTACACGTACATAATAGGGTTTTTATAATAATTGTTATAAATATTTGTTTTAAAAAAAATACTATTTGAAATATTTATATAGTTTAAATCAATTTATTCCCATGAACGTATATTTCTTGGTATAATATACCAATTTACAAAATATTATAGACTTTCAGACAGAAAATCTCATAAACTGCTGGAAAAATACAGATTTTGTTCGTATTTGTTTTGATTTTTTATATATTAACTATAAAACTATATAAATAAAACTTATTGTAAACTTTAAATAATCAAAGCAATTGTTACATCAAATTATCTCTTTCATAAAACTACAACTTGATATAACGAATTAAAAATTTATATAGCACATTTTCTAATGTTAAATGATAAATTAATATAAATACTCTTTTATAATTGCTAATATTGTACGTTCATTTTAAGAGCCTCGTATTGTCTTGACGCCATCACTCACAAAGAGCGAGGAGTGAAAATTGTAACAATACAGGATTAACAGTTGACGCCTTTATAAATATTCATTTCAAGAGTAAATTCGAGGGCCGTTTTGGGAGTTTCGTTTTGTTTGGGCGACAGATGTGTTGACTTCAGCTCTGATATGATTTAATTGCATACAAATTTTATCATTTTCAGATTTATTTTAAAATTGTTTACAGAAATAAATAAATAAGTTTTTTTATAATTGCATTATTTTTTAGCTTACATTATATGAATAAAGAACATTTATTTAATTAAATTTTATTATGCCAATATCGTACCTATACTTATATACTAACCTTACACTATTAATAGTGAGGTACCCAAACGCGTTATCGCGGTATCTTCATGCTCAGCGGAGTGGAAGCCTTCTGCTTCATCAGACATGGACACGCACTTTTAGTGCTAAAAATTTTTAAAATATTTTTCTAAGCGACTAGTTTAAACCTATATGTATTTAAATAAATATCATACAGTAAGCTAACCGATTAACCTATTTTTATTATAATTATTTTGAAAGTATATCATTTTATTTAGCTCTTTTGCTTAAAACTTTAATAGTATTCTCACTCACAATTATTTTTTTTAAGTTGACTAATTAATCAGCATTGACTGTGTAATACATATGTTTATAATATATACCTAAGAACATATTTGATAGAAAATTATCCTTATTTTAGTTTATGAACTTAATAAATGGGATAATGTTATTGATACAATGATAAAAGCGTGTCCTGGCTAGTTGAGGGTTTGGTAACCAGTTCTCTGATCTGTCTCTAAGTGTCCGAGTCTGATTGTGCAAACAGTTTGTTAGAGAAGTTAAAATTGTAACTTTACCGAAGTTTTTGTTTTCATATTTTGTTATCAAATAACAATATATTAAATATTAAATTCCAACTTAAATGCCTCTATAAATTATATTATGCCACTTTAATTTTGACCCTCAATGATTTCCATTAATTCATGATACGTAAAACGGTCCAAGGTATTGTTTACAAATAATTAATTGTCGAATACAACTGCGCCTGTTGATATTGGCATAATAAATGCTATACCATATCGACATAAATAAATACATTACGTACTTGGTTCACGTATTACGGTATAATTTTTTCAATGCAAACTGCACTTTATTGTTTCTAAAATACGGTCGAAAGTGTGTTAATAACTAGACCATCGTTGGACAGTTTTGTGGTGTTGTACACGGAAAATTTAAAAGGATATTAATTTTATTCATTGGGAAATAGAGAATATATTGGCTTGGATTAGTTTAACGAGCCTACCGATTTACGTAAAGCTTAAGTTGGCAAAGCTTTATTCGAATATAGGTCGTGTTGCTGTGATATAAGGTTCCATTTACTGATAACCCATATTGTTGTGTTGGTAATAATAGTTAGTGTAGCATACAGGGTTATCCAGGATGGCGGACGCAATGCAACGCGTGCCCGTGAATAATACGTCTCTAACGGACGATTAACGTCCAACATCAGTCGAACCGTTTTTACGTTGCCCCCCACTGTACTTTGCTACTGTACTATACTCACTAATAAAAGTCAAAAAAAATGTTTTTAACCTCTAACTGAATTTCATAAATTTGCTATATTATACATAATATATAAAAAGTAGCTTTTAGCTCCACGCTTTTTTCGCATAGTAGAGTAGTCAAGGAGTCTAGTAGTATGTGAATTAAAACAATGAAACTTATTTCATAAATATTGTACAATATAAAAAACATGGGGTATGTATCATGTTTTCAGTGGAGACGGTCGTTGTGCAGTGGACAGCGTCCAGCTGCAAACGTGATTAGTTGTGGGTTAGATTCCCAATCGAGGAATGATTATATTCAAATTATTTTCATTTCTTCGCTAAAAGACAAAAAGCGGCGTTGAGTGCCGCCTGTCAATCGGTCCATTCGGTCGGAAAGTGAAGAGCGGATTGTCTTGACACTAGGTTCTCTAGAAAAGCGTAAAAATAAAAAAATATATTTAATGTACCCTTTGACGCGGTCATTTCTAACGCACTAAATATTAAATAGTCCGTTTATATATATATACATATACTATTTAATTGAGATACTCAATTTATACTACCCAGTAACCAGATAGCCATTAGCCAGGGATTAAAGTAGATGCCAAACGGTAAATCAATGAAGCCTGTCTAGTCAGGTTAATCAAATGTATCCACTGGGGTTTAGGCTATGCACTACGTACAGACAGGATAACAAATTTATTAAAACTATACTATGCTAACAAATTTAGAAATATGAATAATTTAAATAATTATTTACTTTTTTACTTACAATATATTACATTAATTTATATTATATATAGGCATTATTGGTTTTTTTTTATTTAATGACTTTTGTTCAGAGGTAGTATTGAAATAAATTAAATAACTTAGTATCATTACTGTTCAATAATTACGATTCCGCAGCATTTGTAAGGAATAATTTAATTTTTCTTAAATTTTTCATATTATTCTAAAAAATCGTCTAAAATTTCTAACAGAGATGGATTTGAACTTGCACTCCCTCACAAATTAGAGTAAAGTGGACTTTTATAGAGATCATCGTTATGATGAATTAAAAATATATATAAGTATGTATAATATTAAAGAATACCTTGCTTCGCGTATCGCATGTATCTTAATAGATAAATAATTTTACAATTACACCAAAAAGCCGTAATGACGCTGCTTTTTCTTAATTCTTAAATAAAATAACTTTAATACTAATTGTAAGTAAATGTTTACACAAGCAAATAGCCACACATTCTGTACTCGGCAGTCCCGGTAAACACTCCTCATATGAGAAGGTTTATATAGGCGCATTCTTGGAATACTAGCGCTCAATCTATCTGAATATTGCTTATTCAGCGAAATAAGCTCAATGTACTTTGACTGATTTGAGTCTACATGCCGCAGTTAAAGCAATGATAAATTGTTATTACAATAACATAATTAAAGAAATATAGTAATTTAAATATGTGTATTTTAAAATATATGAGGCTGTCCCGGCGCAGTGGAATAACGTCTGATTATAAACTAGGTGGCTTTGGATTCAATGCCTACTCGGAGATATGGTTGTATTTAAAATGAGATCGAGAGTTGAGGACAGTCACTCAACACACAGTGTCTCGAATTCGAATAGACAGTGGAACACGAAGTGTTGACCTCTGGTTACTCTGTCACCCTGCTACTCGTGGAAAACGTCAAGCAGCAAATTTTTCGTATATGAAAAAATGTTATCTAGGTTCCAGCAGGCGTAGTAGAATTTATATTGTTTAAAATTTAAACACTGGAAATAACACTTAAGAAGTATAAAAGAATAAGTTTGGTTAAAACAATTATTGCGTAAGTTGCGTGTTAGGTTTTTTTTAACATCAAAACTCACATTTCTCATAAAAATTTACGGAACACTTAAAATAATATGTAAGTCAGTAAAATAAAATAAATGTAGCAATTATTAGTCTTAATTTGAATTATAAAGCATAATATGCATAAATGCACGCGTCATAATTTAAAAACTTATTTTAGTTATAATATATATTTCAATAATCAACGACAGAGAGCTCATTTTTAAATAAATATTTTGATCACGTGGATATCTCCTAATAGAACACCTAGTTTATCATTTTCATACAATTGCCTCATAAAATCGCATTTGACGACAGTGAAAAATGGCAGTCATCATTCCAACACCATTTTTATGGGCACAATTTCTTTCGAATAAAAATAAAAATCGGGCTGTCTTTATAAAAACATCTCTTCAATTGTCATTCATGAGGGCGGCGCGCGTATTTGTCACCCGCCATGTCGGTCGAGGAGCGCGTCCCAAGTATAAAAATGCAATTTTAAACAAAAACGGATTTGGATTCGAACCCTCATAATAAAAAAATGCTTTGTTAGACACGCATGTTCGGATTTTTGACTTAGCTATTAGATTTTGGTATTACATTAGTTTTTTGCTCACACTTTGTAAAACACAGCGACAACGTGTCTTCCTTTGCTTCTTTTAAATACTTAATGTCTTAAAGTACAATAGATCTTCACAATATTTTTATTATTACCAAAATTGCAATAAAATAATAATGAGCATTATTTTTGCTAAATTAAAAATTAAGATATTAGTTATTGATTATTATGTTTATAAGGTGGTACCTATTTTTAACATTTAAAGTTTTTTTCACTCTTAACGGACCGTCTCATGGCTTAGCGGTCAGAGTTTGGGCGGCTTCCAAAAGGCACGGGTTTGAATCCCGATGTATTAAAAAAATTATACGTTTTATAAAAATGTTTAACACGTACTTATAACGTTCTCATAATTGGTATAAATGAATGAACAAAGATTTTTTATATACGTAAATATTCTAAAAATTGTAATAAAAACTATAATACGTCCTCGATATCATTGAAGAAACATAAACAATATAAATAGCCAGCCCTGTCTAATCAATAAATTTCAACAGAATCAAACCTATACCCAAAGGGAGCTGAATACATGAATTTGGTATTCACTGCGTCGTCAAGAAGACATCAGCGACGCGAGAAATATTATAATAGCATAATAGAGGTGTCAAAGGTGAATTATTGTTCTATAAACCTCTATATCATCCTGAAACTAGAGTTGACGTAAATTTTTTTAGTCGATATCGATATTTTTTACGCCTTCACTGACATATTTCTTGTATTTAGTTACATTCAAAGCTGTTAAGAATTATGAAAAAAATCGTAGTAGATATCTTTTGCAAAAATAGTAAATGACACTGGCAGATTATTACGCTTGATTAATGCCAAACACAAGATTAATTCATAAAAAATAACAAAGGAAAAGAATGTAAATATATTTTTATAGATCAGATTTACAGTTTCATTTCAGTTTGTGAACAAACAGATATGGGGAGTACATGCAAAATTAGAAATTTTACTGTGAAACATACTTTGCGTGTACTTATTCCGTACAATGTTTTTTTAATTTATAATAATTAAGATTTAAACCTGGTAAATATACATCCTGTAAAATACAATAACGTATAAATGTAACTTAAGTCTTTTTACAATTTTATACGGAATCCCGATCCCGGAATTATAATTAATATATAAACATCCGAGTATACAGTTAAATATTTATCAATAAAAAATATTTTCACCTCCCTCGCATACGATACCTTTAAGTACAAACACAACACGTCGCTTGATACGAAGTACCTATTCCGAGCGAGGCTTAGGCTCGTGATATGAAAACGAAGCGACGCGACGTCACTAACCCGCCTACCAAACAGCGTACAAGTTTGAAATCTCGAATTTTATTGTTCGTCGGATTGCCGTGTGCTTAGTTTTATTGCACTCTCGGTGTTTAGATATAACCGCGTCGCGCCAAATAGCTCGGAATATTCATATATGAAAATCAACGCGACGAATTGCCGGTATTCGTTTTTATTGCTGTTCGCAACTACGGCACTATTGTGCTTTACTATCATAAAACAAACAGGAAATAACCCACCACTTTATACAATACTCGGAACCATTGTTTACTTAAATAATGGTGATTATCCAAAATGTAAACGTACCACATGGAAATGGCAATTAAGAATGAAAAATGATCATTACTACCGTTATAATTAAAAAGCCCCGACATGTTCTTCTGACTGCTCCGCTCAGACTTTGATTAATATAGGTTATGACAGTTCTTTGTCATGTAAACAGACACGAATATATCTGTTTTTGTTGTTTAGCATTATTAATTATTACGTTCTTTAAAATTTATTAAATTTAATGGAAATGTATTGAAATTATTTCAATTACCAACGAGGCAATTGTTTAAAGTATACTTACAACTCTGGTGTAATATAGGTGCATAATATATGTAACGTACTAAAAGTAATGTATAAATATCTATTCCCATATTCAACCAACAAACTCAAGCTAACTTAATGAATGTCCACAATAATATTCTTAATCCATATCAGTCAAGTTTAAATCGCAGCAAACGAAAATGTCAACTTGTAATCTATGTAATTAAGTGAATGTCAGGGTGGGTTTACTCGTGCTACAGCGGGTGTGTTATTCGAATAGGTTAGCGATAACCCGCATATAATGGCGGAGTGGTTTTAAATTAAATTTTTTCAATGCGCTTTACACACTACAAGTTAGAAAATGAAATGAAAATGGTTTTGCGTAAGGTACAGTTAATTATTAGTTTTTATTTTTTACTATTTTCTACATATATAAAGCTTCATACTATTTCCTTTATAATAACATTCTAATAAAACAGTGTAGTCAGAGAGAACCTAATTTGAGTGTCAACTGATACCTGGACCCAGTGGAGTGTCACGTTAAAGAACACGAAGCGGTGCAAAAAGCACTATTAATAGCAGAGCTTCCGGTTCATCTTCATCCTCTGACGATTGGCAGACTGAACGTCGTAAGCATAAGAAAAATGAGCTTGCAAAGAGAACCAAGAGTGGATATATTGTTGAAAGAAATGGTTGAGCTTAAACTATTTATTTATAGTCTTACTATAAATGAAGACATGCGTAATAATATTTTTATTTATGCAGGATCAATGATGCGACCAAAATGATTTTATATCTGAGCAAGGTAGTTCTTCTTTTTCTTTTAATTTATAAATTAAATTTAAAGAACCAACTGTTCTGACACACGAAAATTATACATTCATACTCCAGGGTTTACCGAATTGGAATCAAATGATTAGGTCAAAATGTGTGATACTGCGCGTAGTTATGGAAACAGATTAATTATACTGCATTATAAAACAATAACTTTAATTACAAGAAGGCATAAAATATCTACAAATCATAATAAATTGTGAAGCTGGTAAGACAAAGAATCGCAACTGTGAATTTAAAATTGACAATAGCAATAACTAGCTCTGATCAAGAAGACCACAACCGTCGTTAAATCATTACTTAAGGAGAGCGTACACATTTCTAATGTAGATTTTAAATTTAAATCAGTCAACTCAAGAGACATTTAAATCCCTGGACTTCAAGAAAACTTCAGATTTATGGGGTATTTCTGTCAAGCTGCTTAGTAGACGTAGAAGCTATAATAGACGGTATTGCTCCTTAGCTCGCTACTATTTTTAATAATTGTATAGTGTATGGTGTGTTTCCTGATCTAATGAAATTTCATAGTAATATTTAAATCGAGTAGTACCTACATCTGATACCAACAATTAAACTGTGTCTATGCTATATTTATTTAGTCAAATTAAAAAAAAATTGTTTTAAATCAAATATAACTGTTTTGCATAATCTCATGCATGATAAACAGTATGGCTTCAGTAAAGATCGCTTAACTACCGATGCTGGTATCAATCTCATAAAGAGTATATATGAGGTTTGGGAGGAATCGCACAATGCTCTTGGAGTATTCTATAACTTGTCCAAGGCATTTCATTACGTTCAGCACTTTACATTGGTCATGGAATTACACTGATATGACATAAGAGAACAGGTACTCGATTTTCTGACGTTTTTTTTTGTCTTATTCAGATGGTCGATGTGAATGGTAAGAAATCTCTTTGGGCATTAATCAGTCAGGGTCCCACAGTGGTCTAATCTTGGTCCTTTACTGTTTTTAATATATATAAATGACTTACCTAGTATATAATGCCTAGTTGGAAGAAGCCATGGGAAAGTATTGTTTTCTGACGATACTTCATTGATATTTAAAATGAAAAAAACGACAATATTTATATGACGATGTAAATAATGCTCTGTCGAAATCAGAAGCGCATTGGTATAGCGCTAATAACTTACTGTTGAATAATACAACAATGTTTAATTTTTAGAATACCAAATACGTAATTTGTTACAGCCAATATATTTTTGAATGGTAAAGCCATGGATCCTGTTGATTCTATGGTATTTCTCGGTATCACTATTGACTCCAAATTACAGTTGGGATGTCATATTTATGAATTTGCGAATAGACTTAGCTCAGAAGCCTCAGTAGCCTCTGCGGTTAAAATAGTTAAATCATTAACTGACGTGGAAACAGCTCGCCTTGTTTATTTCAGCTACTTTCATAGTACTATGTCTTATGAAATTATACTATTGGGTAATGAGGAACGAAATATTTTATTTTATTTAAAATTTCATCAGACGTAATTAATTTAGGTTTTGATTCAGAGCCTAGAGTATGGAAATGCGTCGTAATGTTATTGTAAGCCAAGTTCGCGACCCATTAGTGAAGTCAAGTATTTTAATATGCGTTTTATTTCAGGTAAAAAGCTGCTATTAAAATGGAGTGGGATGATAAACAGAACCAAATCGCTGTGATTACATTAAATAAAGTAGGTATGGTACCAAATAAAATTTTTAAAATCCTCCATACGCTACAATTAAACCTCCACTCTCTATTTGTACCAGAAAATTATCTGTCCGGCCACGTAGTATTCGTACGAAAAACGCAATTAAAGCAGTAAGATGAAGTGTTCGAAGAAATCCTCCTGTCCGGAAGTAAAAGTTTTTATCTCGGGAGATGGAGATAACACCTAGAACTATGCCATAAAACCATGCCATGCCAAACCATGAAAGTTGACTTGCCGCCTATAAGAGACGTACTGGTCATTTTTGAACTGATAATTAAAAAAATAATAGGGTGGTCAAAACAACTACTTAAGCGGTGGAGGCCACAGAATTTTTTTGTTTACGGATAAGAAGATATTTACAATTGATCAATATTTTAACAAACAAAATTACTGTATTTATGCTGAAAGCTCTAAAGAAGCTTTCCAATTAGTCAACAGAGTACACCGTGGGTATTATCCGACTTCAGTCATAGTTTGGTGGGGTGTTGACTATGAAGGCGTGACTGACCATATTTTTGTGAAAAAGGTATTAAAACTTCGGCACAAGTGTATCAAGATACCATTCTTGAGGAGATAGTTAATTCCCTTCAATTCATTGCGGCAATATTTATGGCAACACTTAGTATATCGTATACGAATACTAATCAAAATGATGAAAGTTTAGTTCATAGTCATATTTCGAGAAATACAGTAAATCTTAATTTATGCACTCTTCAGAATACTGTAGTAAATGAGCATATTCAACAATGTACAGACGTAACACCCTAGAGATTCGCAGACTTCGCGAGCTAACTCGTACTAAATGAATTATTTCCCGCCGAGGTGGCGCCGCTATTGACGGAGCAAACTTCGCTAAATAGTTTCGTTCCCACTGCTATTATTGTTCGAAAGTGTCGCACAACTTACTGACAGACAATACCTGCTACGTACCATTTAGTAGAGCACACTTTGATAACCAGAATGTCTGATTCAAAAGCGACATCAAAGTACTGATAGCGTACCAAATATAATTTAGTGGATATACATCTTTAGTATTAAATAATTAACCATTTTTAATAATAAACATAATAATTATTGGCTAGAAATCTGCTTTTCCAGAATAATAGTATTAGTATTTTCAGTTAACACCTTAATAGTGACCAGCCTCGCTAACATCTCAAAAGTCTGGCTTACCTATTGGATCAAGAACCGGAAACAGTAAAACTTGGGGCCTGATTACCGACGCTCCCAACCCTTGTCTCCCTACCAGCAAGATTTTTCAATTCTTAAACAATTTTTTTATTTTTTATTTTTAAATAAAAATGATATAATAACATCAATTAAAAAAGAATCCTTCGAGCCGGATTTGAACCAGCGACCTATGGATGACAATTATACCAGCTACAGTCCACCGCTCTACCAACTGAGCTATCGAAGGTACATGTGTCAGTGCAATTATTTGTATCAGTATTTTTTTTATATCGGACTCAGAGTGAAAGGTGCTATCAAACTTGTTTATATTAAGCATTTTATTGACCTAGTATTCAAGACGTGATTGGATTTAGTTTAAATCTCATTAAACAAATATAAATTGTAAATATATCCCTAACATTTATATTTTTATATATGTTTACCTACTTTTTTTTGTACTGTAACGTTACATTTTGAGACAAAGAAAATCTATATAGAGAGATCACTTAATTCTTTATTTTTCATAAATTTGTTGGGGACGGAAGTAGACTCCAAAATAAAAATATCTAAGACTACTGCACCAAGGCATTTCGAGTATAAATAGATGACGGTATATAAGTAAATTACCAAAAAACATGGAACACTTGAATAAATAAATTAAATAAGTCCTATGTTAATATTAATCATATGATAGATTCAATATAATTAAGAAATTCATTCTATGAATCAAAATAAATATAAATAGCTAATAGCTAAGCTAGCTAAGATGAAAATTTTTAATCTTCTAAAAAGAATGAAGACAAGCAAGTGTGCAAAGTCCTGTGCAATGTTCCAACGACCAACAATTAATAATACGAATAAATGCTTAATACGTGCAAAGCTAGTTTAGTAATAATAATTATCAATTAGAACTAATGCATTTGAATTTCAATGATATAATCTGTTAGACACCCAATCTCAGGTACGACGCAAATCAGCTTACTTCGCTAACCTGCAGCGATTCCCAATTAATATGTTAATGTAAGAATATATTTGGTTTAGACGATGCACGTTGCAATGAGCGCAAGACGCAGAAATTCTCGTTCATATTCATAGACATACAGGAGGTAGCTGCTCGCTTAATATTATGTATTATTTTATACATGCTCATTTATATATAATTTCATATATACTTACAAAAGTAAAGGAGAAAAGTATTGGATTGGTTTTTCGCTTATAAACTAATTATGAATAGCATGTATGATAATACATTATATGTGCAAAACTTTTTGTTTAAGGAAATCACGTAAGTTTTGAAATGAAACTATTTTAACACAGGAGTCTACTGTAAAGTGTTCGAAACGTCGGGCTCTAAAAATGTATTTTCGAATACCAAAATTATACGCGATTAACCGGATTAATCCGGTTAAAACAGTTTCATTTAAAAATGTGTAATAATCGCGAAAATCAAAGAACTTATTAAATTCACGTAAGTTTATTCGAACGTCTATTTCGGGTAATAAGCCCCCCCCCCTTATCTTCTTTTTGCTAAGCGTTCTGGATCCATTCGGAGATACAGTGCCTAAATATCATGTTTTAAAATGGTATTAAGTTTTATATATATGCATATGCAAAAAGGAAACATTTATATACACACGTTACTTCACTTCGCCATTATGACTTCAATGTAGGCAGTTCGATAACGGATTCAGAGTATCTTACTAACCATATTATAAATAAAATGATAATTTATCCAATATAACATAATTTTAATATTGAAAACCAAAAGGTTCTTGTATTTGTTACACCGCGTGCGCCGTTCTAAACATTTTTGTCGGAAACACCTACTATTCCTTCTACCGGAAACACATACTATTGATGCGGTGTTTCGCTGAATAGCATACCATAAAGTTCAGCAATGCCATCGTTTAATTCTAGATGTTTACAATGTATTTTTGACTAAAGAAAAGGTTCTATTTAATTATAGTAATAATTTTATCCTCAACTTTAAAAACTGTAAAAATGACGAATTTAATATTGATAGTGTACGCTTTGGGACAAAAATACTTTTTAACTTTCAAGAATCCAGTCCAGAATCTTAAAAGTTAAAAATTATTATTAAAGTTAGTTATTCTCGGTATAAGTTAGGAGTTATTTATTATTATTTTATTCTAGATATACCTGATTTATATAAAAATATTGCGCCAACTTACTGCAAAACACATTCTATATAATCCAATTGTCCACATATCTAGAGCAAGCCTTTCACTTTTGCTTACATAGTAATACACTTGATATAAGCCTCTTATTTGTATGGTTATATATACCTTCGATAGCTCAGTTGGTAGAGCGGTGGACTGTAGTCGGTTAAATTGATATCCATAGGTCGCTGGTTCAAATCCGGCTCGAAGGATTCTTTTTTGAATTATTATTTATAAGAAAAAGTCTTGAAATGCTAATACTTAATATTGGTATTGTAAGGTTTTCTTAGAAATATTTTTTAAAATTTTATTGCTTAATGATTATTTTTAGATTAGTATGCTAGTATTAACGTTATTAAATATTTAACTTCTCTTTTATTGGCAGATGAGTTAAAGTGTTTTTTATAAGGATTTTTTTCTCTTATGCTTAATTATTCTTACCTTTTAAGTAGGCTAGTATAAAAATAAATATTACTTACATATATATATATTACTATTAAATTAAGTAACACTTTGAGCTTTCATTTTGAACATTTTGTTAAAATATATTCAAATAAATCAAATTGCCCTGTAAGCCTTCGATAGCTCAGTTGGTAGAGCGGTGGACTGTAGAGGAACGTAAACTGATATCCATAGGTCGCTGGTTCAAATCCGGCTCGAAGGAGATTTTTTTTGGAAAAATCTTTATAAATTAAATAAAGGCTCAAAAATTAAAATTATTGTTTCGGATACCATTACATTGACTAATGCTCCCAATATTTATTTATTCTTATATATGTTCCATGTACAGATCAGTTACATTTTTATTAACCTAAATTAAGTATATAAATTACTGTATAACTAATCAATAATAAATAAAAAATATATTTCTTGCAAACTATATACAATTGCATGAAGTGAAATAATATAAACTATAAGTTGTGGTGTTAATCCATTTAAACAAATATTCTAAAATTTGTTTCTATTATATATTTTCTTTCTTATTTATTTTTATTATTATTACTTAATTTCTCTGCAAGGACCTCTACACAGATGAAGGCCTTCTCCAATATAATACTAACAACTATATCTATTAGATCCGACCCGATCAATCGTATTTTTTCGGAGATTCTAGTAACTATTCTTCCAAAGTCATCCATCAGGGCTTCGCCTATAGCATAGTTTGTACATTTTGCTAAAGTTTTATAACTAATGTTTTTAAACAACCAGTCATACTACAAGTAACTCCGTTATTTGATATCGATGTCTACCACATACCTATCCTTGAACAGGGTTACCACCAAACCAAAGAAAATTTCGACGTGTCTTGTTCATTGATATACAAGTATTTTAAAAGACGATGTTAAACTTGCCTTATATTTATTATTCGATGGTAAATTTGAATTGCAACACTAACTCACTTACAAAAAAGGATATTATACTAGGACATTAAAATGTCTTTTTAATTTTTCATAACAATTAAGATGTAATTTTAAACATCATGCATAGAAATTACTTTGTGAGTTTGTATTCAAATTTTTATAATATTAATTTTCAGGGTTATTTATTGTTGTAAACTATTTGTGTACTTACGTAGAAGCGATGACTTCAGAACATTTAATATTAAAGCCCTAAATTGACAGCTATCATAGTAAAGGGCACTTCAAAGATCAAACACGAGTATGCAGCAAATAATTTAACAGGGCCCAACACTTAGCATAAGGTCAAACTGACATTTCGTACAACATTAACGTCGACGCCAATTCATAACGTCGTGAGGTAGCAAATGTCACGCGATACCTATTATTGAAATGGTGTCATAAAAGTATCGATATAATAATTTCAATATCTAATAATTCATATATAATATCGGATTTGGTTAGAACAAAGGTCAACATTAGACTCCACCATGCCATGCTATTCAATCAACCGAAATTAAAGTAAAATGGGAACTGAACTACCTACCTTGAATTCACTTATTAAGCTTAGATAAATTTTATTAGTAATGGACTGTGTTTTGTAGTTTATTGCACAATCTTATTTCATCACGAAATGTTCTAACTTTTGTCGATATTTTACAGTTAATAATATTAACTATACCTACATCACTATACTTAAATAAAAGGGTAGTACTTCAAACGGAATTGCCTTGTCGTAGCCGCCACTAAAATATTTATCCTCCAGTTAGGAAGAATGCCTGATTTAATTATTACAGTCATTTTAACTGTTCTTTGGCATGAAACGCATTTAATTAACGCGCTACGCTTTAATAAATACGTAGTTGTACGATCTTTCGTAACGATACTACTTTTGGTTTCATTTCCGTTTTCCTTTTTTAAACGAGCTACAGGCAATGAAGTAAAAATTTAAGTAAGATATCATGATTTAAACGTGTTAAATGCATTAAAAAAGGCTAAAATTAACCATTTAATAAAGTTATTGCTAACCTACTATTATAGGCACCAGAGATAATGTCATTGAATAGGATAATAAACCAAATATATAATTCTTCAAATGTTAGTTCAAAATTTAATTCATAATTACTCAAAAAATATAATTCAATATACATAATTAAAAAAAAAAAATTCAATTAAACAAATTCTTTAAATAAAAACTTATTGTATTACAGTAATTCTATAACTATTTATAGAATAACTTAATTTAATGTCGGATGATTAATTATTAATTAATTTAATCTTACACGTACACACACCTTACGTTTTACATTCACTAAAATATACACGTTGCTAAGGCAACTCGTATTTAATATACCAACGAGTGGTCTAATAATTTTTGATAGCAGAACATTAATGTTCAAGCATGTTTATAAAAAATACCTATATTAATTTACGACAGGCTAATTAAGTAAATCTCCCATAAAACCTCCCTTTCTTAGCGACTCGTCTCCTCGGCACATAAAACGCGCGAAAACCTAATGCCATTTTACGGCGGAGTAAACCTTTCTCTAAGAGTTAGCGTCTATTTAAACTCGGCTTAACTTAATCGATCGAGAAAGCCCTTAATTATGGCTTTATCTTAGCAGCAACGAGGATCGAACTTTCAACTGGATTGAATTAGCTGGCTTATACAAAAGCTATTTTAAGTAGAGCCTTAGTTTTCACACTAAAGGGTAATTTTTTTTATTTTAAACTTCAAATAAAAGCTCAAGTCAAATTATAACTCAATTTATAAATAATTACTAATATACATATTTATTAAAAATACAGCCTTTTTCTCCTTTACGATTTTTCCCGCGTTACAGGATAGATGGGATCAAAACACTCCGTTCTTCATTTTCCGCCTGAACATTCGAGACATTACCACCTACAGTCACAGTCTACAGGGAATCAAACCTACAGTCAAACGGTATCCCACTGCGCCACGATAGCATTATTTTTTACTTATATTTATAATGCTTAATTTTAATTTTTATTAAAGTCAATTGTAAATTTAATGTTATATTATTTTCACATTCAATTTACGTTATCGTTTTTTATAATATTAACTATTCAATGACAATAATTAAACATGTATCTTTACTTATAATAGCTGTATCTAATAAGATAGAACTTATAGGTAATATATAAATAATAATATATTACAATTCAAAGATATAATTTTTTATTAGGAAAAGGGACGATATGTATGTAACATAGTATTAAAAAGTAACAAAATGTGGCGCAGTGGGACCGCGTCTGATTGTAATCGCGATTGACTGTAGGTTGGATTCCCACTCGGAAGTAATAAGGAATAACTTAATTATTTTCCTTTGTTCTCTTTGGTGAACAAGATAAATGGCGGCGTTGAGTTACTCCACTCAAAATGCAATATGTCTAATTCGGGTGAAAACAGAGTGTCTTGACACTCTCTCTGACTACCCTGCTTCTATGACGGAGAAAGCGTAAAGTTGAATTTAAAAAAAGCATGCTGACTCCATAAGTATATTAAAAAATGTTCATATATTGATAGTCATTTTCCGTCACTTTCTTAATCAATTTGCAAGAAACAACAAAAAAAGAAAAGCACTTTAATGTAGCTTATCCAGTTCATATTATTCTTTACAGTATTTTATTATATAATACAATATAAAATATAGATTATGTCAGTCTAAATTTACATCTAACCGCTAACCTAGAATGTCACCGACAAATTAATATTCATAATGGCTCCTTGCATGTCATTACCGCGATATAACTTGAGATGTTAATTTATTTTGGCAGGTCTGTCGGCAAATTTTAGTTATCTACTGCCATACTTCAAGTGCATTATGATATATTATTATTATTATTAGGTAATATGAAACAACGTCAATCTAATGAAAACGACGTGGCATGTTGGTTTATAGTAACTCAATACGGAGTATCGAATCCGTATAATGTGTAACATTTTTATTTTATGCTGAAATCTGTGTATTTCACGTTTTTTCCCGCATAGCAGAGTACTCAAAACCCCACTTCACTCCACCCGCAAGGACATTGCTTGTAATGTGGCGGAACTCGACGCCGCGTTTGTCTCACGTACCAGAGTAGAGAATTGAAAATAATATATAATCATACCCCCGAGTGGATATCGAACCCACAACAATCGCTCTTACAATTAGACACTGTTCCACTGCCCCACGATGATTGATCTCACTATAGATTTAATAAATTAAACGGCATTACGTCTATTAAACGGCATTACTTTACGCTACTCTACGCCTAAAGACATATATTTATTGAGTAGCAAAGAACAAAGTGAAAATATTTGCAAAGAATAAAATATAAAGAACAGAATATAGAAAGGAATAAGTTACATACATAACTAGGACTTACTTTAAATTTAGGTTTAATTTAAATTGTGTTAAAAAAATCTATACATTATTAAAAAAATAAGCATATTTTTACCTTTTAATATTTATTTAGTTCAAATATATATATATAGGTATGTATTTTTCGAAAAGTATATATTTTTGAAAAAATTAAATAAAAGCTAAATTTTTAACACCTTTTTCTAATCCTTTTAGAGAAGAAAATATTTAAAGATTATCGAAATACGAATTCCGTGTTAAGTCGTGTGACTTGCAATTCAGCCCCCAGTGGGACCACAGACCCTAATTACGTGTGAAACAATGCCGCCTTTATTTTTATCCGTTCTCCGTTCAATCATAATTACCGCGGTCTATCCTGGGATCCATTCTCGTGGAAAATCATCGCCACCACCTCAAGTCCTAATGTGATTTAATAAAATTGTAGCCGAGTGATTTTATTGAAATTTACTGCTTGCTATAATTTTATTTATAACGACATTTGTTCGTACTAAGAAAATGTAACTTTAAATTTCAATCATATTATTTTTATATCTATCATTCGTGATTTACACAGATTAATTATTATTTCCATATTTTTTTACGATCCCATATTTTAATTGTATAGATACATTCATTATTAACAATTGTGTTATGATACTTATATCTGATTACAGGTAAACCAAAAGTTAGAAATCACAGCACATTTTCACTATTGATTAATTAATGAATGCTAATGACGAAGTAAAATATAATACTTTAAAAATCTCTTACAGAATTGCTATTAGGACCATGGATATGCAAACAGTCCCGTATAGTCTGCATTGTGATACAATAAAAAGCCTTTGAAATCAAACAACAGCTCGATAAAAGCGGGCGCAATTACCTGCGTCTCGCATATTTATCTTTTTCCTGATATAAATGCTTCGTGGGGGTCGAACAATGACGCGGCGAGGGGAAGGGAAGCTTTATAATTTTTTAATTAATGCCGCCGAAAATATCAAAGTCGCTGACCGTGGCTTCTAGTCGGGCATGCTATTAAATTTCCGATATTACTTTTGTGAAGCGCACTCCGCTTTTATTAAGTCGTGTTTATTTCACATCAGTATTAATTGGTAAAAACAATAAATAAATTTATTTAAGTAAAATGTTTGTATTTTATTGTGTTATACTCATTTACAACGTAAATATAACCGGAACGAGCCCCTTGTAAATGAAGTAATTCTATTGGAAATTCGTGTCATTTTACGGGGGTGCGTGCGGCTTTTGAACACTGAGCGTGAAAATCACCCATTAGGAAAAGTTGTAGGAAAACATGAGTATACAGGATTTACCGCTCAATATACCTCATTAATTATTACTAACCAGTCTAAAGATAATATAATTGTAGATGTTTTATTACAGTATTAAATTCATGTACCAATGTACGCTGTAGTGATGTGATCGTAGTAAACGGAGGAAAGAATGCTTTTCACTTAGTTATCTATATTCAACCCGATTAAGTGTAAAAATAAATAAAATAGACGACTTTATTGACTATGAATTACTAGGAATTTATTTAAGTACACAATGAAAATAGAAAATCCGTGTCCGTCCAACGTTTAATAAAATTTTATTATACGCACAATGCCCACCGAAATTAACGTTATTAGCGTTCATAATAATGGCAGTCTCAATGGGATTTATTGAAGGTAATTGATTTAATGCATCTCTTTGTTCCTAGTTACAATCACTTAGGGAACAAAAATTTTAATCGAATTTTAAACACAGGGTTATGTTCGTATGAAATATTAAATTATCTAGTCAGGTTAGGTCGAGAGTTGAGTGATATTATATGTATTGGAATATTAAAATTTTTTAACATATTTTAAATTTTTCTAGTACAATGGAATTAATAATGTGATGTAAAATGTTTTCATTTTATGTAATATATCTTTGTGATACATTAAAAATGTATATGAATAAATTTACAAACATATTTTAAAAAAGTAGATACCTATATAAATATAATTTCAAAGAAAACCTTACAATACCAATATTAAGTATTAGCATTTCAAGACTTTTTGTTATAGTATAAATAATAATTAAAAAAAGAATCCTTCGAGCCGGATTTGAACCAGCGACCTATGGATGACAATCGCACCGGCTACAGTCCACCGCTCTACCAACTGAGCTATCGAAGGCACATTAAGAAATCAACTTTTATTTATATACTATACGTAATTTAATATCAGCATGTTATTAAATATACGTTAATGTAAATATAAACGTTCCCCCGAATGGATCAAACCCACGGCCACCGCCCTTAAGGTTAGACGATGGCTCATTGCGTCACGAAGGTGTCCTGATATAATAAACATTGCAAAATGAAATTATATTTATTATTTCTAAATTAAATCTCTTTGCATACATGTAAAGTCTAATTCAAAATGTATTAAAAGCGTTATATAGTTTGTTTAATATAGGTACTATGAAAATATACCAATTCTTAAAACCATTCTTAACATAGGTGACAACACCGCGCGCCACAGGATGGTTGTAACATTTTATAGCTGCAATCACTGGAGTAACCGCAGATAGTCTCCCGACAATTAAACACCGCTGATAACGACACGAACGAAACGACTCCTTTTGTTTTAAGATTAGGAAGAAAGCTATCTTGTTGGAACGACAAAAATTTCAAAGGGAATTATAATTTTAAAGGAAATTGTAATATTATACTGTAATAATATTTTTTAATGAATCAACTTAAGGTCACTAGAAAGGTCATAAGAAAATAGTACCTTGATAATAGAATTTTGTCAAGTGTTATTAATATTTTAAGTTCATTTGCTTATTATGATTTGTAATAAATTATAATAAGCTGCTTGCATTAAAAAAAACTTAAGTATGAAAACAATTTTTCTTATTCTTTATTTTAGATCCTTCGTTTAAATACAATTCAGTGAAAGTGTACATTTATAATTATAATAATGAAAAGTCCTATTCCATGGGCATCGTGGCGCAGTGTGGCGCTATGGGTGGCTTGTGGGTTCTATTCCCATTCAGTAATGACTATTTTTAAACTATTTACATTTCTCCGCTCCGGTGACAAGAAAAATCGCGAACTTGAGTCCACCAATCAACATACAATGTCTCGGATACAGACGGAGAGTGGAGAACGGAATGTCTTGACACTGGGTTCTCTTTGCCTACCCCTGCTATTCGGGAAACAGCGTGTGGCTGGAAAAAGGTTGAGAAATATTGATTCAATAAAACAATTTTACTTCATTACTAGAGAACTTTTCGTGGCTTCACCCGCGTGAACTATAGCTGTTTTATATTTTCGGCGGCCCATTCATAAAACAATGTAATTTCTGGAAAAACAAAATATTATGGGAGAAAAGTAGCCAAGCCCAATACCCTTAAGTACCTCAGTCAGTTCAGCGGTTTGGCGGTGATTACGTCACAGACAGACATAGTTAATAAATAATAAATTTAAAAAAACAACAGAACATGCACCTTAAATAATTAAATGAAACACATTATTGAAAATGTAAACACGTTATTTTGTTGAATATGCCACAAGTCTGGAAGACGAAATTGCTGTGGCTATATAATTATAGCCTATACTCAGTAACGTGGTTATTTCTAGTGACCGGAAATTATAGTTTTTATGTTCGCCACTAATTATTTCAGCGTGTAGTAAACTGTTTGCTAGTAATATTTACTTTACTTGCTAAGCTTGCAATCAAAATATGAAAAATTAATAGATTTCTATATATAGTCATATCACAATATCAAGGGCTCTTCATCTTACACCTTAATAGTATATCCATATAGGTATTTCTGATTATTATTAGTGTATTACTCGATTACTTTATTGAGGCGCAGTGGGAAAAAGTTTGACTGTAGACGCGATTGGTTGTGGTTTCGATTCCTACTCGGGGGGAATGATTATATTGAAAGTATTTCTCCACTCAACAGTCAATGTCTCGATTTCGGGCGGAAAACGGAGAATGAAGGAGACACTAGATTTCCTCTGACAATCTTGCAATGAGGACAAAAATACACGATCAAGAATATGTTATACACTAGCAACCTGCTCACGGCTTCACCTATATAAACTACATGACTTTGGTCATATAGTATTACCTTTTTTTGGGCCACCAGCGTACTTATTTTAATCACAAATTTTGCTTAAATTTATAATTTAAATGGTTGTAACTTTTTTGCTTAAGAACCGATTGAAATGAAATAAACACTAAATTGTTAATCGGTTAAGCCGAGCGTGCACAAACAAACAAACATAAAATCAAATTGAAAATCATTGTTTTAGGTTATATTGATAAATGCCACTAATATTTTTTTTCATATATATGTACAGACAGCGATTAATTACATTTTTATTATATGTACAGATTCGCATGTTATAATTTCGCGTCTTGAACACTAAATTACTACACCAGGTTATCTTGGGCTCCCTTATGCGGCAAAAGCATGAACCTGCATATTATATCCTGAAACAAAATACAATGAAAATAAAAAAAAGTCTTTTACAAGACATTCATCTTTATTAATACGCAATTGTATTTAATTTTTGCCCTGAAAACTAAAAATTTATTAAATATTTTGATATTTACAATAGTAAAATTTATTATTATTTTAAATATTTTATATAACGAAGCACACCAGAGTATCTAGTGAAGAAAAGGCTTTATGTTTACGTCGAGTATAATAAACACGTACGATCTGCTTTGAATAATTTAGTCGGCAGGAATATTTCACGCACTTCCTCTTGTCGGTAACCACGAATACGAAATAAATTTCTATTTGTGTGTAGAGAAGTAAATATATATTTTCAAATCTTATAAAAAAAATCTTGAAACGTTATACGTTACGTTACAGTGTGACAAAAACCTACTATCAAATACAGTCTCAGTTGTCTTTATCTCGCTCTTGCGACAAGGGAAATGGTTTCAGGGCATTGTCATCACTGCCCACCAATACGGGCAGGTCCCACGAGTAAGGCCCTAAGACTTTGTTTTAGGGGTTTCTTCCCGAACGAATGCACACATAGTGCTTGCCATAACCATGTATGAAGTAAATTATGAAAAAACTGCAACTTAACGCTTTTCTCTCATAACAAACCTAGGATACCTAGTCAGAAAGAACCTAATGTCGGGGCGGCGGGTTAAATGGCGGAACTAAACGCTGCTCTTTGTCCTAACAGAATTGAAATATATAAACAAATTCAATGTTATCATTCCTCACATATTATGAGAGTAAGGTTATGAGATTTTACAATACTATTAGGTATTCGTAAATATTTTATATATGCGCGGAATTTAGAGTTTTGTCAAAAAGATTCACGTTCTATGCACGCAACGCACCATGATCCGGGAAAACGCGTGACTCGCTGAATGTAGCTATAGAGATTGCTCAATTGACAAAGCATCGATGTTTTAAAAATATTATATATCAAAATCCAAAGCAGAATATTCTTTATTCAAATAGGCTATTACGAGCACTTTCGAATTGTGAATTAACATAAAATGTTAGTATTGCCAGTCCTAGGACTGGACGGATGCTACCAATATAATATATTCGTTTGCTTTTAAGTATCGTATCGTAAATTTATTCCTTAATTAAGTTGAGGTGCTAGATATTATAGTATTGAAAAGTGAATACTAAGTTAACTTTACAACTCAGATTTTAAGATAATTTTATTTTAAAATAATGTCTGAGTAAAAAATATTTTGTAATGTCATTTTTATGATTTGTGTATATGTTAATACAAAAATTATCCAACGTGAGGCGATCGTGGTACTGTGAGATACTGTTAATGTGATTAGTTATTGGTTCGATTATCACTTGGGGGATTATATTTTAGTTATTTCTATTTTCCTCTGAGGTACCTAGGCCAAAACACGGCGTACAATGTCTTAATTCGGGCGGAAACGGAGTGTTTTGATATCAAATATTTTGATATTTATTGGCTTGGTTTTGTTATACAGTTGGACAACTATCGCATTGGCATGTGAAATAAAATTAAACAGAATTGTAAATTAAATATAAACATTGCCTAATTATACTGTATTTTTGTTAAATACCTTGCTCGGTTATTACATAGTTTAAATAAAAAAGTTATTGAGAATTTAACCTTTCACAAAACTTGGATAATTTTTTTATCGATACTCACACGTGGAGCATTTCTATATAAATGTAAGCGAATTGGATTTGTCAATAGTTGGGATCGGTATTTACGTACGGTCGCTTCTGCCACACTGGCGTAACCGCAATGCTCTACTATTATTCGCTGGTGACACGATTCTGTATTTTAATTTTTAATATATTCGACCCCTGAACGAGATAAAATGACTTTTACTATATTATTTTATAATTAAGATGTTATCAATTCCATCATTGGTTATAACATATAGAGGCCCGGGGTCGAATAGAGGGCTACGTAAAAATTTTATAGGTTTTCTAAAAAAGTTATTTAAAATGTTAAGAAAGAAATATTATAGATATAAAAAGGATATAAGAAATAATATGGATAGAAGACATAGAGATTATATTGTATTGTATATTATATTATATCATTTATATTGTACTTTTTTTCACTGTTTTCAATAATTGGCAATTCCTTCAAATTACCAATTTAATATTTGGACACTTATGAAGCTCTTCAATCTGGACGTATTTCTATGAATTACTTTAGTTATTTTATAAAAGAGAATTCAATAGGAAAGTAACAAATTTAATATGTGTCAATAAAATAATAATCTGTTTCTTAAATAAAAATAAAAGAAAGCTCGTATTTTCAGCTCTCCCCATAAATTATGGCATGTTTAACCTAAGATGGTGTTGCTCATGGGTAATTACATTGCGCATTAGTCTCGCCCTACAAAAATACACTCGAATTCAACAAAAACAAACGTGAGGATTGCCTCTCAGCGGTGGTAATTTGTCAGGTGTTCTTTAGGCAAAGAATATTTTCTCTTTTGTTATCTGTAAAATCTTCACTTCAAACTTTCTACTTTAATAACTAGCTCCAATATCTGCTTTTAATTTTTTTACGTAAATATGGAAGCTACTATTATTTGGATAATACAAGTTTTAGCTTGCTTATAAATATTTTTTTTACATGTGTATAATAATAATAATTCATAATGCAAGACGAATCTAATACAAAAAAATGTCTCTCTGAGACAAACATAAAAGTTTTCTTAGGAGGGAATGAAGTTTTTCTTTGACGAAATCCGTGGGAACAATCCGCATCGGTGCCGTGCCGTTGCTCCGCTAACGTCTTCTTCAAGGGGAATGAAATATCTAAACGCGAGTCTCTTAATGGTCCTCATTTATTTCTCCCGAATCTCGCACTGAGCGCTCGTAATTATTGCATTTCCAGTAGGGTTATTAAGTTTTGCTTCGGTTAAAATGAGAAATAGCCACATTTATTCAGCGCTCAACTTGATATCTTTGCGCGGCAAAGGGTTCAGATTTAATTTTAAATCATGATATCACGATAATTAATATAATTACAGCGGCGGTTTTACATAGCTTAAATTAATAATTGAACTTCACATAATATATAGTCTTTACAACACGATGAAAATATATAAATAAATATTGCCACAGGAAAAGCACCTTTCTATGACAGTTTTTCAGATCATAGTTTTCATTCTAAATCAACTTACAGGCAATTATATACGTAAAACTACAATTTTTTTTTTATTTCCAGAAAAAATGTCAAAAATCAATTGCAGCACAATTGATTACTGCCTCACGTTTTTTCCCGCCTAGCAGGAGAGGGAACCTAGTGTCCAGATACTCCTTTCTCCACTAAATATTTATTATAAATTAACAGTTTTTGCATGAGACTAACTAATAACTAGCGTGATAATTAAGTATTATAGAGTTATTACCGAGTTAGTAATTAAGTACTAGAGGATTTACTTAAAAATATTTGATGACTGGTCGTAAATGCTTCGTTGATATTCCCCATTTTATTTATAGTAAAAATTGGGAAATCTGTACATAATAAAAATAATATTATGAATAATCATATTTTTACTTACCTAAATATTATATTTAGAGATTAGATACTACAAATGGTAGCTAGGGAAAAGGCTATTCAGATTGTATCACATTATAGACGCACACCATAGCTGTTGGCGGCGTTAACAAATTCTTAACTTTGTAAAGATAGCAGGCGCGGCTTAGACCGGCTTTAACTTAACCAAATCCTGCATAATATCTTACAAGTACAAGTTAGATACAAAGTTCGTCTTCAGCATAATTTTGGATTTAAAGACTTTGATCTTCATTTAAATGTTTGATACGGAATGTAACTATACGAAAAACACAACATGCAAATAAAACATACATTTAACTGAATTCCACATATTTAAAAAAACTATGAAATTGTCATAAAACTACTAAATATAGTAACACTAATAGTTCAAATATTAATCAGTCCATTATTTTTATTCATACATAAGCAGCTACAAATAGAACATCTATGTTTTCGATTTTACTGATCATTGTGGTGAAGTGGGGCAGCGTCTAACAGGGAAATAATTAAACTTATTTAACTTGACAGTTTTCACTTGTTCGCTCTGGGTTCAATTCTTTCATTCAACACGCACTGTCTCGATTTCGGGCTTGAGAACGGAGTGTCTGGACACTAGGTACTCTGCTGTGCGGGAAAAATCATGCAATTTCTTTTTTTTTAATTATTAATTTTGGCATAAAATGCAAACTTACCGCTAGATGTTCGCCTAACAAAATAAGATACGTTAAGTAAGTATCCAAAAGATACATATCATTACCGATGTCTTTACGTATGTGGTTATTAAAAACTTATGTATTACAAAAACATATTTTTATGAACGTAAAATGCTTATAATACATTTTACATGAATATTTAGAATTGAAATATGCTGGAAAATCAAAGGATTAAACTGTCTACAATTCTGACACACACATCCTCAGTCATCCGAAACAGCCGGGCGATTTGAAGCTCGACGAAACTATGCGCCTTACGTGCTAAAGGAAACGTGCAATGCACACGGCTGAGTAGGTGCTCTACACCGACACGTTGAAATGTAAATTATTTCTTCTCTGTTTATTCAAAATATGAGGGTTATTCACCAAACCTAACAAACGTAAATTTTCAAGCAAAATACAATACACAAAAATAAAATGATTGATTGCATAGGTACTTTAGAGTACTAGACTTTTTAAATTCTAGTAGTAGTTATTGACGTACTCAGGGAAGATAACTATTTAGAAACGTCTAAAGAGATGTATGTTCAAGTCCAGCTATGTTTGAATTTTTATACGAAGCGTATAACAATTTTGACATAGCTCAATAAAGTCTTAATTTTCTAGAGCGCTTGGAATGTTTCAAAGAGACGCAGAATTGAGCGTAGCTTCACTTAATTTTTTTTTTTGCAGTTTTACGCTTCTATCCGTGTTAAGTAGTCACAAAGAACCTAGTGTGAAGACTTAACTTTTTGCCGAATTATAGACATACGTTAGAGGGGCGGAACTGAGCGCTGTACTTAGTCTTGCACCAGAGTAAAGAATTGAAAATAATTTTAATACAATAATTAATATGATACAGAGTGGGAATTGCACGCGTAAGCCATTGTGTTAGCATTCAAAGGCTGTCTAGTCAAAGGCCTCGTATGTTCTAAATATATTAGAAAATTAAAAACACTAACAGAATTCATAGTAGAGCATACTATAACAGGTTGGTAAGTATCCTGAACTCTAAATACTCTGAAAGCGCCTCGAGGCACGAATGCCAGCCAAGACCGAAATCTTATCAAGCGTCGGCCATGTTGGTCTCGTTAATAAGCAAAACTGCACACAAGGGCCGCCATAACTTACCTGAAGGCTGTTTGTGGAACACATTGCGCCGCACTATAGGTAAACACTCTACCAATAACTTATAAACGGACTCAACGCTTATTGCTGTCTATCTACTGATTTAATTAAATCTCTAGCCACTACATATACAATGTACCCTTTCACTTTGGGCGAAAGTCATACAAAAGTATCAATGTACTAAAATAACGTTTATTAAACATCAATTTAAAGTAATTTAATATTTGGGTACAGTTGTTAGTCACTTACTAATGTTTATATTATAATTATGGTATGTTTTTTTCTTAAATATTTACCTTTATTCGTTATAATTTGATTTTTATTTTGATGTATAAAAAAATAAATTCGGGAAGGAAAAGCTTTTGGTTCGCCTAAGAAACTGAAAAGTTGCGAACAATAAGAAACCTCATATTACGCGAAACCATTAAAATTACCGCGTACTTTTTCTACGTCAAAATAGAATCCTTTCTTTTTAAAGTTATAAACCAAAAAGCAATTGAATCGAACTCTTTGGCGGCGAAATTTCCATTGTATAAATTAAAAGAGAAAATTCTAAGAAAATTTATCCTCTATATTGTTCTTATATAACGAAATAAGCACACTTTGAGTGATTCTAAAAAGAGCAATTTATATTTTGAGTAAATTTATGTGAAGCCATCGAAGTGCAATGACACAGTTCAGATTGTTGTAGGTTCAAATATCACACGAATCGTACTAATACTAGAAATATCTATAAATTAGCTTAAATTTGACACTAAGCATTACTATCTGTTCATACAAGTAGCTCAATGTAAAAGACGCGTAAAACTTGTATAAAATATATTGAATAACACTTTCATTGTTGAGAAAATGAGTGCTATTCGTGTTAGACAATTTTGAGTTAAATAAAATAAGGCGATGGGTCCCGCGGGAGCAGTTCATTTCATAGCAATTAGTTAGCTACAGGCAGCGGATTCGTCACGAATGAACGAATACCCCTTCTGAAACGACTTATAGAACGAGATTTGTCAACTTCGCTACAATTCTATTTAAATAATATAAGTCGAAGTAAAATATTAGAAGAATCTATAAGTTTCTCTATTTTTATTCTATTTATACTGTTTTTAGTTAAATCATATAAAAGATATTTATGAATTCTTTATTTTATATTTATATTTTATAATCTACTTTAAATTATTTTACGTTTTATAAATGTTGTAAATTTAAATTAAATTCGTTAAATTAATTGTTATAATAACATTATTTTATAAAATAATATTATTAAAACTTAAATAGTACAACGAAATAGACTTTTATAATGAAAACATACATATAAGAAACCAATACCTAAATCAAAACTGAAACTAACAAAAAAAACATTCAACCATATATATTTAACTAATTTTATTAGAGTCGCACGATTCAGTCGTAAGATATAAACGACACCACGAAAGAAGGAGTAACTTGCCGAAGGAGTAATCTAAACCGAGGTTGTCGGGGAATCTGTAACAAAACGGCCATCGAGACAACTCCAGACAATAAACAAAGTCGAGATAAGCGAGTTGAGACTTCATTGTTCTGTCGGAACGCGGCAACCGGGACAGGGAGGTTACTTAAGAAACAACTTGTCAGTAATATGATTTTGTCTAACTCATATATATATATATATTCATTTCTTTTTATACCGTATAATATTTTACTTTATATTAGCTACCATTATTTAATATAAATAATTGAAACAAATTGGCTGTGTAGCAACAGCAAGTGTTTCATAGCATCTTATTTATCACATAGGCCTTTAAAGCTCTATTTATCTATACTTTACTTATAAATACAAAATCATATTTATTACAAATAATATATACTTAATTTATTTTTGAAACAATTTATAAAAATAAATAAACGTTGTGTAATCAAGAAAATATGCAAATGAAACGAGCTTTTAAAGTTTAATTTTGTTCTTATTTTAATTTCGATTAGTCGACAACCCTGTCCGACATGGCCCATCGAAAGTTCGTTTAAGTAATGTCACTTTATCACCCTCCCCTTTAGAGGCAACGGAGACGAAACTACACATGCCATCACGAGAGAAAGGGACAGAGTTCTCACCATAATATCCTATAATCACAGTTTTGTTTTCCAATCGCTGCTAACGATTATTGGCATGTTATTCGGATGTCATTTTGAAATTGCTTTAGTGCTCTGAGATAAGTCGTTAGCAAGTACAATAAAAAGACTGGATCACGATACCCTCATTTTACGTTACTATTCGAAACCGATTCTAGTAATTCAGCTAATACTCACACAAATGAAACCAGACAAAATAAAAGTAGATGAGTAAACAGTGTTTTGTTACTGAAATTTTGTTTACATAAATTAAAATTCAGCCTTTGATTTACGAAATTGGTAGGCGAATTTAAAAGTAAACATTTTATGACAGCAGCTACTACTCATTCAGACGAAGTAACGTAAGAGGCTGAATATTTGAAATTGCAGATTGGCTGGCAATATGCATGTCCTTCACTAACAGTTACCGAATTTCCTCCTGAATTATTAATTTACTAAGGTATTTTTATGTTTACAGAATATTTATTAATATAATTATCTATATATATAGAAAGGACAGTAAAAAAATTGTACATAGTACATAGAATATATTTTTATAACACTATTTAGGGGGATGTAAAAGCAGTAGTAGAATACTTTTAATATTTTTTGGTGGACTAGTTTGTGCGCGCAAATCTTCGTAGTTACTGGGCCGATTTGAATGAAACTTTTTGTTGTTGTATATCTGTTAAGGCTGGTCAGCCTGCAACATTGGTTAGCGTGATGCGCATTTACCGTTGATATATAAAAATTCGAGATACGAAACAGCTGATGAAGACTTAGCAAAAACTTTTCAACGTAATATGCATTTTCCATTGACATATAACAGTTAAAGATCTGGAAAATATGATAAAGAACAACGATAGACCCAGGGTCTATCATGGTACTTTGTCAGAGTTATAGAAACAGATCAATGCCGCTTGCCGCGGGGGCCAGTTTTCGTTAACAAATCAAACTTTGCGGTCATCGTGCCGCAGTGGTGGGAACGCGATAGTTGTGGGTTCGATTCCCACTTGATGGAATGGTTTTATTTATATTGTTTTAATTTTCTCTCTTACCGTTTAGTCAGTAAAATTATGGTGTGCGCTGCCACTAATGGTCGGATGCGATATTTAAGCGACGTCTTAAAGAGCACTATCTTAAACAATATGTATAACTGACTCTCAATGTATATTTTGTGCATATAGGTATATATGTATGTACGTTTGTTTGTATGTATGTATATATCTATGTGATCTTTTATCTGTCTGGTAATGTGAATTTATTATGTATACTATTTAAGTAAGTATAATACTTTATGAACCTCTCTCCATTCTCTTGTGGTTAATCCTTTAGTTTTTTATTGGATGGTAGAGATTGCTTGTAGTAATAAGGCCGCCATTGCACATATAATTAAAGTTTAAGTATGTTATTTAGTCTAAATTGTTATTTCTTGTGCTGTTATTATTCTTATTAGGTCCTTGACACTGACAGTGTCCTTTTTGCCAGCCGAGAGAAAAGCGTTAAGCTGAAAAAAATGTCAATCGTCTGATGGAAGTCGGAGGGACAAAAAAATTTACCACTTTAAAGGAAGTTATTATAATTTTGGGTTCAAGTTTGACGACATTTGACATTATTTTAGTTGGTTTATCATTTTTGTCACGAACGTATGATTTGATGATGATGATGATGATGTATTAAGCAGTAGTAAAGTCATATTCATAGGAGAAAAAAAAAATTAAATACTGTTATAGTTTTAAGCGTATTTCAAATATCAAAAAAGGATTTTCAAAATTTAACACTCATATCCTATTTTAAAATGTCATCAAACCATACATAATACAAAAGGACTTTACGAGAGCTTAACGTTTAAATTAGTTTAGTCCCCTACAGAACCGCAACGAAGGGTTGCAAAATTTAAATTACAAATAAAAGTACTGAAAAATATCTACGAGTGGGTAGTGCCTCAATAACGACTTCCCTTAATTAAAGCGGAAAGGGTAATAAAGCGAAATAATCCGGAAACTTGACTCAAATTATTGACAAAGACATTGTAGATTTTGTAACAAGTTTACACTTCATTAAATAATGTTAAATTATAGCAATTAGTGCTACTAATAGATATATGAAACTGCCTCGTTAGTAGGTTTTTTGTTTTTTTTTGGATAAATATTAGGGTATATAATTAGAAAACTTGTTATATTGTATCGCTGCAAAATGTCACGGAAAGGTATATGGTATATACTATATGCGATTAATATTTACAGTTACATTTAATAATAGTCAATCGATACGTTGCCTTGGCCAATTGGCTGCCTCATTCAAGACATACCATATGTCTTTGTTATGTCTAGAATGAAACCGATATGTTTTATATTATTATGATCAATTAGTGATAAGTAATCAATAAGTGATAAATAATCACATACCGTATCCCATCAATTTCACAATTTTGCTTCATATCTACATGCATTCGATGTTTTACTAGTTATACTTAAATATTTTTATTTACAATATGGTATAGAAAAGTCTATATTTTTTAGAATATTCAGAGATAAGCTACTGTCATGACACTCCGTTATCCACTTTTCGCCCGAAATTGAGATATTGGGTGTTGAGTGGCGGAACTCTCCTTCAAGCTTTTCTTGCCAGAGCGGAGAAGTGAAAATCATTTATATTAGAGGATTACTGTACCGAATCAGGAATCGAATCCCACAATTAATCTTGTTCACATTTCGACCCTGCTCTACTACACTACGAGGGTTTATAGTACGTAAAAACCATATTTTTAAACCCGCGTCTCTTGGAAACCGTCAAAATCCAAGTTTGGAGTTTCCAACAGGCGCGGTTTCGAATCCCGTTGCATTCATTTTTTTATACGCTTTCTAAAAATATGTTTTTGAAGTTCCTAAGTGTGTGATTAACACTTTAAAAAAAAATTAAAATATATAGTACGTAAATTTTAAATAAAATGTGAAATTTTAAGAGAATTTATTTAACTTATCTATTTCACTTTAAGAGCCATGCTACATTAATCCTTGCCCCACCGACCCCGATTTTGCACACATTCGTCACGGTACAGAGATTGACTCGCTCAACTGTAGCAGATGTACCATATTGAAATATGCCACCCGAATGACCGTCTGCCCGTCACGTTGCCCCGAGGAATATTCTCTTCAAAGTACCTGTATTTGAACTACACGCCTGGCTGAATTTCAGCAAATATGTGACATAAATTCTCGATATTACTGTCATATTGTAACATATCTACGTAATATAGAATTTTTGCCAATCTGATAGCATATTATATTAATAAATAATCAATAAATACACGATACAAATATACAAATATATATATATATACACTACATAGAATACGCTACGGATTCTATACATTATGATATTACGGCCGCTCATATCAAAATATATTACCTTAAAAATAAGATTAAAAAAAACACTCGTTTACCCATTGATGTGTGTGTTCAAATATTTAAATAAGATTTTTAGAATGATTACGATAGGAAAACTTTTTAAACATCTACTAATACTAATATTTCATACGTTTTCAATCTTTATTACTTTTATTGCCCAATAAATTAATTAAGATGCATTACTGTCGTCTATAATTATACACTAGTATATTTGTTTTACTACTCTCAGCAATTCTATCGCCGGAGGGCACACTATAATATGTATCGTCATAACTTGCATACCGGCGAGAACTTGGCTGGAAATCAAGTTCTATATAATCTCCTTGTTCGCGTCTTAACTGTCCTTTTTCTGAATTTGAATATCTAGGATCTTCATATATGGTAATGGTTTGCTTACGTTGAGCGACTACAGGTACGTTTGCTGGTAAATTAGCAACAGGCTCAGGTCGAGATTCTCCGTAAGGATAGCCGTTGCCATGATAAGGCTCAAAACCGTAGTGTCGATCGTCAGGTACCCCGTAATTGTCGTAAAAGCCTGGCGCACCGAAACCTCTCACCTCTTGACTTCTATCCCAATCGGGTCGATCCCAGTCCCGTCTATTATTCCAATCCCATGCTGGGTCCGGACGGACTGAAGGCGCTACGTAATGATGCCTATCATGAACTTTTCTCCGATCATATGAACCGTGTCCGTTACGATGCTTGTTATAGTTTTCAGAATTATCTATATAGTATTTTTTACCATAATCTTGATGATTGGAATGTTTGTCTCCGATGTCACCATATTTGTTCGAACCACCGCCTTGATAATTATTACGCGAATACTCTTGCCCATTATTATGTGAACCTTCATAACTTCTTCCACCATTATTATCATGTTTATTTGACTTACTGTTATAACCGGCTTGATCTCCTTCGTCATTAAAATCATCAAAGTAAGTACTCTTATTTGACGATTCATCTTTGTGATAGGAATTTTGAAACCCTTGTTTATGGTGCCCTTTCTGGTGTCCTCTTTTGAATCCATCAGTATGACTATCTTCTGTTTTATCTTGCTTCGTATTGTATCCACCATAAGCATCTTTGTCTGAAGACACTTTAGTTTCTTGGTCATTTTTGGCATATTTTAAATCATCATTAACTTTCGAATAATGATTTGAATGAGTATCTTTAACAAGACTATCTATATGGTGGTCCTTTTCTCCTTTTTCTGTACCCAAATTAATAGATTCAGATTTCTCATTATGCGCTACATCTTTCAGATGTTCTTCTAATGCTTCTTTAAGACCTGATGCATTGATTTTTGGCGTTAATAACAAAATCCATAAAGTGATAACTGCATAACTTTTTATTTGGAAACTCATTTCATTACACTAATCGAAACACTGTTAACACTATTAAGTACAGAGTGTAAATAAGAAAGGGTTACATTTGACAATATTATATAGAATGTAAGTAGATGTTGAATTTTGCGGTGAATTAGGGCACAATGCCAGGAAATGAAAGAAACAATAGGTGAACACAGCTAGTCTGTCCGTGACACAGTGGTTTTAACTACAAGTACCAACAGCTTCATTCAATCAAAGTATGTATATAAATCGGAAAAACAGAAAAAATACTAAATATCGTGTACGATTAATCAATAGAAACATTAGGAAAACTTGCACGAGTTGTGATTTTATTTTCAGATTTTTCTTAAAATCACGCTCTATATCATATAATAGAATAATCATTAGTAAATGACATGTACGAATATAACCCCAAAATGGGGATCAAACCTACAACTATTGCGTGTACAGACAGAATGTCCCACTGTGCCACTATGCCCTTCATTTCGTTCTCAATTATTAAACATTTCAAAGCGAACCGCTAACTTATAATGAACTTGTTACAAATATATAATTTTTACAGTACATTCACATATATTAAATAAAACTAATAGAAATGTATATAAACCACTTTAATTTTATATAAAACACCAAATCCGTTTCAACTTGGACAAGTGTTTGACAGAAAGTAGAAAACGAATAAGTTATCTTCTAGAATAAATAGTAAAAAACTACAAAAGTTACTTCTAATATTGTAATAGGAAAACGTAAATAATGAACTGGGCCATAGATATATGGAACCTACGATGTTTTTCATTTAAAATTGTCTATTATTTATATTGCACTGATTTACATATACTAGTGTGTTAGTAAACTTCTTAAAAATTAAAAAAAAGTTAAGCATAGTATATTATAAATCAGATTTTAAATTAATTTACTCATTTTATATCGAACATGATGCTAACGCACTGTTTCTTTTGAATGCAAAATTAAAATATATAAAATAAATGTAACGAAAACTAATAAAACTTTTTACTCTGAAACTAAAGCTCTTGAATGTTTACAACAAATTCAGGAAATGGAATTGAATTAAATATAAATATTATGACAGATATATTAGAATACAAATGCCAAATAAAACTTTAGTAAATGCCTTGACACTGACTTGATACATTGAATTTATCAATGTTTAAATGCTGACATTAATTGCGCATATAGGGATATGATAGATATTACAAATGAACAACGACAATTGAAATCATAAATTTTGGCTCTCGATAAGTGTTCCTGGATTTCAATTTAATTTAAATGTTTACTATATTTTAAATATAAAAAAAAAACATTCCACATTGGCGCACAAAAGCATTGCGACTCGCTTGAAATATTGATAAGGGTATATATGACCACCCCTGAACTAGAGAGAATAACTATAGCGAATTTCAATTTATTATCACTCAAAATAATTATAAATTTACTAACACTTTTAAATCGAAATCCTTTATTAATCAAGCACTTTAGTTCACCAACAAAAAAGAACTAACATTGGGGCAGAAGGGGTTAGTATACATAATTTATTACACTAAAAATTTATACAAATAAAATACTGAATTTATTTAGCAATTGGTCCGTTTATCTCCTTTATATCTAATATCTCGATTCTGGATTTTAGTTCTTCCACAAGCTTGTCCCTTGGAACTTCTTCTTCTGCCCTCGTTGAGATGTTCCTTATTTTGACCAAGCCACGTTTCAGTTCTGATTCTCCGAGTATAACGGCTACAGGAATGCCGTTTTCTTCACAGTGTTGCAATTGATTCAACATTTTGGGATTCTTTTTGTAGGATTGCTCGGTCTGTTAACAATAAAATATTATAATTTTTATGTGCTTCTACTACTATTGAAAGTAAGCACTTTATTTTTTTTATTTTATTCTATTATGCTCTTATTCGTTAGAGAGAGAGAGAGAGAGAGAGCAAGACAGGGCGAGACAGGTACATACTATACCTAATATTAAATCAATTTTGAACATAAATTCGTGTCACTTTTATATAGTCACGTTATTTTTAACAAAAGTAATCTATAAAGCACATTGTCACGATGGCTGCTAATTGTCAGTCAGTAAATAAGTCTGACTGTAAACACGACTGGTTGTGAGTTTGATTCCCACTGGGGGAAATGATTATATTTAAATTATATATATATATCTTAATTTCGCAACTCTGGTACCTAAGCCAAATCGTGGCGTTAAGTTCCGCAACTCAACACGCAATGTCTCGATTTCGGGAAGGAAAGTGGAGTACGGAGTGTTTTAACACTAGGTTCTCTCTGAATATCCTGCTATGCGGGAAAAAGCGTGAAGCGTGAAGACTGAAAATATTGCCTGATTTTTTAAAATAGGCAATATTTAATTGTAAATAATATAGTACTTGAAATAAATAACAAAAAAGGTTCTTTATTGTTATTATTATGTTGAGTAATTATTTATTTATTTTAGCAACTTTACATTTTTTCCCGCATAACATCTTTTAAATATAATCATACCCACCACCATTGCAATTAAATAATAAGAACAATTATTTTCTTATAAAAAATATTTTAGTAGGAAGACTCGAACCCGCGCTCTCCTCTCCTCTCCTCTCGTCCTCTTTGAAACCGTCCGAGCGTTCAGGCCGCTAAGCCATGCTTGGCAAGTATGACAGAAGTGTGAGAATAATAGTTTAAATTCTCTTATTACCAGCCAACCGTATTAGGATCTAGCCACCCACCCACCTTAATACCAGCGTTCCACAGTTCCGCACAAATCTTCATACGCTCGTTAAGGAAATTCTTCTGCGCGGACGCAACGTACACGTCCACGTCGCTTGTACGCACACTTATATCACCAGCTGCCAATTTGGCTTCTAACACTGAGAAAATCCTTTCCACACCTACACTTATACCTACGCACGGCACCTGCAAATAGAATATGAAGAAATAAGAATAATAATATATAATTTAGAATAATAAATAATTTAAAATATTTGGATTTCAACCTTAGAGCAATATTGGATAATTCATATTCCAATATAGCGATATTGGACAATCCATCCTATTTACTCTATATATCGTGGTCATATCGAAGAATCGACGATTTCCTAAAATCCAGGGCGATATTATGAAATTATGGCATTTCATGAAATTCATCAATTGTCGATTAGTCAAATAGTGATGGGCGTTGAGCAGATCAATGGTAACCTATCGTTTAAAGATGCATATTAACATGACAGCTGTTAACACTCAAAAATTCAATAAGCCTTCCTTGGGTACTAAAATATTCAGATTTTATTTAAAATTCATTTGAATTTGCATTTGTAGTCGATTTTTTCGCGGTTATAATAATAAATCTAAAACATTATATTGTGAAAACTACTTTTAAATGCTAATTAATGCATCAGTTAAACATAAAAAGCTAACTCTAACCTAACCTGTTTTGACGGCTTATAAGTTTAAGGTTAAGTTAAACTATGTTAAACATCTTATTTTTTTAGTAAACGTACAAAAATTTTAACGTAGCGGTATTTGAACCCGCGCCTCTTGGAAATTGTCCAAGCGCCCTGACCGCTAAGCCATGCGTTCAGGTGAATGCAGCCGTAAAACTTTTATACGTTTTCTAAAAAAATATGTTTTACAATTTTTTTTCAAACTCTTTTTCGTACGAATACTACGTGGACGGCCAGATATTTTTCTGTCATAAACAACGGAGGTTTCATTGTACCTATCAATAGCCCGGTACACCAAAATAAGACTAATACTAAGCATATGGAGGATATAAATTGTATTTGGCACCATATCTACTGTATGTAATATAACAGCGATTCGGTTCCCTTTATCGCTCCACTTAATTTTAATATCACAAAATATTTTACAATATATTTTAGCTCTAGCTTTAGAACTTTCATTAGAAAGCTAAGTTTATTGTAAATTATTACATTAAGTTATACTTGTTTCTTTCTTATATCATTTTTGGATTATATTACTAATATAGATATTTATTTGTTTTAGGTTTTGAACCAGACCAGTATATCATTCGTTTATATTTCATCAATTCATATAATCCTACAAAATTTACTGCTTCATCTCTTTCGTGTTTTCTTTACTATAGTAAAGAAGGTGACACTGGCAGATTATTTTGCGCCTGTCATCGCAAAATCAGGCCATTAATTAAAATAAAAAAAAAGAAACGAACATTACAGTTTTGTTGTTTGCATTTATAAAGTTGAATGCGAACTGCCAAAAAAAAAAGCATCCTACTTTTTATATTATGTGCATGATGGAAACAAGAGCAAAATTTAATATTATTGTGTAAAAATATTATAATTAGTTATAATATTTTTACACAGAATATATAATATTTTTACACAGGAGATAACACCGTCATAACGTAATTTGTATGTATACTAAACAAGAATAAACTACACTTGAGAATTAAATTTTCATATAACTAACATTTAAAATAAAATTCAGCTTAAAGTTAAAGATAAATATGTTTATTTAAGTAAATATTTTTTACCTGTTTATTTTTGGAATCGAACATGCCAACAAGGTTATCGTATCTGCCACCGCCAGCTATTGAACCTACTGTTTGATCTTCATTGCCAATTCTGATTGGCTCTGAAAGAAAAATTATTGCTTATCATTTATCAGCAAATTATTAATAAACTATTTCTTATTAAACCACGAAACACCAATTTTATGAAATCTTGGAACAGTTCATTTTTTAAGTTACTGTTATTATTTTTATTATATTTGTTACAATGTGCCCGATCTGATTTACACACGGCATAGCATAATAAACACATAATATAAAAAAAAGGAATAGAAAACACAGCACTAAAAAAGATATAATCATATTGCCATAGTCGGCCATTATAGACACTTACGAGTTAACACAGCCTCATAAATCACACCAGTGTAGTAATCCAGTCCTCTCGCAAGGCTTAAATCAAAGAGAATCTTGTCTTTGATTCCGAATAATTCACAATAATCAAGGAGCAACTTAATGCCTTCCAGTCCTTCCACAGCTCCCTTGGACTTGCATAGTTTTTCATCCTTGAGAAGTTTGTCCACTAGTTCTATCCCGCCATTTAGTCTAACATATTCTCCTATCCGATCTGCTGCATCCGGAGATACACCTTTTTCATTTATCATCTCAGTGCGAACTTCTTCCCATGGCGACTGAAACAATGTTCAATTTAAAAATAATGCATAGTTCAATGCTATACAAATTATATATTTTAACGTGGAAGTTTCTCTGTCGTCGAATTATGTTGAATCATTAATTTTCAGAATCGAATTTATAGCATCTGCATCTTTCGAAATAAGCAGCTTAAACAGAGAGAACCTAATGTTAATATACTTCGTTATACACTTTCCGTACATTTTTGTAAAACTGCGGCATGAGTGTAGGAGCTTCTTGTGAAAGCGCAGCTTTAGGTTCAAAGCTGCGCTTTCTATTATGAGACCGGAGAAATAAGAATAATTTAAATATTTAGTGTTCAGTCTCATACTCAATATATATAAACTTATATACTTGTAAACTTTGAACGAAAAAACAACAAAAGAACTACTTGGTAATATATTTATACTTAAAAATTCTTCAAATTTATATATTCAAGCTGTAGAATTGAATAAATGAGTGAATGAGCCATGTGGTCATATCAAGGTCAGCTTTGTCAAGGCGGCATAAAATCAAATATTCAATAAGAAAAAAAAAGTTACGCCGCGTAATGTTGGTCTAGTGAACTTTATAACCTTCGTTTTCAATCAATCTAATGTAAAAAATATATATAATATAATTAATTAGGTTAACCGATAGTTGAAGTACGTTATCAGTGGTGTAGGTTTAATTGATTTTTAATATGGACGCACGACGTATGGCTTAGTGGTCATAGCGCTTCGATGCTTTACAAGAGGTTGGGGGTCCGAATAATGTTGTTTTTGTTTGCCATTCATGGGCAATAGGGATATACCTAACTATAGTTGTAGATATGAATTTTAATCTCAATAATAATAAAATGTTTACATTTCTCCAATGTACAGTGCAAAGTGCAACTTATCTTGAATATTACTATTATATGGACATGAAATAATGAAGTATTTACACCAGAATTCAAAGTTAGATAAAAAAAAAACAAAATAATACACACACAAATATAAACACTCCTAACCTTATCAAGTTTATCCACAGTTGAACAAGTAGAGCGGAACTTGTCAGCTGGAACACCACAAACTTCAAATATTCCATCAAGTAGCCGTCTATGATTAACTTTTAGTACATATTTCCCAATATCTATGGCATCCAATATTTCAGTGACAACTTTTAGGCACTCTGCATCAGGCACCATCAGGTCATATTGACCTGCAATATCAAAATCCTAAAAGAATATAAGAAATATATAATTTTTGTAATTATTTTGTAAATATTAATGAACTTACAATTATTAAATTATTTTAGGCATTTCTCTTTCAGCATATTCATTTTTATATTTTATATGTTATGTTGATTTAATTTTTGTTGAATATATTTATATAATCATTTTTAAATTGTGTGCTAGTCATTAATTGTGCTATTAACATATTTTTTTAGATGCAGCAATTTAAAAGTAACCATTGACCTTGCCCATGTTTCTTAAATATCCAATACATTTTTTGCAATATTATTTAAATGTTACTCACACATTGATAGAACTCTCTGTACCTTCCCCTAGTCATGGCTGGGTTGTCTCTTCTATACACTTTTGCAATATGATATCTTTTCAAATTGTTTATTTTATACATAGCCAAGTATCTGGCTAGAGGTACAGTTAAATCATATCTTAAGGAAAGAATTTCTCCACCTTGGTCTTTCAAATCATAAATAAGCTTAGAATCTTCACCATATTTTCCTGTCAAAACATCCTGAAATATTTGAAGTGGAATAAAATGTTTTGAATATGTAATGAATATTGAAAATAATAAAAATTATATTTACTAATAGAAAACTTATTTTTCTTATAATAATTACTTATCAATGTATTACTTTTTTATTGTAATGACTACTTATCAATGTAAGTAATTATTACAAGAAAAAAGTAATAAAATTACTATTATCACAAGATAATTAATTGCCAAATTACATAAAAATGTTGCAAATTTTTAATATTTGTAGATATATATATTGTGAAAATTACCTTCAATTCAAACACTGGAGTATCAATACATTCAGCACCATGTCTTTTAAAAACTGCAACAATTTTTTGCAATACATTATTTCTTATAGTCATCTGCTGTGGGTTGTAATCCCTAGTGCCCTTTGGAGTCTTAAGGGTAAATTTCTGGGGAGCAGCATCTTCAGTATTCAGTTGAGCTTTCAATGCCAATAACTTTGACACTTCTTCTTGGATCTATAAAATTATCAACATTTAATAAAAAAATATAAGTCACAAGCAGGCATCTACAAACTATTGTAGGAAAATTACAAAGAAAACTTTCTACTTTTAAAGCAATTGCCAATACCTTGCAGCAAGATGATGTTGAAATGCTTTTTGTGCTTCTAGCTAAATTGTGTAACCAAAACCTGGTTGCACAGTTTTCTAAGAATTTCAATTGTTTGTACATTGTTGTTCAATAATTTTAAACTTTAGTGATCAATCTTTACACACAATGTGATTCCCCGTCACCACTGTTTCATTATATTTTGATACCGGAAAAAAAAGATATTTTTTTTAACACAAACAAAATCTTCATATAAATTTGTGGTAACGAAGTATCCATATGTGGAGATTCATAGTTACTTAGTTATTTCCATTGCAGAGATAAGCAAATGCAATCCAACTACTAATAACACTATAAATAACAAACCTGCCGATCAGCAGTTTTCTCATTATCTTTAAGCATGTTAGCAATTAAATCCGATGGGGGAATTACAGGAAAGAGATTTATCTCAGAGTCACTGAAACTCCGCATATGGTACCACCATCTTCTTACATATGGATATTTTTCTAAATCTAATTTTGAGTCACTACTTCTAAATATTTCTATATCAAAAGCACTGGGAACATAACCACACATATAGCTGTAATTACTAAGATGATCATTTATTCCTTCGAGACTTCGACATTGGCTATTTCTTTTGTTAACCTAGAAAATTACTTACGTTGAGTGATTTATGACGCAATGTTAATCTTATATAGACCGACCTAGAAATGCATAATATAAAAGATTAAATAAATAATAAAAAATATACCTTTGCATTAGATTCTTTGGCAGCTTTTAACTTTCTGACAAGATCTCCTTGTTCCTTAATTTTTTGCAGTAAGAGCTCTTGACTTTCAGCCATAGTAACAGATTTATGAAAGACAAACAATAGGATGTAGTATCTAATATACGACCACACCGCACTCAAGGTTGGGTCACGTAAAAGTAAGCGTTATACTTAAGAATTCTAGCTGCAAAATAATTGCAGGTTAGCCTTTCGTATCAATCCTTTCATTTCGATAGCGAATGACACAAGTCAGCACAGCAGTCATCACATTCATTTGTCAACTGTCATTTATTATATTTTTCTTTTTTTTTTTTTTTTTCGATACTGATTTAATGCTGTTGATCAATTGATCTTTACAGCGACAGCGACAGCGGAAGAGGGTACTCTGTCCCTGTGATTTATTACTTATCATTCAGTATAATATATCAGTGTAATCTTTTTTTCTTTCGTAAAGTGAAGCGTCTCGACGTAAAGAAGTGGCCAATACTGAAATTATGTTAATAAAAATTAATTATCAATACTTTTTTTTACTATATAGAAAACAATTGTAGTAAAGCACTCGTTGTCATCTCTAATCGTTTAACTAATAATCTTTAATTTATCTATTTATTTATTTACTTTTCCAACATTTAGCAGAATATCCACAAATAATTTGGTACGATAATAGCCACATTAGCATAAAACTGTGTCGCGGTTATTAACGCCCGCCTTACAACCACTGTAAAGTCATGAGTCATGACAAATATTAATTTTAAGAATAGCCGATTTATAATACAATATTTTCTGTTTAACCTGTGAGTTTGTACTTCAAATTTTTGATTATCATTTGACATGTAAGTAATCAGTAATGTGGCTATGACAGCTTTTCGCACACCAGTGTTTACAATCGCTGTTGAATAAATTAGCAGGTAATGTAAATAATTAAAACGTTGAACACCAAAAGCTATGTGTCTTGTTATTAAAAATTATTAACTATTATTCATAATATTAAAAGGCAATTAAGAAGTATGTTAATAATCATAATAAAATATAATTTATTTAATTATACTATTGAAATAACCAGTAGTCTTTAAATTTGCTGTTTTTTAGATATAGTAAGTATGGATAGGTTTGAATACATTGAAGCTCGACTATTCGAAGGAGAAAATTATCTTAAGCGTGATAAAAATGTAAAAATTTATGATGGTGAAGATAAGGTAAAAGAAATTACATTTTTAAATTACCTATGTTCTAGTTGCATTTTTTTATAAATAATATCTTTCGAATAACAAATTTAATTATATTTTAGACTCAATTTGTGGATGGGGAAGTTGTTCTTACAACACACAGAATTCTCTGGGGCAAACCTGGTGACATTCCAAAGGGACTGGTGTGCTTATCACTAAATTTACTCTATGTTTTTTGTATAGAAGAAGAAAGTGGTGGTGTTTTTGGATTAGGTGGTCCTAAAAGAATTATTTTGCACTTAAGGCCCTCTGTGCCAGGTATTCACATATTGATTTCAAGATGAAATTTTATAGTATTTTGTTGAACTATTTCAGGACCTATTATAGTTTTTTTTTTCTTATAGATAGAAGACCGGGACCTGCAGTAATAAGTCAATACCGTTATATCAAATTCTCATTTAAAGATGGTATAGATCCTGTTTTTTGCAAAGCCTTAAATGAAGCATTATCTACTAAAGCATGGCAAACACAGCAACAACCAACTTCAACAAATGTATTGTCTTACCCTAATACTGCATCTCAGCCATCTCTACCTATAAATTCTAAAATGCGATTAGGAATTGTTGGTATAGAACGAAGTATTGAAGAGCAACACAGAGCAACTGATGAAAGCATCAGTGTTGCATTCCAAGACTTAAAAAAATTAATGGAAAAGGCCAAAGAAATGGTGTTGATATCTAAAACAATTTCGTCAAAAATAAGGGTTAGTGGTGTTAAAAAAACGTACATGTTTTCTGAACAACAAATTTCAAATAAAATATTTAGAGTATAAAAAATTATATTTCTTTTTCATTGCTAGAACTTCATTATTTAATGTGTATGCAGTAATGTTCTATTGATTTTTCTTATTTATAATTTAATTTGATGTGTTAATATTTATTATATATTAAAGAAGCAAATTTTCAATTCATCAATTTTTAGGAGAAACAAGGGGACATTTCAGAGGATGACACTGTAAGATTCAAATCTTATTTGATGAGCTTGGGTATAGATGATCCAGTAACGAGAGATACATTCAGATCAGACTCTGAATATTATATGGGTCTTGCACAGCAAATCTCTGATATGATGGTGGCAGTTTTAATTGTAAGCTACAGCAATTTCTTAGTTTAGATGACTAGTAACTATTAAAAAATATTACAAATGTACACTATATGCAAGTTTTTTTTATATTATAATAATAAACTCTACTAATATTGCTACCATGGTGAAGTGGAAGTATATATAAATGTAGGTCCAATCTCTGAAATTTTACATTATTCTCAGTTTCTTAATCTAATAATACAAAACATGATATTTGATTCTGTAACATTTCAACATATAATGTCTATAAAGTGGAAAGGTAAGTGTACCTTGCTAAAGGGATACTTCACCAAAAACTAAAGAAATGTACCAATTATTTTGTAGGACTGTGGTGGAATAATGTCTTTAGCTGATGTTTGGTGCAGAGTTAACAGAGCAAGAGGTTTGGAGCTTGTCTCACCAGAAGATTTGTTGAATGCTTGCAAGTAAGGTTTATTTATGTAAATAAAAAATCATAAGTATTAAATTTACATTGAAAAGGAACATGACAAAGACTTATTTAGAAATTCAATTTCCTAAGTGTGTCAATAATACTTTAAAAATGTAAAAAAAATATATAAGGAAATATATGACATTTTTACTAATATTCTTTTTATAAATATATTATTAATATATTACTTTTTTAGATTATTGCAAACTATTGACGCGCCGATGTCATTACGTAAATTTCCTAGTGGTGCTTGTGTACTGCAACTGAATAGTCATAGAGATGACGAAGTTGCAAAAAGTACTAGTCAACTGGTAATAACTAATTACTTTTGTTTTTGTTATTATTTTAAACTTTATTTGAAATCTTTTTGAAATCAACCATTAATTTGAGCCCATTGTCCCAGTTCTTAGTAATGAAATAATATGTACTTGTATATACATAAATACTGTAGTCTTAACCATAATTTTTTTTACTTTATGGAAGAGTGTAATAATCAATATTTTTTATAATAAAACTATTAATTACAAATAAATTAATTAAAAAGTAAAACAAACACTGCTATGTTTGCCATAATATACTTTTGTATAAAGTGGCAGACAATAATACTGAGGCAATAAGTTCCCGGTTTCTATTAATGTATTTATTTTAATTTATGTATTTTGCTCATTTGTTATCAGATATATTGTCAGGTTAGACAATTATATAAATTGCTTTGATTAGTTTATAATTTATATTAAATTTGAGGCCATTCTGGCATAGTGTAACAGCATTTGACTGTAACATGATTGGTTGTGAGTTTTATGCACACTCAGGAGAAATGGTTATATTTAAAATGTCAATCATTTTCCTGCTGGGGTACTTAAGTCAAACTGCAGAGTTGAGTTCTGCCACTCAACAAAGGTGGGCAGAATGTGGAGAACTGAGTGTCTTGATACTAGTTCTCTCTGACTGGGTAATAAGCGTAAAGCTGCTTTTTTAATATAAAATTTTTAAATATGTTATATTAAAATGAAATATACTGATTTGACACACTCAGTACCAGGTCTAATATTTTTCTATAAATTTGTATACCGAAATAAGATTGTTTTTTTCTTTCAGCTTGAAGAGATTGGCTCATTAACTCCTGTAAAGTTATCTCAGATAGCAAATGTCTCCGTCCTGCTCGCACGCGAGCGCCTTTATACAACAGAACGCCTTGGCTTAGCTTGTAGAGACGAGTCCATCGAGGGCTTGGCTTTCTATCCTAATCTGTTTCGTACTAAAGTATAATTTACTTATACATATAATAAAATATTTTGTTCAAAATGGGTTTTTTTATTAACACCACACTATTTCCAAGCATAAATATATTTATTAAAATAATTGCATGTTACACACAAACCCTTATTTTAGGCAAGCAATTTTTCGAAAGCCCTTACCTAAAGATATCTTATCATTGACTACACAAGATTGTAAACCATCTCACAAAATACCTCATTCTCAATATGTCTACTTAAGATATGAGCAATTTTACTTTAATATACTTATTTTACAGCAGCTGATAAATTTTGTTATAACAGGTATAAAAATGATTTGATTTTAGCAAAGCTATTACAATAATCAGATGGCTAAAGCTATTAATCTATTGTAACATTGTTCATTAAAATTAATAAATGCTTGGTTAAACATTTTTTATGGCTTTAGAATACATAGTAGAAAACATATATAATCAATTTTGAATTCAAGCATGTGTATTAATACTAAATTATTGAAATAGAAAATTATTTGTTCCATATTTTGCCGTCTTACGTGTCATTTATGATCACAATATTCACCTGTAGATATATATTGAATCATATCTATTCTAAATTATCAGAATTCAAGCACACTATTCATTAAGAGATACAAAAGCTTCAGCTCAAATATTTATTACTATTATTATTTTTTATTTCTTTTTCAAATGTCACATTTTATTTATAATTCTTGTGCAAAAATGTGATATTTATAGTTTAAGATTTTTATATTAATCTAATAGTTTTAAGCAAAAAGGAGGCAAAATAAAAATAAGCCTAATTCTACAATTTATTTTTGTGGAATGTTAATACTCAATAGCACTTCTAAATTCCTTTGGTAATTGATATTGCTGGCCACATAATTCCCAGGCTTTAAAATCATCACAGGAACGCACATTTTCGATGAAACACTCAACACCTCTCACAAATGGTAACATCAGTTGATCATTAATCACTTCTGAGAGACAATGTAAGTATGATATATTCTTTCCAAGTGTATCTTTTATGCAAGTAGAGAGTGGACGCTCTGTGCATTTCACAATATCCAGCTGAAAGTGTGTATATTTATATTTTACCATACTATTAATATAACATTAACTATAAGGAATACATTTTTAAATACTATGATGAAATTTTATAATAATACTGTAATAAAGGTGAAATAGCATGTAAATGAATTTAATTTCAATGCATATATAAAACAGGAATACTAGAGTACAATATAATATTTTTACTTTATGGGACTTACCTTTTCTTGAACAGTGTTAGGCTTTAGACCAAGATAATTATTAAGACATTCTGCCAAACTTTTTACTTTACTAGGCAGACTCCCTGTTTTATTTCTTGTTAAGATAAGATCGCCAACCTGTAAATATTCATAAATATTCATTAATTTCATCATATATATAAAAAATATATATAGTTATGTTACATTCGTAGCCATGTAATTGAAGAATTACCTGAGTATCAAAAATTGACTTCAATTTGACATTGTGTTTATGATACAGACAGTCTGAAAGCTTTCTACAATCATGAACAATCTTTTTTGGAGAATCACTTTCAAGTACTTTTTTTAACCCAGCATCAAATCCATGATATTGTAATACTTGAATGTCAAAAATATAGATTTGTTGTGGTGTTGAAATAACTAGAAAGGGCATTTTACATTTTCGTCCCATATTAGCCCCGTCAGTACTCACACTAACATAAGTATATGAACTCAAATCACCCATTGCCTCATGAAAAGTATGATCAACTTGATTGATATAGATGTACCTTTTAGATATTTTTATTATGTTTTCACATTCTTTTTCAGATATTTTCAAGTAATTATGTTTATTTTCATCTTTTATTTTCACAATATTTCTTACTTCAGAATCATAAAAATGGCACACACCATCATTTAGTTGTGTCTGAGGAAGTTCTTTAACTTCATAAAGTGATATTTTAGATTTATCTTTATTCATGTTATAGAACCTGCCTTCAATAATATCATTATTTTTAATATGGATTTGCAATAATTCACCTTTCATATATATGTTATCCATTTTTAAGCCTATAATTATTACTTACTATAAATTTGCAGTTTAATCTTTTTTAATAGGCTTAGGTGGTGCTTTATCAACTTCACTGTAAGCCCTATATATGTAAAGGCCTAGAGTAACGTGCAATACAACCACGGCTACTACAGCAGAATAAACGCTGCTAGTAATAGTTTCTAGTTTTAATATGCTATCAAATAACAAAATCTTCACTACAAAGAAAGAGAATACTGGTACGATTATGATAAATAAACAGTATTTTATCACTGTTCGAAAAACCTGAAAGTCGGGTAGTTCCTAGAAAGAAAATAGGTTAAATATTAATAAAAGTAAAAGAAACAAATATAATTCATTTTTTTGTTACATTAATAAGTGTGACTTACATTTGCTTTGCCCTCAATCATTATAAGAACAAAAATAAAAATTAAAATGAAATAAGACTGAGATATTCTGAAACCTCACTTTCATCAATAATCCAAAGACTAAGAAGTTATCTTTTTTCAAACTTGTAGTTTTAAGAATAGACTATAGAGTAAAAAAACGTATGATTAATTTATATTTTATAAATTATAATTTAAAGATTTATGAGTTTTAAGTAATTTAAAATCTAAATAGCAAAACAGTGATCAAATAAACAAGAAAATTAAATTATAACTGAATATATAAACTATTCTATAATACATTACTTAATTTGACTTGTAGCTTTCTTGGGTCCAAATACCACCAAAGTAACCATTGGTAATAAATTACGCTCATAAATTTAAATATAAGAATCTAGACATAGCTGGACATAGAACGCATAGCTTAGCGGTAAGAGCGCTTGAATGGTTTTCGCTTGAATGGGTTCAACTCCCGCTGCGTTCAAATTCTTATACGTTTGCTAAATATGTCTTTCAATTTCTTAAGTGTGCGAATGATACTTATTTTTAACACTTTAAAAAATGTTAAAAGTAAGTAAATTCCCGTTTTTCCTGTTGTCCTTGGAGTTGTGAGAAATTGTTTCTTTGTGCTCCAGTTTTAAGTACACTTCTTTTTAAACTACATTTCAGTTTTCAACGCCCAGAAGTTTTAAGTTAAACTGTATAATTATTCATAAATCAATACGTAAAGAATTTTACCAACAGAGAAGTACGCTATATGTCTTTTGACTTACTAAAATGTATATGGGGAAGGAGTAAAAAATGATAAGATTAAATTAATAAAATAAAAGTTAAAAAGGCGCAGGTCCGAATCCTGCTGCGTAAAATTTTTTATACTTCTTAAAATGGTTTACAATTTCCTAAGTCGTCTGACTTAATTCGTGTGATTTAATCACACGATTAAGACTTTAAAATGTTAAAAAGTAAAAAGTTACATACGCGACCATGACTTTGACATATATACTACACTCGTGTATAAAGGTAAGGCAACGCGTTTTTTTGTAACGAGTGTACAGGTATTGATAAATAAAAAACATTTTTATTAATAATTAATAAATGAATTATTAATACAAACGTTTTTTACGAGTATCTATGATTAACTAAATTTCCCAGCAGTCGAACGTAGTTTAAGAACTTTATTAAATCTAGTAAACAAATAATAATGATGTACAGATACGAGTAGATGCATATGCTCCTATATTTTTATAGGTAGGAATATGTTATTATATATGTTGTATATTTGACACAAATAATTATAAAATTTTCGCCTTTGTTGTGACTCTCTCTTTACGGTATAATGAACACGCACATTGTGATAAACGTTTTCTATTTATTATAATAATGTTGTTAAATTAGGATTGCTTACGTTTAGGTTTTGGTTTTATAGTAGATTAGTAGTTTTATAAAAATAAAGTAAGTAACCTGTCTAGCAAAAACATCTACGCTTACGTTAACACTCATAGATTATAGATTTAATATCTATGAATTAGCGATATTAGACATATTGCTCATTAAAAAATTTAAACAATTAGTTCTGTAGTTAAAAACTTCTGAAAGATATGAACCTGGGTACAACTTGTTTATTTAATATTGATCATATATTCTATAGACAAGGCAAACGAGCGTTCGGGTCGCTTGATGGTAAGTGATCACCGCCGCCCACGACCCCGTGTAACACCAGAAGAGGTACATGGATGTTGCCGGCCTTAAAGTTGGGAATCAATGCGCTTTTTGAATGTACCCATGTCGAATAGACCTGGAAACACTACCACTGGTAGGCCATTCCACAGTTGAGTGGCGCGTTGAAGAAAGTTCCTACAAAACCAAGCACAGTAGTGCAGTAGTGCAGTTGATGATTCCGCGGCAGGAATCAGGCGAAACAGTTCACTCACCATGATAAATTCGGTAGAGAACGTACAGAGAAAAACATCTCTGCGCATGGCCAAAGTGTCACAAATTGTTGGGTTCTTAACGATTCCAATGGCTCTACGTTGTATACAATCAAATGGATCAAACTGATACTGGGGTGCACCAGCCCAGAGATGAGAACAGTACCCCATGTGAAGCCGAATCTGGGCCCTATACAGTGTTTGGGCCAATCGGTGTTTTGACGTAAAATCTTGCTCTGCCAATGACACCCAGCTTCTCCGACCAACTTTACCTTGCATTCCAAATGATCACGATACTGGCAGTTACTCGAAAGGTTAAGGCCCAATATGCTGATACTGAGCGCGGCTTTAAGAGGAATAATCTCGAAAACTAGTGACACGACAAACGGGGTTTTCTTAGTGAACCTATGTTTTCTGGAGGTTCAATTTAACCAGATTCCTTTGACCCCATAAGGAGATATTCCCGAGGGATGCCTCAACAAGAGACAAGTTTTTTACGCCACTCGTCGACGTTTTCCCGAGAAAGAACTCCACGGCCGGTGTATACGTCCACCGTGCTATCGTCTGCATAGCAATGAGCGCTAAGATCCAGCGCTTCGGCCCAGGTTTCTCCAGCATCTCCGATGCTGGTACCCTCTTGGGGTAGTCTGTCTTTCAGTACCGCTGTCATACTCCAGGAAGGATTTGGGGATTGCACCAGAGCTCGGCATTACCTAAAGCGAAACGCACAGGCAGAAAGCGACTACTTGATGCCTATGCCTCGAGTCGGCCCATGCGTGTTGCCATCGCTGGCAGCGTGACTCTCCTGCACGTATTTTAGTCGCCTCTTACGACACCTGCAATACCAGGGTAATCTCTTCTAACTTTAAAATCTAAGTAAGATAATTCAAGTAATTTGAATTATTTGTTCGGATATACACAGGTATCTGATGACATATTGGTAAAGTGTATAAACAAAGAATTGACTAACTACAATTTCTAAATTATGAATAGATACGGAACCATCTAATAATTTTAAAATATTGATGTATATGCACGCAATTTCCATTGTATTCCTGTCATAAGGACAATGTATATTCTATTGACATTTAGAATACGATATCACAATATTTTAGGCTTCAAATATGTTGAAAAAAATCATTTTTGGCTCTACAATATTGCTAACAATTCTTGTAAGTATTTACTTTTGTTTCCAGTGTTGTGAAATCATACAATTGAATTAATGAGAATATATATGTTATGTTCTTCTTATTTTATTGTTGTTAACAGATTGGGATAAATGGTACATTTTTAGATATAAACGAATTACAAAAAAATATTTTACAATGGAAAAATCAGAACTTCCTTAATTTTAGTGAGGTCAGATGATTTAATTACTTTTGTCTTCTTAGTTATACTTAATAATATGACAATTATTACAAATATAATACAAGTAAAAGGTATAATATTTAAATAATATATAATTTATAGGTAACTGCAGGATCAAACGGCATTTTTGACTTAAGTGACGTAAAAAATAAAATTCTTCAATGGAAAACTCAAAAAATTGCTGCTTTATGTCCATCTAATGGGTAAGATATAAAATTAAAAAATCACCTTCCAAATAATTTAATAATGAATACGATGAAAAAATTACAGAGTGAAACTACAAAACCTACTTAATCTTGCATGCAGCACTGCACAACCCACAAATGTAACACTAAGAGACGCTTGCATTGCATGTTTTTCTCGAGTTACATCTATGCCAGAGGTGAGAAACTATAATATCTACTTTTATACTACGCATAAAAATTATAGGAAATAAAAAATCATAGCTCATTTGGACTAGCAGCATTTAAAAACTTAAAACTTTACTCGTAAACTGCGTTTTCGAATATTTGACATTATTTTTATTTGAACATTTGGTCTCTAACTACAAATCTTGAAGTATTAAAACTGATTTTCGAGCAGTGTGCTGAACGATTGATGAGTCAGGGCTATTTTATTGCAAATTTCAAGATAATTGTTCGAAGTTCTGCACAGTAAACATGTTTTATCGGATCTCAGGAAGCTTAAGTGAATTACGTCATGAAGTTACGCCACCAAACAGTTACGATTAACGTTCCATGGAAAAACGAATTCGATTTAGGGCATTATTGTGGAGTTGGACATTTCATTCCAATGCGATTAGCGCTTAAGATTGTCGTATTCAATCCATTTCTCGTGACACGTCACAATTCGGTTCAAAATCCCGTAATTTCTATATTGGTTGAACAAGGAACGCGAAGGATTAATCAAGTTTTTTAATGTTAATGATTTGTTGCTAATTCCATGGTAGTTTGGTACCAAGGTTCATTGTACCTTACGAGCTGTTTTTGCTGCATTAGTGCCACATAGGACCTCGTACTCGATAATAACACTCAATTTTCTCTTGCAGAGCTGAATTTAAAAACAATCGAATTTCGAACAATCAAATGTCATATTTTTTAATTTATAACAAAATGAAATTTCTCTGAAATCTAACATCATGCAGGTTTTATTGTAACTTGAAGAGGCAGGAATAAGTTAAAACAGCACTTCTATTATGGTAACGCAATATCAAAGAAACTGTAACTATACATATAATAAATATGTAACTGATAGCTGTTTGTACATGGAAGATATATGAGAAAAATATTATTAGGGGCATTTATCAATGTAATAGAGCCCAAAATATTGCATTTATAATTTAGAATTTCTGTTTGTTTGTGTACGCTAGTCTCAGAAACAGCTTAACCGATTTAAATGCAATTTTGACTATTGTATTGTGTTAAGCGTCCCTTAAATTTTGTGTTCATTTCATTTCAATCGGTTCATAAATAAAACAGTTACAGCCATTTAAATTATAAATTTAATTATAATTTAAGAACGAAATAGTTTAGTCATGTATTTTACACAATATTTTTAAACAATAAAACATTAAAAGTGGCGTAGCTCTAATTGCTGTGTGAAGTGTATTTATTACCCGTTTTGACTATAAATGACTTTTTTATTTTAAGGGCCCTCAAGAACTTAACGCACTAAGTGTGTGTGCTGTACAATATTTTACAAATACGTCTTATGCAATGTGTGCAACAAATTTAATGGTAAATTTTTAGTCGAAAACATATTACATATTACAATTTGTAATTTTTAACCTTTTAAAATATTTTATTGTAAATTATAGGCTTTATCTACGTCTGCTTTAAATGTTCAACCTTCTGGCTGTTACATGGGCTACTGTGATTTTGTAAGATGTCTGAGGCGGACTAATTCTATAAATTTGGTTTGTATTGCAAAATAAACATCATTATAAATTCAGGATTTATGCATATAGAATTATTTGACTAATTGTCAAAGTCAAGGTCAAATAATTTTATCCGAAATAATATTAATTTTTGCTTCATACAATTAATTATTCATTATATTCTTGAGATAATAAGTAATAAGTAATATCAAACATCTAATGAACTTTACAGAAATATCTCATTAGTCACATTTTTATTAATATGTATGTATTTAAATATTTTATAATGTATCTTAAATAAATATATATTACGACAACTGCCTAAAATATAATATAAATGTTTCGGTAGTTGAATTTGGAATTTTAATACAATATAATTTTATAAGACGTAGAATGTTGAATACAGCTTTATTATTTGAATGTAGGTATAACTGTATATGTAGGTATAACTGTATATGTAGGTATATGTGCCTCCATTTTTTTGCAGATAACACAATGTACGCGAGAAGCAAGAACTGGAGTTAACATTACACTAGATGCTGATAATGTTCGATTTTACACAAATGTAACATCTTGTATTCTTGCGAAAACAAGATGTGGAACTTTCAATCCCATAACGGGAGATTCTCAAATACCAGGGTTCACATCTACTGGTTTCAGAGTTAGTAATGCACTTCAATTTTCAAATACTGGAGAACTTCGAATATTAGCATTTTCCGCAAATACACCAGTTTCTTCGTCGTTTTGCGCAGCATCAACTAATTTGACCCAATCAAACTGGTTGTCTAATATATGTTAATTGATTTTTAATATATTGAATTTAACGTAACGCAATTAGAATTTAGGAAGTGAAACTTAATGTAAGGAGCAGTTTTATAACTTTTACAAAAATAATCCTACATTTTTATACATTGTTCTTTACTTGGTTAGACAATATTTTTTATCTAGGAATATAAGAAGCCGAAATTTAATGGGTTTCTTAACTGTCAATACTCAATTTCTAAATACCTAATGTCAAAGTCAAAATCAGTTAGCCAAACTAACCATAAAACTTTCAAAATGTTTTGATGTTTTATATCGTGAGTTTTAATATTTTCATATTTTTAAAAGATAAGTACGTTATTATAACATTGTTTTTATAATTTAAAGTAAGTTAATTCATTTTGTTATTATATTAGCTACTCTAAAGAAAATAGTCCTATATCAATAAATATACTATGCTTATTAAACTTTGTTTTTAAATATTATGTAACATTTGAAATTATAAAAGAGTAAATAATCTACTTTCATATGATTTTTCTATAAATTACCATTTTTATATATTCTGCAATCATTTCTTTAAATTCCTATACTTAAGGAAAATATAATTGGGATCTAATATGTGTTTATTTTATGGCGCTTAAAACTATTTTTGTTTTGAATATAAATAATTGTTAAATTCTATATTACTAATATCTCAATGTTATTATTAAATTCTGTTCGCATTAATTGTTTATTATGAAAATAATTTATTTAAATAAACCATGATTGTTATAAAATTTTAATTTATTACATATTATTAATGTTATAACATGATATATCCAATAGTACTTTATAAATCTAACTGATATTTTATATATAATTTTCTGTATTCAAATTATTAAACAGGTTTCAACAATTAAAGAATACAATAATTTTTTATTGTTAACTTTTAACTTTGCTATCAGTAGTAGTTTTTTGCAATTTATGCCTTCCAACTTTAGATTTTTTCTTTACCTTTTTCACCAATTGTATTGATTCTTCTGAATCAGAATTGTCAGAGATATTTGAATTTAATTTTCGATGTGACTTCTTTGACTGTATAGCTGTTGCAACATATGCACTTTTTCTAAAAGCTGATTTTGCTTGTCTACTTGATAATTGAGTATTTCTTGGTATATCAGTAAAACTTGTGTTGTTCATAGTACATTCAGATTTTGCATGCTTTAATCTGCAAAAGAATACATATAAAGATTTTTTTTTTTCAAGCTAAGTAATGAATACTGTTCTTGTCACATTTTGTTGTTGTTTATAATATTTAAATGACAGTAGGTTAGTATTGTAGAACTACTGTTTGATTAAATAAAAGGTATTTTATAAATTATATATTATGCTTTCAATACTGACTTTTGCTTATGAAATTTCATTTAGTTTCATTTCTTATATAACAAAAAACCAAAAGGGAATAACTACATAAGAAACTTTAAAGATAGATTGCATAATTATTATACTAACTTTCCTTTCTTTTTACAAATTTTAGGAATCCTGTTAATTGGTTCTAACATTTCTTCTGTTGGCATTTTAACAGAAACCTTATTTTTACTTTTAAACTTTTTCTTTTTTTTCTCATCTCTGAATTTATGTTTATCATTATCTAGTTCTTCTAATTTCTTTGAACAAGATCTGAAATTATAAATATAATATTCATAATGGCATAGTGGGACAGAGTCTAACTTGAGGGTTGGGGGTAACATGACTAAGAGGAATAATTATATTTAAGATGTTATTATTTCTATGGTAAGATAAAGCACTGCATAAAGTGCCTCCACTCAACATATTCATGAAGCTGATGAAAATAAACGAATTATATAATTTATTTAATGTATAACACTACTTTATCTTTATTTAAATATACCTGAGTAAAGCCTCACTATCAGTGAAGTAAGAGTTCATAGCAAAACTAGATATACCCCAAGATAATGGGCCCTTTTCCTCATCTTGAACACCTGTCCATATGTTTTTCTTTAAGGAGTTTAGTTTAACTTGCAACTCAGAAGGTTGCATGTTTCGTCCTTTTATTTCAGATAGACACCTGTTTAGAAATAAATATAGGTGCATATAGTTTTTTATAATTCCCACTTTGGTACAATTCATTAATGAGCTTTTATAATTACTTAGGTGGTGGTAGTCGTTGAAATTGATGCCACGAAGCTGGCTTTAATTTTGATTTATTTTGTGTTGGATGAACGTTAATCATTGAAACACTTCTTGGTCTATATTTGTTAGTCTTTTTTTCTCGATCTGAATTAAATGGTGAGTCACTGGTCTGGAAAATATATATATTTTAATATATACCTCAAGACTTAGATATCTAAAATAAACATTTTATTATAGTTAATCAAGCATTATTATTATAGTATATTTAAACTATTTTTATTTCTTCGCTCTGGTAAAAAAGTACGACGTGTAATTCCGCCACGCAGTCTCGGTTGGGGGTGGAAAGTGGTGGGGGGGGGGGGGGCTTCTCTTGACACTAGGTTCGACTCTTGATACTAGGTTCTCTTTGACTACCCGAGAAACTGCTTTCCGAGAAAAAGTGTTAAGCTGAAAAAAAACAATGAATTTAATAGAATTACAGGGACCGGTAGGATTTTCAATTCAGGTGGCATTTTCTTTTTTCTTCTTGGTTTCAACTTGCCAGATGCTAGGAGCAACTTACGTACTCGTCGTACAGGACTTAAGATTTCTTCATAAGAATCACAGTCTGAGGATGCATCTGACATGGCATCCGATGTTATGTCAATCGTTGCTCTCGATACCTGAAATAGCATTTAGTTTACCGTAACATTTTTACATTCTAATTCTAAAGGCAGGAATGAAACTTCAGTTTATACACTTACATGTAAAGTTTCGCGTTTAGTCTTTTTCTTTTCAATTCTATTTATTTTCTCCAATATTAAGCACTGCTTATGTGGCTTCTGTTCAAAAAAATAGGAATTTGTTTGTTTTACAATATATTAGGAAAAAATGTTTCATTATATCCGTACCAGGCGTGAATCAGTTAGTGGTAGTAGTATCATAAATGCGTACTTTTCAAGGCAGCAATTTGAAGCTTTAATTCTCTCTGTAAATTTGTTTCCAAATTACTTAAATACTTATTTAACAGGATTTACTTAAATTTTTTTATTTAGTAATTTATTCAATAAATAAATAAAATAATATAACATCTATTACGATTTCAAAATCTATCCTATACCCATTACGCCTGGTACTGATTATATTTATTACTTCAGATAAATTCCTGCTTATATCTGGAAGAATAGGAGAAGGTGGTGGTGCAAGTTGAGTTAACCCAGAAGATGTTCTTAGAGCTCCGGCTTCTGAACTGCTACTTGACGTATCACCTTCATCACTGTAATTCATTATCATCTGTTAAAATTAATCGAATTTTTATGATGACTAATACAACTGTGGATTCACTTGCGACCTTCTACAGATGCTTATCAGTTATGATATGTATAGGATTATAATTGAAAGAATATTATAATATAAATTATATGAAATAATACCTGGAATAATCGGATAGGTCAATATTTGTTGGTTCGTCAGCGTTGGATCCTTCTTTTAATAAACGTGTCACAATTTTCGTTCTCAATCTTTCTTTACTGGGATCTTCATCGTAAAAATCAAGTAGAGTTTCGCAAAATGTGCGACCCAGGCTTTCGTAGTCCTGCGCGGTGAAGTGAGTTGACATTCTACTGCCCAATTCTGATCCGCCAAATGAAGCTTCCATTGTATAACTATTTGCTACCCCTAGCATCCAAATAACAACTCTTGCTGTACCCTCTTTACTACGTTGAATTCTAAATTTGCAATTTTCAAATGAAAACTGAAATAACGTAAAAACAAACATAGTGTGTAAGTAGAGCTAATTAAAGTTAATGGACCATTTAAATTTAATTATTTTATGATAAAAAAGAAGTATATACCTTATCAGCAGCATTTTTATGTAACATTAAAGGAAAAACTTGTTCTTGTAAACGTTTATCAGTATTTTTTCGGCTTTCGCATCCATATATAAAAATGTTATGTTTTCTTGAGTGGGCATGCAAATCAACATACATTGCTACGCCGCATTCTTCCTGTAATCTACACTTAATGTATTAAATATAATATTATAAAAATGATAGTTTATTATAATTTTACGCTCACCTGCGTATCATAACTTTAGTATGCCATACAGGAGGATAGGTTTCCCTAATTACAGTTCGGTATTGTCGATTGAGATCTTTTCCGGTCAATGAGCACCGATTGTTACCAACGATAACCTAAAATAACAATATATAATCTTATAATTAGACATCACCAAGTAATAAATGCACGTATGCTATGACAATTGATACGGATAACTTACTCCATCCGGATTTAGCATAGGAACAAGTTTGAAAATGAATTTTTCTCTTAATTCTCGAGCTTGATTCGAATCCCCTGTAAGGAAGTCCATAAAACCTTTCATCATCCACGATGAAGGCGTCTCGCCTGAGTGGACTCGAGCCGTAATAATCACAGCTTTCTTTTTCTGTTACACCACAAATTGTCTTTAGTGCCATACCATAAAAAGTTAAAATAATAAAAGATTTATTATTTAAAATTGTTTTTTAGAACATAGATTTTTTATGTATTTAGATAAAGATTATGTATTTTATGATGTTATCCTTAATTATAAAAGAATTGCAATATAAAATTATTTTTGAGTTTTGATTAATAATATTTTACGGATGATGAGAACACGACAGTGTGAATGTAAGTGTAAAGCATAATTTTTCTTTTTTTTTAGTTTTGCCATGACAATTTTTAAAATACCCTTTGGTCCATTTCGCTAGGATTTTGGGGTGCAGTTATCGTTAAATAGTATACATTATTCCCAGCTAATGTTCTACATAGAAGTCTTAATTTAGAATATGTCGATTTGACGGGATGAGCTTGTAATCTTGATAAATATTCTTGTAGATCAGAATAAGTATACGGATAACAATGTGCTATGTATACTGCATCATCCGTGTGAGGAAATTCTAAATTGAATGTTAGTGTATAGCTCGGATATTGTTCTTCTTCTTCACATCTGAAAACAATTTTAATAATATAATTCGCTATTAAATAAAAAAAATGTATAGCATTAGGCTAAAATTATAAATAGACTAACGTTGAATCATTTTTGTAATACGCGATATTGTCGCCGCACCGTCTCCAACCGATCGAATGCAGTTGAGCGTCCTTCGTCGAGTAAAGTAAAGGTCGCATACCCTCATTATAGAGACTTTCAGGCTTTGACAAATTTACAATTGAAAATCTAGAAAGAATTGATATGCTATTTAAAAATATTTGTTTTATTTTCAAAGTAATAATTACACATAAAATTCAATTGAATAAGTTTTCCTTACCTGTACATCATTTGTTTTCGTGTATTCGACACTCTAAAATAGAACCATTGCATATGTCGATTAGTATAGAGATCAGTACGAAGATGTAGCTCATAATAGGCAGAAGTTATTTTGACTGCTTTAGCTAAATTTCCGCTTTCGAAGCGCGACTCAAATTTTAATTCGTCATCTCCACCTGAACTAGTACATGCAGATAAAAACAGCCGAGACCCTCCAACAGACGAACGGCTAAACTGTGAAATCATTAATTTAAAAAAAATATTAGCAATATACTAATATTTTTATTTTCAACTTCACGCTTTTGCCCGCATAGCAGGGTAGTCTGAGATAACTTAGTGTCAACACACTTTTCGAAATGAAAATCGAGATATATAAAAATTATATAATTTATTAATAGCCTGATTTAGCGATGATAGATGATAGATATTTTGTAGTAACTAAAATATTAGTAACTAATTAATTCGTATATTGAAATATACTAACATAATTATTACGATAATATTTATTTTCGAAAACAATCCGTTCTCAACTTTTTGCCTGAACTCGACATATTGCGTGTTGTTGCGGTGCCAAATTGAAAGCGTACTTTACCCAGAATGGAGAAATAAAAAATATTTTAATGTAAACAAAGTTCGGTCTCTAATAATATTGAAACGAATCAACATATAACATAATATTAGAATATGAATTTCTTTATTTATAAATTATATAATAATAATTATAATTTTAAAAGCCAATATTTACATAATTTACGGCGCTCATTGGATAATACTGGAAAATTACAGTTCCAGCTTCTTCTCCTACTGGCTGCGGCTTAAGTTCCTTCCCAGTTGATACGTAATACGGTTCCGGAGATGCAGGGCTCCACATTATGTGTTGTATTCTTTCTTCTATCACCTATATTGAAAATATCTAGTCAAAATTAAAGAAAAATATTCTAGTTGACAATTTAAGACATGCATGGATCCACGTATAAATAACAATTTTAAGTGTATACTTATAAATTATTTTAACCGAAATTTATTCTAGATTATACTAATTTTCATCGTGAAAAACAAATTAAATATAATTATTTTTATAAGAAATGAGGCAAAATTCACCTCAATTTTCCAAAAAAAACTAATTTTGCTACATATCACCATTATCTATGTATGTCTTAAATTAGAGTAAGTTGGTAAATACTTAGTATTTTTACTTGACATTCTGACGGCCACCGGGGTGCTTGCTGTGGACAATCAAGTTCCTTAGGTAAAGCAAATAAGTCTCGCGGCTCTCTTAGTTTGGCTGTAGTCTTGAAAGTTTTAATATCAGTATTTATTTCTAGTTGATTTGTTTTAATATTATTTTGTAGAAAGTTCGATATAAAGGTGCCTAAAAATAAAATATGTACATTAATTTTCTTATCTGTTTGGTTTTTAATTAATATAGAATAGATACATATCACGTGTAGAAGTCGTGTCAGCCGCATATTTAGGTTTGTAAATATTTTGACTTGTTCGATTTGAATTTACCTTTATTACAAATGGGAAAAAGAGAAGCTTGTAAGCTTTTTACTTGATCTATATTAGCTAATAGTAAATTATCTCTTAATACTAGATCTCTAGTAGGAACTGTCAACGAGACTGTTGTCTTATCCATATAGTCTCTTCTCCGTTCTTCCCGTTCTATCATCATTACATTGTCTTGCACACACTCTAGTTGTTTCCACCATAACATTTTAAATTATTTAAATATATTAATTTATTATAGAATTTGATAAGTTATCATTTAGCGTTTATTGCTTTACAAAGCAATGTGTAAATTCCCTGTCACCATAGCTGCGGAATTATTTAAATTGTAAAAGTTACGATTAAAGGTAGACTGGCAAGTGAAACAACGCGCGGAAGCAAACTGACGCTTTTGTGTGGGGCCAAAAGGTACAGTGATTCGGAGACGAAAACCTAACTGATGTCATGTTTCGATCGCTTAGCGTTTTATCAAGTGATTGGTGACGTCAGGTGCTATCAGTAAACTTCAACAATATTCCCACAACCGTAAACTACTCACGAACTTTGATTAAAACATCAATTACTGCTCTTTTAACAAACGTTTACTTTCATATTGATGAAAACCAGGGGAAATGCTATATTTTTTATTATACTATTTTCAGCGCTAATTTTAATTTCAAATAATATATTTGACAAGACTTACCGTTAGAATTGATTTTCATTATATCTTTCTTATTAATACCGGCCACCTTAATTGCCTGTAACTTTGTTTTTTTAAAGGAAAGTATTCTTTTTTAGAATGGCTTATTTCCTTATTCTTTTCATTCAACTTTGTTCTTGTATGGCTTGTTGTTTTAGCAAATCATATAAAATATAATGTACCATGTAACTGTGTAAATTGAAAATGTCACTATCAATTGATTAGTATGGCTTGTGTTTACATTTTAAATAAGCGATTGTAATAAATAATATTACAAAATCGCAATTTTAGTAGTATTTAACATAGACAAATGTATCATTATCTTCAGTATTAGATTTCGGTATTAGACTTCAGTTATATGACGCTTATATATAAAGTATATATATATTTTAAAATTCTACAGCACATAAACTTGATTGTAACGCTTCGTCGAGAGTTCGAAAGGTGACTGCACTTCCGCGTAATATATAAACTAGTAAGGGTTGGGCGTGAAAACTTCAAACCTGTGACTTTTTATAATATTATAATAACACGTATAAACTAAATTATACGTGTTCTAAAAATAATTATATGTAAAATATATACAATTTTTTAAATTTTACGAACAATAAGTTAGCGATTTAACAAATGAAATTTTTTATATTTTGTATTTTATTAGTATTTGTGTGTTATTAGTATTGCAAAGAAACTCTCTAGTAAAATGTTAAACTACTCAAAACTTATTCATTTTCTAGTACATAACGTATAAAAGTAGGTAGTTACATACACATTATTGAACATGATTGTTATTTAATAGTCGTCGTCATGGCAACGCCATAAGTAGGTCGATTCTGAATTTGAAGAAAAGAAAATTGCATGTTTAGGGTAAGATAAATTTTGTTTTTGATATTTAATGATTGAGATACAGAATTAGTTTGATTATTTTTCTTTTAGAACTATTAGTTAAGCTTAAGCCGTAAGTTTATTTACTTGCTTTTTAACAAGAGGTAATAATTAGTTAAAATTAAAGTTTTATAGTAGAGTGAGTACTTTTAGGTTACATAAAATATACATTCAAAGCTCTATTGTATTTGAGTTTTAGTACGTAGTGTAGTTTTTTTTAATACTCGATTCGATTTAAACTGTATTTTAACTGTTGTTATTTGAAAATCTAATTAAATTATATAAAATAAAACTAAATAAGTAGTAGTAGAAGTGGTAATAAGGTTTTATAATCATGCGATACAAATATAATGAAATTCGCTTTTAATTCATGTATGTTTCATATAAATTATATTAATATACTGTTCTATAGAGTTCTCAATCTTGTTTAAATTGCTTAATTTCGTACTAGATGGTCTATTGACCATCGAAATATTTATTTTTCTTGTAATACACTTAATGGTCTAAAAGTTTAAGAATTGTGCTGGATATATTGAGCGAACATTTCTGTAAGGTAGTTAATAATGCGTAGTCCTTTCGTAGGGTCACAGGGCTTAGGGTAAGGTGGTTGACCGATGTTTGGTACGAACTGGTACCGATCGATTTCACTGTCGTGTGTCGCTCATCCATGAGACTTACTGATTTCAACTATGTCATTATATTCCATAAAAATGTCTCTATTTTAGTGTTGTGACTTTACTTGGGCTAGAAATATTAAATATTAATAAGGATTTTTTTACTTATTAGCATTTATTCAAAATAATATTTTATGTTATTAAAATTCAAAATATTGAATAGATTATTGTAATTTCTTATTTTAACTATCTTATGTCCTACATATGAGTAGAACTTAGTGTAAAGGCACTCCGTTATCTACTCGCCGTTCAATTCTGAGTCATGGTGGGTTGAATACTTAACGTCGCACTGTGTGTTGCAGATAAATTATATACAAGGATTTCCTTAACTGGGGAGTGAACCTACAACCATCGTGTTTCATATCATTAAAAATATTTTTCTTATATTAAGTGTGCGGATAACACTGTAAGAGAAATATTTTGATCGATATTTTAGACACTACATAAATAAATAAATTCATAATTATGTTTTAGCGGCGCTCTTAGTATAAATATATTGACGATTTTATCAAAATGGGCCGAAAAGTTGTAGTTGCAGTATGCACCCTAAATCAGTGGGCGTTGGATTTTGATGGAAATTTAAATAGGATTTTACAATCTGTCCAAGAAGCTAAAGAAATGGGTGCACTTTATAGAACGGGACCCGAGTTGGAAATATGGTGCGTTGGATTTTTTATTGTCGACTTCTAAGTCGAAAATATCTATATAATATTACATAATTTCTTATTTCTACTTGCAATTTTTGTTTGCACGAAATTAGAAATTGTTTCTCAAATGAATGAATGAATTTAAGAATTTGTATTGAAAACTAGATATTTATTTTTTTGTCAATTGATAGAAATACCTCACATATAAGTTAATAGAAGATATAGCTTGCCTATGCGTCAATATCCATACAAAATACATTTAACCGTTTTCAATTAAAATACATAATATATAATTTCGCCTTTAACGAAATTTTACGTAGCATAATTTTTCAGTGGGTACAGCTGTGAAGATCACTTCCACGAGCCTGATACATTTTATCATAGTTGGCAAGTCTTGGCGGAATTGCTGAAATCACCAACGTGCAAAGATATTCTTATAGACGTTGGCATGCCAATTCAACATCGAAACGTTTCATATAATTGTCGCGTTGCTTTTCTAAATAAGAAAATATTACTGATTCGACCAAAAACTCTATTATGTGAAGATGGAAATTATAGAGAAACTCGATGGTTTTCACCTTGGACTAAAGTAAGATCATGATAATAAATTAAATCGCTTTAACAATATAATAGTGTAAATAAATATAATAGTATAAAAGAGTAAATATAATTTTATAAAAAATATTATTTATTTATGCTTCTTATGGAACTTAAACTAAACGTTTCATTTAATTTTTTCTTTAGGAACGGCAAGTGGAAGACTATTATTTGCCACGAATGATTACTTCTATAACAAATCAAACGACCGTACCTATTGGAGATGCTGTTATTTCAACGAGAGACACGTGTATAGGCTTTGAAATTTGTGAAGAGTTGTGGAATCCTCAAAGGTGAAATAATTTGGCAATATATGCGTCTCGAGGGCCCATCACCCTTTTGTGCCATTTTCTATGATTGAACAGCATTTGAGCCATGACTGTAAACGCTATAGTTGTGTGTCCGATCTCCACTTTAAGGGACGATTATATATAAATTACCGCGTTGGTTTCCGCACCTGGATATGCGCTGTCTGGAATTCGTATTTATTATAGTGGAGAACGAATTGTTTTGATACTTTCTCTATTGGTTCTCTCTGCATGCATCGCTCGCGGAAAAAGGTCTTTTTAAACTAATTTGTTTATTATTTCCAGCCGTCATATACCATTAAGTCTTGATGGCGTTGAAATAATATCAAATGGTTCTGGTAGCTATATGGAATTGAGGAAAGCACACGTCACAATAGATATGATTAAAAGTGCTACGTTTAAATGTGGGGGCGCATACTTGTTTAGTAATTTGCGAGGATGCGATGGACAAAGAATTTACTTTAATGGATGTTCCTGTGTGGCAGTTAATGGAGATATTGTTAGTCGATCGTTGCAATTTGCACTACACGATGTTGTAAGTATTTGTATTTAATTCTTCTTTCCCATTATTGCACAATTATAATGTGTTTATTGATGAATTGAATTGATGAAAACATGCATGGATGTAAGTAATAGGTTTTTGGATTTTCACAGTTTTATTCGTAAATAAAGATTTTAATTACATGTTAACAGTTATTAACTTTATATTGTATGTTTGTACACATTTTTTTGTCTTTTAAAAATTGATTTGAGTTTTCATTACGAAAAAATAAGTAATGTGTAATTTTTCGTAGTGAAATATTAAAAATACATTATAAAAATTGCCATTCTTCATAAATTAAAACAATATAGGACGGCTTCTATTGTTAAGAAAAACTTAAAAAGTAATTTAAACATTTTTTTGAATGTATTATTTTTTTTTAAATATTGCATCTTTATCTTTGTATGTTCAATTATTTAGTTATAATTTTTATAAAATATGTGAGATATGAAACTTTGTCTGTTATTGGGAAGAGTTCCAAGAAGAAGTCTCCTACTTGGCACTAATCCCTGCCTAGCCAGCCAGGATTTGCCTTCCTATTTAATCTTCTCCACTTTGCATGATTAGTTCATTGGCTCTCATCCAGCCATCGCTTCCACGGGTGTCCGGGGGGTCTTGTTTCAGGGACCTATATGGATAGTGGCAGAGTCCTGGCTCCCGCTAGCCATGTACTCAGTATTCGTTACATTTAGTTTAAAACCGCTGTTCTCAAGCGTACCCTTCCACTTGTTCACTCTCTGCTACAGCGTCAGCCGGCTACATCATCAGCCATGGAGGCTGGTTCTGGATATAAGCCGAGACAGTATCTAGCACTAAATTGAACATGAACGGGCTAAGGGCTGAGCCTTGGTGAACCCCTACCGAAAAAGGGAAGGGTTTCGTGTCGCCAACAGCAATCCTAACCATTGCAGCGGAATCGCGGTACATGTTTCTGATAATGTCAATATAGGCCTCATAGAGTTCTGAGAGCAGAAATGGCGTCCATGGTGCCCGATCCTGGCTCAAATCCATATTGACATTCAGAGACAGTACACTCTCGGCGAAGCTAAGTTCGATCATGTGCTCAAAGCGTTTCATGGTGTGACTCATGATCTTAAATCCCCTATTACCACAATCTTGAACACTTCCCCTTCCTTTATAAATAGGGGTAATAAAACTGTATCGCTACTGACGCATGACGCTGCATCATTCCGGAGTTCATAATTTGGTTAAAAAGGTCAGTAAGCATGAGTACCCCAAGAGAGCCCAATGATTTCGACGCTTCGATCGGAATGTCGTGAGGTCCCACCGCTTTCCGATTCTTCATGCGTCGAAGACAATCCCGAGTTTCTTAAGGTGTTTTCTGGGCAATAAGTCCAAGATTAGGAGATGGTTCGGTTGGAAGACTGCATGGGTGCTGAGTATTCAGCAGCTCCTTGAACTAACATCTCCATTTCTCCTTCACAGAGGCATGGTAAGCGTGCCCTGGGAATCTTTGACGCAAAGACATTTTGTAATACAAACTAAATAAGTATAGCTAATATTTAAAAAAAAGTATACAAAAATTTACTAATATATTATTAATATATTATAATTTAAGGAAGTTGTAACAGCTACTATAGATTTAGAAGATATACGATCGTATCGCACAAATAGACGTTCAAGGTCACACTTGGCTGCCTCTACCCCGTCGTTTCCAAGAATTTCAGTGGATTTTGCCTTATCTGATATTGAAGATGTACAGCTCACTATCAGCCCACCCATTGAATGGAAATATTTGACGCCTGAAGAAGAAATTGAGTTAGGTAATCTTTAAGAGACTTCTTTTTGAGATATTTTGATAATAATGAAAACGTGTTTTTTTATCCATATGTATGTGTAAATTGTACGCAAGATATATATAGTAAATTTCAATATAAAAAACAAGTATGATGAACCCATTCACTCGTTAAATACGCGTTGTCTTAGCACCTTACAAAAAGGTTTATATCAAACACAATAGTGTGTAATACTTAAAGTATTTCTAATGCAGAAATAATATTGGCTTGCTGCACTACAACATTACATACACTTTTCATACGAAAGTATATGTTAATGTTTTCGCATAATTTTCTTATTGAAAAGTGACTCTGTCCTTAACTTTTTGCTTTTATAAAGAAGTTTTAGAAATTCGGTGTCGGATGCCAACGCCCCATATAACCTAATACTTGTATAATTATTAAATCATAAATATACGTATATTCTTAGACAAATACTATGAAAACTAGGTATAATAAGTAAGTCTACTTTTAAGTCAAAGTATGTATGTTTTTAAATATGCTTTTCTCAACAGGTCCTGCATGTTGGCTCTGGGACTATTTGCGGCGATCTGGACAAGGTGGATTCTTCCTGCCACTTAGTGGTGGAGCGGACTCTACTAGTACTGCGTGTATCGTATTTTCTATGTGTACACAAATATGTGAAGCAGTTCAAAAAGGAGGTATACTTTCATTTGTCTATATAATGCTTTAATTGTAAACTTTATACATTCGCCCGCGTAAACTACAAAAACGCTGCAATAGCAATTTCATTACTTTTAATTTTAATAAAAAATATATTTATATAAACTTCTGTACGAGTTCCACCCAAATCCAGTGGTTTTGCCGTGAAATTGTCACAGACATACAGACAGACTTTCACATTTATAATATTATATATATATATATATATATATACATATGTCTATTATTCGAATAGATAAACACTACACCTGGTCTGTAATTGACTTATATTTTACTTAATATTTTATTTTTATGATAGTGGTCATTTGCCATTGTGAATAAAAAGTATTTGGTGGTGAAAAATCTAATAAATTTTAAATGAAATTAAATAGAACTGAATATAATTACAAATTAAAATCATATCCCCGAGTTGCAATCGAACCCACTGCCAATCACATTTACATTCGGACTATGTCTTACTACATCACAATGGAATTATTTTAAATACATAAATGCGTAAATAGACACACAAATGAAAAATATACTAATATAATAAATACTTTATGTTTTCCTATACAGAAAGCCAAGTTTTATACGATTTGCGGAAAATCCTGTGTCAATCAGATTACACTCCTTCCGACCCCATGGAGTTGTGTAACAGATTGTTAGTTACTTGTTATATGGCGTCGGAGAATTCCAGCAACGAAACCAAACAAAGAGCCTCACAAGTAAGCTTTTATCGTATAAATTTATTATACGATAGCCAGCTAAAGTTTGGTTTATTTACTAATTTCAATTGTAACTTTATTAACCATTACCATTAACACTTAACAAGAAATAACGCAACCAATGTTTTAATTTTTTTTAATATTTGTACATTTAGACTGAGGAATATATTTTAGAAAAAGGTATAAAAATCTTGAACGAAACTCGAACCTGCGCCTTACGGAAATAGTATATGCGCTTTAGCCAATTAAGCTTTATGTTATTATCAAGCTACGTTAAAATTCTTATACGCTTGTTACAACGTATTTTTGTTGTTAGTTTCTGCATAGAGGACTTTCATTTCTAAGAATATAAACATTTGGCACAGACAATGCTATTTATTAAATATTTTAATATTTTTAAATGTTTCAGCTTGCCAGTGAAATAGGTAGTTATCATTTCCCCATACTAATAGACTCTGCGGTTAGCGCCCTCATAGGAATATTTACAACTGCAACCGGACTTGTTCCTAAGTTTATGAGCAAAGGCGGCTGTCCGAGACAGAATCGTGCTTTGCAAAATATTCAGGTATTTTAAACTTTTTATAATATATTCAATTATATGTATGTATATAAATAAATCTTAGTATTTTAATATGTATATGATTTTCACTTTTCCCTAAAATACAGGTCTTTTTCTATTTTCGGGAGTCGGGTACCAATTTACAAATGTGATATTTAATGTAATGTACAATTACTTAATGTAATATTTTGTTGCTTGTCACTTTCTTTGTTGAAATAAAGAATAGATATTCTTATAATAAATTATTATTTATTATAGCCGCTAGTGCGTGATGGTTTTGGATTCGAATCCCGCTTAATGTGAATAAAATTAAATTTTCAACGTAATAAATTAAATCAGTGTTGGAACTGAATCAGGCGTAAAGTGTAAAATACAATAAGTGATACTTTTTACGTAGATTTTCTTTATATAACCACCAATATTAGGGAGAATCTATTGACAGTCAAAAAGGATTGTTTTACTAGTAAACGCACAAACTCCTTTAGTTTTAGTTAGCAATTTGTTAATTAAATGAACTGTTTAAAATTTTTTTAGGCTCGTTTAAGGATGGTTTTGGCATATCTGTTCGCACAATTGATGCTGTGGGCGCGAGGCAGGCCGGGCGGCTTGCTAGTGCTGGGCTCGTCCAACGTGGACGAGGCGCTGCGCGGTTACATGACCAAGTACGACTGCTCCAGTGCCGACGTCAACCCCATTGGAGGAATATCGAAGACTGATTTGAAATCGTTTCTGCAGTACGCTAAGAATCGGTTAGTTCGAAACTTTTTTGCCTATCTTTTATTATTCATATGAATTATCACTCGTTTATGTCTTGACAGGAGGTTCTTCCTGCATACAATGCTATACATATAATAAAAAGGTAACTGATCGCTGTCTGTACATGGAAGATATATAAAAAAATATTATTGGGGACATTTATCAATATAATAGACCCCAAAACAATTATTCTTAATTTTCTTTTCTGTTTCTCTGTGCGTTTGTCTGTTTGTGAATGCAGCCTTGACTATTGTATTCAAGTAAACTACCTTAGCATTTAGTGTTTATTTTACTTCAATCAGTTCGTAAAAAAAAAGTTACAACCATTTAAATTATAAATTACTGCAAAGTTTGTAATTTAAGTGTGAAGTGGCGACAAGACTAAATAATGTATAGTCTACGCAGGCGAAACCGCGAGCGAGTCGCTAGTTTTTAAGTATATGGCAATACTAGTGTGCTTTCTTTATATTTACAAGCGATATTATTTAAAAATTTACATTGAGTCATTATTATCAATTTTTAGCAGTCCATATGTCTTCTTTTATTATTTATTCACAATATTTTTTTTTATACTTTAGACAACGTATAAAAATTTCAACGTAGCGGGACTCGAACCCGTGCCCCTTAAAAACCGTCTAAGACTTTTGTTATTCGTCTCCTATATAATAGTTTTTAAATCTTTTGTAGCTTTTTCTTGCCATCCTTGTCCGAAATATTACAAGCTCCTCCAACCGCAGAGCTAGAACCCTTAGCAGATGGACAAATAACTCAAACAGATGAAGAGGATATGGGAATGACGTACGCAGAACTCTCAGAATTTGGTCGCCTCCGAAAATCAGAACACTGTGGCCCATACAGTATGTTCCAGAAATTAGTACACAAGTGGAACAATAAGTGTACTCCCGACGAGGTATTTTTTATTATTGTTATTTTATATAATTGTAGTTGCGTAAACTGAATGACCAATGCTATGTTATTTTCATTTCTATCTCCCGCATATTTGCTTTGAAAAGAAGACCCCTTTTGCCAGTATCTCTAAGAATTTCTCTTAGTGCTCTTGTAGGTTCCCAAAGGAATCTACATATTAAATTTCAAGTTTTTGTGTCCAGTGGTGTTGGTTGTGCGTTGTCTGTCAATCAGTCAGTGAATAATAGTGGTGTATTATAGCTTAGATTCCAATTCGAGATATTTAAAGAAAGTTTTATATTTAAAGTATTAAATAAAATTATATTTCCGGTATGATAAAACTTGTGTGGGCCTAATGCATAATGTTTCTATCTTCAATAGAAAGCGGAGAACGTAATCAGTCACTTAAATCTTACTAAATACGTATAAGGCGGAAAGAGCGTAAATAGTAAAAAATCACAGTTTTGAGACGTTGCATGTTGAGTGGCAGAATTTAGCACTGCTCTTGATATTGTCACCAATGTGGAAGAATGAAAATAATTTAAATATAATGGGCTACCAGCGGCAGTGTTTCCAGGTCAATGCGACATGGGTACCTTCAAAAAACGCGCTCGCTCGCGAACACTCAAACGAGCCTTGTCTATATAATAAAAAAATAGAAAAAAATCCCCCGAGAAGGAATCGACTCGCAACCATCACGAATACACGACGACGAAACAGTCATATATAAAATACTATTCCATAAAAGGAAATCCTTTGCTTAAAATTGAATTTCACATCGAAATATTAACATTTTCCATAACAGGTAGCGGAAAAAGTGAAACACTTCTTCCGCTGCTACGCCATCAACCGGCACAAGATGACGGTGCTGACGCCGTCCTACCACGCGGAGTCCTACGGCCCCGACGACAATCGCTTCGACCACCGCCCCTTCCTGTACAGGGTGCACTGGAACTGGCAGTTCAAGACTATTGATGATGCTGTATGATTTTATATATACTTAGCTTATTCAGGACAGCCTGTACATACAAGATTATTTAATTATTATTCGGGACATTTGTGTTATGTTTTTGTTTTCAATTTGTCTGTTTGTATGTGCACGCTATTCTAAGAAATAGCTACAGTTTTTACTATTGTATTTTGGTAAGCTTCCCTTAACACTTATTGTTGATTTAATTTCAATCGGTTCATAAATAAGATATATTATAAATTTTAGTAGTATAGCTTAGCAGTTAGAGCGCTCTGACGGCTTCCAAGATTCGCGTCCCGCTACCTTCGATATTTTAAACGATTTCTAAAATAAATATTATAATTATATTTCAGGTTGCACAAATGACTAAGGACAAACGTATGAAGCATGGCGACAATAGCAATAAAGAAACATCTATTACCACCGTCAATCTTCCTACGCCTTTTAATATGCGTCAAGAGAGGAAGGGGGTACTTATTTAAATACTTGTAGTATGTAAAAAAAGTTTAAATATAGTATAGCGATTAGAGATGCCACGAATATTCGGATACTATTCAGATACTATTCCATATATCGAATACATGATTTCAATTGTCTTTCAAACCTATTGTATATTTCAATGAGTTTATATTTATTGCTTTCTTACGAATTGGAAATTTGATACTAATTGACTCATGACAAGTCTTTTTCAGTGCTTATTATAACATGTAGGAAAAAATAAATGGCAACTACATATTTGTCGATTTCATTGAATTTGCACATATTCTTTTATTTTAATTAAAATAACAAAAAAAACAATGGTTTTAAATATGCCTAATATAAATCACTATGCGTGATATCTCTACTAAAAATAATCTTTCAGATATTTCGGTACGGTTAATTCAATTGATCTACAAACTCGTATAATTTTGTTTTATTATCAAACTAACTATTACTTTACTTTATATAATAAGTTTAATTGTTATATTTTTTTACCAATCGCAAGTTTATCATGTAATATTATTTTATGGTTATATGCTTAAGTAATTGCTTAGGTAATATGATACTCTTTAGTATCAAACCGATAGTTTCATTGCACAAACAAATATAGTTTTTCACTTATTATAAAATAATTACTGAAAATTACAATTATTAATAAAAATTGTTATTTATATTAGTTGTTTTTGTTATAAGTTTAGTATTCAAAAATTTTCCATATTAATGTTACTATTAAAATCTGCTCTCCACTTTTCCCGGGATTCGAGACATTGTGTGGTCAGAAGTTGTAGCTCTGTGCCAAGATGGCCTCAAACATATTGTATACTAGTTGATGACCGCAACTCCGTCTGCGTGGACTTTAATACTTTATGACATAAATCATTTGGCATTGAAGCTTTTTCCTTATTCCTTACCGTGGTTTTTCATCAAGTGTTCGAAATCATATGTACCCAACGTAATTCCCAGGCTTAAAATAACAAAAAAGGTTTAATTGAACAAATTTTGTTAAGGCCCAATTTCCCATTTTTAAAATTTGAAAATCATATTTTTAGAAAACGTATAAAAATTTGAACGCAGCGGGATTTGAAAATTAGGCGCGGGTCCACTAAAAATATGTTGCCCAGTTTTCTTAAATTTCCGTTTAGTATAGCTGGTTTATAATATTCCTACATATGGATTTCCACTTTTCGAAAACAATTATTGCCTAAGTCCGAAGCTTTAAAACTACACAAGAAACAAGGTTACACTCAAATCCGTCTACTATTTTCGAAGACCTTATCGTATATACCTACTATAAATTGCAGGGTAAGATGAACAATAAAAAATGAAATATTCACTGTTACAGCTGAAACACCTTTCAAGGGAAATACGCATACTGACTCTGTTTATATATTCAAGCGTCGTTTTAGAAACTATTTTCTCTCTATATAAAATTAATATGTATGTATTACGTAATCATCGTTTATGTAAGTTTATTTTATATTCATATATTATAAATATGTATATGTGAATATTTTTATATTTATATTTGTGTTGATTTTTATGTCAATCTGTATGTAATATATAATATGAAAATTTTAAGTAAGTTTAACTTACTAAGAGAACATTTTTGTATATCATTTGTACACCGACCTTATTCTTCGTCTTCTGGTCTTTTCTCAGTAAGGGTTGCCTTGAAGAGGTCACTTATAAGGCCGCCTTTAGACCTAAATTGTAACTATTCTCTATTATTACTTATGTATTTATCTTAGTGTAATAAAGAGTTAAATAAATAAATAATAATAAATGTATTATGTTATACTGTCGTAAAATCTTCTTGTGATAAAATGTCACATTTTAAAATAATAAAACTTAAGTACTTATATAATTAAATGGAGGATTCAAAATTTTATATAGACATTTAGAATAATTATTAAATATTTAATTAAGTATAAATCTTTTAATAAGTAACTATTCTATTACATATTGTAGGTGGAGAGATTTTTCACTATATTTTCTCAGTACCGCGTCATGAAAGATGTATGAAGATGAGAAAATTGGTACATTAAAATGTGACCTGTTAATTAACGTGTTTCTATTTCTAGTTTTCTTCTAAAGACCTGAAAAAAAAAATGTTAAATCATTTGGATTTTTTAAATTGTAATAGGAAATCAATGCTTTTTATTGCGATTGGTTTGAGTATTTTTTTTTTTATTAGTCTAGCTCATCACGATACTAATAAAATTAGTAGCTGTGACTGCTCTCTGTTTGAAGTGAAAACTTCTGCGCGTTGAGCACTTTTTGGGTGAACAAAAATTATGAACTCGTGTCATCGTCACTGAACGCCTAATTTCGAATATAAATTTATGTCAATAGATGTAAAAACCAGATTGGTGTTAATAGTTTAAAATTTAAGATATAAAATTCACAATTTTTACATATAAAATTTACAATTTGATTACTAAAATTCAAATTACGACATTGATACAGACTCTAATCCTTTTTCTTTATAAATCGCCACCGTATGTTGGTCCAATGTACACAGAGTATAAATGTTTATACTCCTTATCGCTCCTTAACGCACGTTGAAAAAAATTTTCCTTTTTCTTTTAGAAAAAAATATCGATTTTCTAAAACGTTTTTTATCAAAACTAAGGTAATAATTTTTATTACCGAAACCTCCGAGCAAGCCGCTCATCGCCTTCACCCCTGCTTCCTCAACAGCTGCCACTACGTCTTTTTTACCTTTCGCAGCAGCTACTGCAGAGAAACAGTTTATTTTTATATTTTAATTTATGTACAATTATTTTTATGTTAGCAAAAAGAACTTAGTGATAAATCACTTTTTTTTTCGTCACAAAAGTGTATAATAAGCACATTGTAGTGTGTAATATTTATTTTATTAATTAAATGTATTTGTAAATTTATGATATAATATTGCATATACAAAATTTGTATTAATCGCATTCTCTTTTTTAAAAGCGATTGTTCGTAGAATATTCTTTGAGAACTAGAAATTTTGTAAAAATCTCTACAAAGATGCAAACAACAAAATTAATTAGTAATAAGCGTATAAGAATTTCGACACAGCCTAATGTACATATACATGGCTTAGCAGTCAGAGCCCTTGTACGGTTTCCAAGACGCGCGGGATTAAATCAATTTTTTTATTAAAATAATATTAGAAAACGTATAAATATAACATTTATACGTTTTCTAAAAATATTTTTCAAGTTATAAACAATTCCTATGTGTACACTTAAGTACTTCGCAATTGCGCCACGTATTCGTTTTTTATTTCTTTTATCTTCCTCTTCCGATAATAGAAGCGTAGGGAGAGAGAACCTAGTAACAAGATATATATGAATTTGTACAAAAATATGACATGTTTTACTCACATGCAGCAGCTGCCTTACCTTCTTCTGCTTTAGCAGCGCCGGCTACACCTAAATTTTATATGCAAATTAAAATGTCTTTTGAAATATATAAAATTATATAAAAATATTAAATTAATATGATATTTAATATAAAAAATATCGGTTCGTTTGATAGGATAGTCAATCAAGCTTAACTTGCCGCTGCGGCGTTGCAATAAATAATTAGACTTTAGTATTATTTTTTTAACTATACAATGAAAGAATGTTTAAAATACGCAGCAGGTGTAGAATATCACATAGATATGGATTTTATTGGAAACCACCGTATTTTGCCCAATTTGAAGACATTGCGTGTTGATTGCCGGAAGTGAACGTCGCGTTTTCATAACTTTATTATTTCCACAAGGGGAGATAGAATTCACAACAGGTCGCAAATCTCCAGGAACGCCTAGGATTTGTGACCCAAGTGTGGGTTTAAAGAGCCATTCAAATCCACATTATCGATAGTCTCCACTGCTCGAATGCTCTCTCAACCTAACTAAACTAAATTTGAAATGACTACTAATAGTACCTTCGAAATACGTATTAGAAATGAACTGATGATAGTTCTAGAATGATTTCACTTCAATATTTAGTAAAATACATTACCTAAACTACAATAACAATACCTAAAACACAATACCTGCTGCTGCGGCAGATCCGTCCTTTCCTGCTGCACTTGCACCCTCTTAAATATAAAAACAGGTATAATTTTAATCTGAAGTAGCTACATGCAATTTTGAAATTTATTTATTTTTCTATTTATTTAGGTAGGTATATTAAAAATGCAAAAAATATTTAAATACTAGAAAAAAATTATGTTATTGAAATAATTTACTATGAAATCATTTTAATATAGTTGTATGTATGTATTATGTTATGGTATGTTATGGTCTCGATTTGGGGGGGATAGTAGAGAACGGAATCTCGACACTAGGCTCTCTCTCTGCTTTTTATAATATAGATAACATTTTTTTATTTCAATTCTAGTTCAAGAACTACAAAATAATGTTACTCAAACAATCTAGACATTCACAGTGTAAACTTTACCAGCACGTCGTTATCCGGCTTCACTTTCCGCCCCAATTGGAAACGCTCCGTCTTATATCACCAGAACGTAGAAATTAAGACAATTTTAATATAATCGTTCCTCCGAGTGGGGCTCAGACTCACAACCAATCGCGATTACAACTCTTTGTCACAACAAAAATATACTAATACTAATACATGTTTATGAAAAACCAAACTTGGTAGCTTCATGTACAAGAAAGCTCAGTATTAAAATTATAAAGCAAATTAACATTTAAGACATTATTACAGCTGGTATTATATTTTTGTTTCAATAGGTTAGTTAGTATACCTACGTACAAAAATGAAACAAATAAAGATATACCTGCAGCTGCACCAGATGCGTCCTTTTGTTCCTTAGATGCTGCACCTCCTATAATTTTAGATCACTTAGGTATATTATTTAGATGTTTTAAACCATCAATTAAGATTAATTACATGTTAAATTAATTATATATTTCATATTATACACTTGTTGTTATTGTTTAAAGGTGTAGAAATATAATACGTTATGCAATAAATAATTTCTTACCGAAGCCCTTTAATATATTGCCAAATATATCTTTACTAGCATCGAGAGGATTGAATAGTTCTGTAACATAAAAAAATGTGTTTTATTTTTTTTATTTTTATTAAATATAATTTAATACAGTCTGGAAAATAAAAAATGCTCACTTGATATTTTTGAGAACTCATCCATGCCAGGAATACCAGCGGGTAAGGCTCCAGTGCCTGACAAATCATAAAATATGATAAAATGTGATTTAAATTTTTACATATATAAATTACTCGATATGCACTTACTTGGTCCTTTAAAAAGGCTTTGAATAAACTTTTCGCAAGCATCACTTATGCTAGCCATAAATTTTGATATTTCTGTAGCAAAAACCATAGGGTTTAAACCTTAAAAAAATTAAGAAGTTTAAAATTGGCTTTTTATATAAATTAAATAATAATTTATTAGAATAAGCTGGTCAAACATGTATTATGATAAAAACTATTCCCCTACCCCTGTTATAGGTCTATAGTGTAAAACAAATAATACCATATACATCATAATAATTAAATTTAAAGTTTTGTGAAAGAAAAACATATTTTTTTCTGATATACCTTTGGCATCCTTTGTCATCGCTGCTATTGCTTCTTTAGGATCGGCCTCTGAAAACATTTAAGGATCATTTCTTTCAATGATTTTAAAGATAATGAATGAATTTTAATTAATTGATTAAATTAAATGTTTTACTTTAAGTTTAAATGTATTACTTTAAGTTTAAATGTTTTACTTTAAGTTTAAATGTATTGAGTGAAAACGATGTTCGTGGGTGCTAGTCCAAATTGTAAGAGTATTTTTTGACATTCCTAGCGCAGCTATATAGTCCGATGTCGGCAAGAGATGAATGAACTGAATTATCAGTCATCTCTCTGCCTAAAACTAAAAGTGCCGGAGATAAGTAGACAATATATATGGAGGTATAAAAAATAAGGACATTTGTAGTATTTAACTTAATTTTTGGTAGCTGTAAAGAAATTCTATTTTCGATAATGCTGTAGAGTGTGGCGAAAATTAAATAACACCCTTTATTACTTAAACAAACCTCTCACATTCTGATGGAATAGCGGTTCTATATTGCTCTATGCCAACTAATAACATACGAGTCGTACGTCATAATACTAATGTATCATTTTAATTAGATATCTGTGTTTTTAATACTGTTAAGTATAACTTTTTAATGTTACATATTTAAATAACTTCTTACTTTTAGCGGTGTCCGCAGCTTTAGCAGCTGCAGCTGTAGCTGCAGTTGCATCAGATTTTCCCTTAGAAGCTGCTGCCTTTGCAGCAGAGGCCGCAGCCGCGGCTGGACAACACAGTATGTTTTTAAGTTAAAATTGTTAAACTGTATAGTGATATAAAAATAATATGTAATCATATATATTATTCAAATTATTTATACAAATATAACTATTGATTACTAAGAAATTCTTCTGACTGTTTAGTAAAATATATTTATTCTTTTAATAAAACAGTATAATCAGACATTTTTACATTGAATTTATTTACAATAAAATAAGCTAAATATAACACTTTTCACTCCATCCTAGTAATGCATAGCTTTTTAATGTCGCAAATACGACGACGACGAAGTGCAAAGGGTTAATAGTAAAAGACTTTTATTCCATATGATTTTCTTATTTTTATTTCTATAAGCTACTCTCTGGAAGCACTGGCCGGTTTTACTTAACAATTTCGCCTCAATTTTGATAATAATGTTTCCATTATAACGTAAATGGTAAAGGCAGGGCTTTTTACCGAAACCAAATTTGAAGAAATCGAACCGGTATTTACAGGTATTATGCAAATCGATATCAAGGATCGCAATCAAAAATAATAACGGTACCTCGATACAAGTATCACAGTAAATACCGGAATTTAACCCAAAAATACATGTAGATATCGAGTACATGTATTTTCAGAGCACAGGTATATGTGCTCTGAAAATACACGTACTCATAAATTTATTTACAAAATAAATTACCTGTAAAGTAACCTTTATTTTACCAGTCTCGTACCGGTAAAAATAAAGGTACCTTCAAGCATACCGGTAAAGTCGATACAGTTATCAAAAATAACAGGTATCGCTGCAAGGTCACTGTTGCCTGTATCACACGCCCTGGGCAAGGGTCATAAAATAAGAACAAAAATGCGGGCGACAACAAAATTATCTTAAGAATGTTAAGGTGTGCAAAAAATATGGGCTTTCAATTTGTATTATATCTTTTCTAATCAGAATCATGGGTAAATAGAAAGAGAATAGCTTACCAGCATCATCCGCCGGGTAGGCACACTGGAAAAAGTAAAAGTTATTGTAATTTAATTTTTAAAACTCCAAATTCAGGAAATCTCTAACCAACAAATTAATTGAATGTATAATATATTTATCTATTATTAAAAATGCAACTTACTGTTACAGCAAACAAAGCTGCGGTCACAAATAAACACATAAAATACTTCATTTTATCCTATCGCGATGTATCTGCTTCTTAAAGAAGTGAGTTTGAAACTAATAGCAGTTTTTAATTACCTGCTAATTTATAAAGATACTTATACACTTTCATGGAAACACTTGAATAAATATACGCACAGAAACTAATTTGTACAATTGGAATTTTTTGAATATAGCTAAGCTGTTGTCACTTTGTTGAAATAATTTATATTTCAAAATATTGACATGGTCATTAAATATACGTAAGTGAATCATTCTTGTACGTTTATAGTTTAGTTTGTCAATAACAAATATTATATACTCAATGGAACCCTCAAGAGCGTTAAACTGTTCATACCTCATGTAATTGTGTAAGAAAGCAGTAAGCCAATGTGTATTTGTCCTGAAAACACAGGCAAAGTACTGTAAATAATTACACGAACGTCATTTAAGAGTTTTTGGTTTAAAAAAATGGGTAGTGGATTATGATCCGTTGAGACGCGATTTCAGTATTACGGTGTATGGGATCACAGTTGCCATTTTGTTATTATATGTTTTCAATATCTTTTAATATAGTTTCAAAGTGTTATGTTGCATAAACTTGTTTTTTTTTACTTAATGTGTCTATTGTTAGTATATATGTAATTGCATGTGATAACGCCTTGACACTTGATATGGGAACAGCAGGTATCAAAATAAAAGAAAAATAGAATATGTGCGTAAATTTTATTAGTGTCAATTTAAGCTGATTAACATTTGTTTTAAATCGAATGGAAATAGTTTTTCAAACGTTCAACTGGTGTATAATTGTTGTGTTAAAACTATTAATTATATTTGTGTCATCCGGGGAAAATGCAATGTCAAACTGCATTGTAATATATACAAATAAAGCAGAAATCAATTTTAATAGTAATCTGCTATTTGGTATGACAGTATCATACAAAGATATGTAAGTGTTTCTTGTTTCCAAAATCCTGAGTATCTTTTTTGACAGCTCAATGACTTCCACTGTAAATAAAAGGCTACGTAAAATTATTACGATATTGGAGACAGGTAGGTACATATTTTTTCACTATGGAACATTGTCAGAACATTATTGACGGTTTTAAATACAACAATTTCGTAATGAGCGCAAGCAAATAGTAATACTAAAGAAAAGCCAGTATAAGATTAAAATAAAAATGTAATCTAATAATAAAAAAAGGAGAAAGCCTGTTTTGTCAAGACACCTCGTTCTTAATTTTCTGCCTGAATTTCAATATATTATGGTAATAGTTAAAAATATAAATTCTTAGACTTTCATTTTCTTATATTTGCGTTATTCCTTAAATAGAGGCTATCGTGTCGCAATGGGACAGCGGACAACGACTGTAAACGAAATGGTTGTAGGTTCAATATTCACTCTGGGACGTTTATATTTAAATTATTTTCATTTCCACTTTCTGACACGGTATATCGCGTGGTAAAGTTTCACCACTCGACACAGTGTATACAATTCAGCTGTTCTTCACAATGTATACAATTGTTTTATACAATTATTTTGTGCAACTAGACGTAAAATGCATTGTAAATTTAATTCATTTGTAAAAAAATAAAAAATGAGAAATATCATACATCATTGGAATTACAAACCAAATACTTGGCCAAAACTTTAAAAATTGTAATAGAAAACACCAAAAGTTTTGCTCTTTATAGTATTAAATACGGGCAGAAAAGGACAGGTTTTAAATTTAATAACTTCACTTACTAGGCATTGACGGTTTTAGTAATATATAGGTGCATATTTGTTTGGTCCTTTGTAATTCTTCATACGAGACGTCAAACTGTTGAGCACCAATGACACCGCATAATGTAGTGGTTATAAACCAAATAGCATTCACACTTAATATTACATATTGCACGTTCTGTAATACGTGTAACAAATCTCATTAAAGTCAATCAAGTCTTATAAACAAAGTTTACTTTTTTAATAAGACTTGAGTATTACTATTCTAGTCAAAAAAATGACGTTTTACACTATAAAAATTATTTTCAATTTAATTCTCATATGGGAATCATGAAAACACGAAAATTAAATAAAAAATATTTTGTACTTGTTTATAATAAAAACTTACTTTTTTTCTTATGTATAAAATAACTAATTGTGTCACTGTAAAACTTGTAGCAATTTCATGAAGCAGGCAAACTACAATCTGCAAACAAATATGTTATTTGTAAGTAGATAAGTGTAGAATACAGAATTATTTAGTGTTACGTCAAATTTGAAAAATAAGAAAAAACATCAAATCTTAATTAAATTATGCTTGTAAATAAAAACGATTTCTATCAAACAAAACAAAATATATACGGTAAAATGAGTAAGTATACTTACAATAAATCTGAAAGTTTTTTTCACATTACCAATTAAAGAAAAAAGTAACTTGTACGATTTTAAAAATTGCTCATTGTTCGCTCTCTTGTGAAATTTCACCAAATCATTAAAATGTTCTTGCCAAAATATACCATCAAATAAAAAGTATTTCGGAAAGTAATTTATGTCCAATTTAGCTAATTTTATAAGAGCTGTATTCAAATACCTTGTCCGCATAGTTACAGATGCAATTGTTATTAAACCAAGCCCAATATCATATATAACTTGCAATAAAATCACAAAAATAATTAAAGTAAATATAGCTAGAATATTATAGTATTTGAAAGTAAAAAACAACATGTAACTTGTTACAGAGGCAACTGTATATAAGCATATGCAGCAAAATAGGTACATTTTAATAAAAATTCTTCTCATGAATTGGGTTTCGGTTACATTTAAAAGCACGTCAATATCAATACATGCCCTTGCCAATTCGACCCCAGAATGCTGGTTGAAGAACAAAATATTTGTAATGCCAAGATTTTGCGAGCACATAAACAATACTATTCCAAAATATTCAATGCTTTTATATTCTAAATGTCCAACATATAGCTTATAATAAAAGACAGATCCTATAATGTTCCAATATATGAGAAACAGGAAACCTCTGCATATATTTCTTTTTGGTTTTCTTATTATTTCTTTATCATTTGCATGGAACCTGAAAAATCCCGATGCTCTAAATGGTAATGTATATACACTATTAACATAACCTGCGTATTGTTTTGCTAGATACTCTCTTTCGTCCTCCATATTGTTACTGGCAAATAATGTTCTACGTTCCAAAACTGTTGCTTATAAACAGACTGTTGGGTGACAATAAACTATGAAAATTTGAAGCCATACACTCTCTTAAATTGATACTGATGATATACTCTAATAAATGAATACCAGTGTAATTTTCCCCCTGGGCTTACAATAATGAATCTAGGACATTAGTATCGATAATTTAAATGCCGTGTTTGCTTTCAGATTATTCAAGAATTCATTTTGTAAAGTTCAGCAATTTATGTGAAGGTAATAAAAAACAGAAAAATGTTTTAATCTGTATATATTGCTTATCAGTACACAATTACAAGAGAGTTTCCAAAATATGAAACTACAACTTGACAATGGATGCAAAATGCTATTAAATGCAAAAGATGTGCAGTTGAAACCAAGACATCGCGCTATCACAATACATGGAACAAAAATATACAAAAAAAAGGCAACATACAAAAAAAGTTGATCAGGTCAAGTCTTATCCAATTATAAAAAATATTATAACAATTTTAACTTCTTTAAAAATCTCATATACACTAATTAGGTACAACTAAAATATTTAGAGTTATTTTAATTTTTACTACTATTTTCTAATTTAGACATATTTACAATTTCATATAATATCCACAAGCTTCGCTGTGAAAGCGCAAATGATTCAAAATTGAGCATAAGAAACAATAATATTCAGCAATCAAGTTGAAAAAATTCACAATGTTTCGATATCTCGATGTTTAGTTATGTTAAAACGATTGACACCCATAATAACTTAATTACACACTTAGATAGTCCTTACACACAGACACACACTCACAGCACAAACTGTTTCCCCGATCGACACTATAATTTAAATAATATAAATATTTCTAGAAATGCATTTTTACTTGGTACGACTTTCGTCAACCCACTGAGGGTTGCAACAAATTCAAAAAATGTTACATAAGTACCAAAAAAGAAGAAATACAATATTAAGTACATTAAACTTGTGACACGTATTACCACAAACTGTTAATAATTTGAGAGAATTAGAAGCTAATATCACTAAACGAGGAAAGAATTTCCTTATTATTGAGTTTTTATCAAGGCCTTACTGGCAATGAATTAGTTTTACAATATGACTTGGACAAAAACAGTCATCCAAATCATAATATTTGCTTCGTTTCAAGCCAACGAAAATTGTAATACTTGCATGTGAAGTACTTTATGCCGCACAGTCCAATTCAATTGACGCTGATTTGAAATGAAACTTACAAAATAATGTCAATAATATTAGAAATATCTATGAGCTAAAACTAATTGTTACGTTCAAATCTAAAACTAAACTTATTATTAGTCCCGTACCATCACCAAAGATTGCACATAATACCCGATACTTTGATTTTAAATTGCAGTCATGCCTTTTGTCAGGAAAGGCCAGTGGATTTTTTCGACTGTGAAAAGGTATTTATTTAGAACAAACTAATGTTCTTTTTGCCCAAATCGCAGAACGGTTACGAATTGATATAATACCTACATTAAGTTTGGAAGACAGCGTATTTGATAAGTAAGTAAATGTATGCATAAACTAAATTAGCATGCGCACTGGGATTTAAACATCCTTTTGAAATGATAAACGGACGGAATGTTTTTTTTTTTTCATTTTGTACGAACAGTTACCGATAATTAAAGATTTAAGTACTAATTCAGTACTAAATTACTTATTATATTTAAGTTAATTGTGGACTGGCATAGGAAGCTGGCCCAGTAGTTGATTCGCGAAAGTTGCATTTGTGAACTTAAAGTGTCTTTTGTCGTAAAATTTTAACAAAGCAGGAGAATAAGGGTGTTGTTTTTTAAGATGCATGTAGTGTTCTTCGGGTTCTGATGTAGTGTGACCGCATTCTTCGCATACATACATCTGTAAATAAAAAAAAATATATATTATATTATTTTATTGGTAACTTATAAGTTAAAATAAGTTTTTATATATTTCTATCAGGATAAGGCTCAGTCATTATGTACCTTCTTGTCTATGAATTTAATAGGTTAAATTAAAATATATACCGATATATACCGATAGGTGAAATTAAAAAGAAAACGTACCTTTGTTCTTCTTTCTTTGTATGCATAGGAATGCTGAACTCCATGAACTTTTAAACAGTGAGACTCTAAGGAACATCTCTGGGTAAAGGACTTCTCACACAGATTACATTTGTAAGGTCGCACTCCAGTATGTGTTCTAGTGTGTCTTTTAAGGTCGAAGGTATCGTTAAATCCTTTGCCGCAAAACGTACAAAGATATCGTTTTACATCCGAATGACATTTCATGTGTCTGTTCAGGAGTCTTTGTAAAGTGAAATTCTTAGAGCATATTCTGCATACAAATTTTGTTGGATCGTCCTCACTAACTAATACTTGTTTATTTTTTTCCTCTTCCCGTTGCCTTGCATTAGCTTCAGTTGCTAATGGATTCTTGACACCATGTCCACCGTTAATGAATTCCAATGGGAGTTCAGCTGGAAGTCCAAGCTGTAAAAAACAAAATTACTATTACAATTCAATTGCTTAAAGGACTGCTTATAAATAGACAAGAAATGTAAATATAATATAAATAAAGCTGAGCTTAATCATGTTTAGCTGTCGTCTTTATTGTTATTATATAACTTATTTAATTCTAAAATTGCATAGGTAAAAGCATATGTTGATTTAGGTTCAGCGTTTATAACGATTTCCGATATTTATCCTCAATGTTATAAATATATTTTAAATTTGTAAGAACATTGAGGTGCAGAGCTTCGCCTTTAAATCAAGTAATGCTTACCCTTTGTTGCAAGATTTGAATTTTGCTATCGTTGACTGAACCTTTCTTGACACTTACAGCAGCAGCGGGACTAAGAGCAGATGTTTCGATGTGACTGGCGCCATCCAAAGAGTTATTCCCACCGGGCGATGGTAGGGAGACCCCTGTAGGGGAGTCCAGGTCCAAAGGATGATTTGCGTAAGGGAATCCCGGAGACAACATTTGCTGTCGTTGTTGTAGCTGAACGTGAATTTGAAGTTGCTGCATTTGGCCTTCATTATGCGGTAAAAGTCCCGGATTGATATGCATTAATAAGTCGGGTCTTTCTTTGCCAAATGCGTGTGCGACAGTAGGTTCTTGGCTTGCTATTGCGTAGTACTGCCTACTTAAATTGACTTGTTCCGCTAGAGTTTCTATATCAACAGCATTATGTACTGAATCTGGTGTAATTGAAGAAGATTCTCGCAATTCAGTGTCGAGTGATTCAACATGATTATTTAATAAACTGGCAAAATCTTCAGTTGAGTCAGAGAAATTGCTTAATATTCCTTCGTTTTGAGCAAAGGTTAAAGTTGTATAAAATTGATTATTGTCAATGCCATCCTCTCCCATATCGACAACCATAGAATCGTCAAAATTCCCATAGTTTCCAATAGCTCCAAGGTTTTCGATTTTATTTTCGTAATCAATTTCTTCATCTTTTAAGGCTATTCCATAATTTGCATTCTGCATTAACGAGTATTGTTTACTTTGCTCTGTAAAATTAGTATGTGTATTGTCTGTGTTCTCACAATCCATATTAAAACCATTGATGATATTAAATTCGTTGGAAAAGTTTCCATTAGCATTATAAGTATTTTGACCATTTTTAGTAGATGGTCCTAAAGTTTCATAAAATGGAGGAAGACTCCCTGTTGGTGGACTATTTGGTCCATAATTTGATCGTCCATCTCGACCATTTCCGCCACTACCAGAACCTCCTCCTAATGCTCCTCCTCCACCTGATGATGGGGCTGCACTTCCAGAGCTGGAGCTAAAGCTTCCTGAACTTCCACTATTTTGCGTATTTCCACTTGAACTATTTCCACTTGTTGAACGCCCGTGACCAGCTGCAGCATTGATAATACCAGGAATTTTGCTTCCAGGACGATTTCGTAATACTAAAACCGGCCTGGCTAAAATACCGTTAGCAATTTTAGAGCTGCTAGTCCTTCGTTGTTCTCTAATTTTCTTTTCAGTTTCTTCGTCTTCAGCTTCACCCCTTTTTTTAGCGATAGCGTAATCAATAGGTTGGTCTTGTTCCGGTTCAGAGGAGGGTAAAGTAGCTGGAACTGTCACATCCGATAATTCTTTTTTATTATCACGAAATTGTGATTGTGAAGGTGTCCTTTGTATTACGGAAACCTTCAGGCAGGTGACATTATTATCAACACCAGGAGAAGGAGCAGATTCTGGTGAAGGTGAAGTTCTAGATGGTAATACTACTGGCTCAGTTTCTAATAAGTCTTTTTCTTCTTTGATAAGGGGCTTGTCGTCATTTTTTTTATCTTCTGCTACAACCGGTAAATATTGTTTTCTTTCTGCTTGGGTAAGCACGTGTATGCCTCTGTGGCTTCCATATGGGATCTCTCCACCGAGTATTGATGAAATAAATCTTCTAGGCTCTTTAGTGCGTCTTTCTTGTGCATTTTTGCCGGCGTTGGTCTCTCCAAATACATCGCGATCTGAAATAAAGATATTGTTTTTGTTATTTTGAAGTGTTATTATAAAATATTGGTAAAAAATTAAAATAAAAGAATTTTTAAAACAAGTTTTTTATGTAGTCTATTATTGTTCATTTATAACGTATTCGTGTAACGTCGCAGCGTAAGGCCTCGCTGACGTAACTGGTATGTGCCTCCATAACGGTAATACTCGCCTCCATATACACACCTACAACGCTGATCACGGAACGTACATATGTGTTTACTTGACACATTATTGCAATTATTAATATTATATGAATATTATCTAGATAATTATTAAAATAAGATGATTTTCAATAAATAACCCGTTTAGATTGCATCCACGACATATTTTTTAAAATTTATACTTTAATTATTTAGTAAAATAATAGACTAAAATGAGGAAGGAAATGACAATAAAATTTGTTAGTAGCAGCCAAATATGCGTAGGTAGTCAGTGAAAGTCCCAAGGTTGATCAAAACGAGTTCCTTTGCCCTTTCTCAGCTTTTGTTAGGGACCCAAGGACGATGCCTGCATTGTTGCGTCCTCTTTTTGTTTAATTTCCGTAATTGTATGCGTCTGAGCGAGCGATCGTGACATTATTAACTTGAATTTTTAACCATCCATACAACACCATATTTTAGAAAAATTTAAAAATATTAAGAATATCCAATATAGTATTTTTTAATGTTTGAATAAAGAACATCAAAAAAATAAAAATTGTTTTCTTTTTCATTTTAATGATAACTAAGCTTACTAAAAACTTTGATAATTGATAATAGCGGTGGTAAAATGACGCTTGCTTTCAAATACTCAAATAAGTTTTTTGGAAAAAAACTTTGGTTATAAATAAACACCTACAAATTACACTTCCACGTTCATATCACCAAATAAATCATTTGAGTTTTTGACCTTCACTATCGAATCAAATATCTACAATGTAATTCTAGTTGGAATATATATTTCTATACACAGCCATAAAACAGCCTTTGGCTTTATTATAATTTAACAATTATTGCTTCAAATTACTGCCACGTAAAATGCTGCTTATTTATTGTAGCGAAAAAATTGTATAGAACTTAAGTAATAATTAAGATTTTCGGATTCGGAGCGCAAAATGATTTCTATTTGACATAAATTTTTTGTGATACTAAATAAAAGTGCTTGAAAATCTCTTTTTTTTTTAAATGAAACTATTTTAACCAGATTAATCGCGTAAATACAGTATCAATTGAATTTACGACTACCTTACGACTATGTGTAATCAAACTACCAATAATAATTGACAGACGAATGCCACCTTAGACCCTTGACCACGGACTACTATAAAGTGTAAAGGTCGGGTTTTCGAAAATGTATTTTCGGAAAATATACACGATTAATCCGGTTACCACAGTTTAATTTCAAAATGTGTTAATATCGTGAAACCAAAGATCTTATTATCATATAAAAAATTATAAGTCCTGTTTAAGCTGCATCTTAAAGTTTTAAAATAACTAGCGACACAAAATCAATATAAAATACGTCATTTAACGTCTAAGTTAGATTATAATACTATGATTAGTATTCTCCGTCTCTCACATATTGTCAACCGTCCAGGTAAGAATCGTAATGAGGAATTTGTTCACAATAGAACCAGTTTTCAAGATTATATTATAATGCCTCAGATTTTATACTTAAATATTTTACCATAATATTTGTTTCAAATACTACTAACGATGACAAAATTCGTAATCCAGAAAACAATCAAAAAATCTCTTTTTTTTTTTTTAAATATCCCAATAATATCAACTTTAAGCGATGTACTGACTAATACACTTAGCATTGAAGTCATTGTTAACGAGCTCTATTTAAATAGTGCGGTTTTTATTCTAAAACGGTAAGTCAAGGCCCCGTAATTACCATGTCCATATCTATTCAGATACTCGCTGTTTCCTGTCGAGAAACTGTATGAACAACCTTGAAGGCGAGCACTCATTATTTGGCCATTATATTTCAGTTAGCCTTCTGCTGTCTTCATATAGATCTTTGAATATTCCCAATTAGCCTAATCTTTAAAACTGAAGACTTAGTTTAAATACTAAATTTAATTTCATTTAAAATTATTTTTATTACATTATATGTTATTTCACTTTGTATGTATTAACCATTTTTTGTTATATATAAAAATAATTCATATTATTTTCAAGAACCTCAGTATTTTCATAGAATACCGTTATTCGTAATAGATATGGTAATTTAGCAAAGCATGATAATGATATCGCTCAAGCAATCATTTCGTCATCACATTATGTGAAGTTAATGTGTTAAATGCATTCTGTGGCTGACGATATTAAAAGGTAGAGTTTATAGCAATTATTCATTCATTAATCATTGCCAAAATATAACGTAATTTTAATATGCCAAAGTTATAATTAATATCTGCGTTTTCTAATAATACTTTATGATTGATGTATTACAGCTCTGCCTTCTTACATAAACATTCAGAATAGTTGTAGGTACTGGACTCAGGTAGAAGTCGCCTGCTTGTTGGTTTACCGCAATAGTTTTATAGCCTGAAGAAATATATATTGAATTATATAAAACCGGTTGTACGTATATAACAAAAATTAAGCAAGTAACAACGGGCAAACTAGCATGTCCTTGTGTTCGGGGTTATCGGACGCGTGTAGCATTTAAAGTATTAAAACGTAAGACAGCTATGAAGAACCGCTTTAAGCAGTACATAAAATTCCGACGTATCCTTTTTTTCCATTAACATAAATACCGATAACGCGCATCTCAACAATGCTGTAGCCGCTAACTATCAGTTGAAAGGTTACAAAAGGAGTTGCTAGAATCAAAATATTACCAATATGTATGTTTAAATAACGGTGTATTGTATTCAATTAATCACATCTTTGCATATTTAATCATAATTATATTCTTATTCATAATATTTAAGTCTGCAGTTACAAAATAAGTTTGTGGATATTTTCAACATAACGCTTTACAAAAAGTTCCATTTAATACTTCTTGTCTCTAAACGAACGGCTACAAAAAGTGTTCAGCGCTTTATTATTACTTTGATCACAGCATGAATCACAACCAGATTTGGCAAGGGTTAATGACCCAAATATATTTGCCGAAGTTTTCAAGGCTAACGCTGAATAAATTGGTTTGCTAAACGAAAAAATTCCGGTATCTAAGAAGGCAATCCGATCATTTGTTTTAGTCGTTAGTCTTCCTACTCTGCGGAGGTTACTTCGGGTCTATTACGTAATTCATCCGTTAACTTTGCTGTTAATTTTTTTTGATACTGTATCCGAATATATTTAAATATGAAATAGTATTTAGGTGTTTGTCTGGGAAGATCTCAAGTGTAGTAATAAATCATCATCACTTGTTTTTATTATATTTATCAAGATATTTATAGCGGCGAATCAAACATAGGTAGGTATCAACGTCATAAACAGGTTCCATATTTTAAAACAATTCATTTGTTTTGTGGAACGTTTGAACATTGTCAAGTAACCGTGGGCAGCATTAAGAAGATTGCTCCCAAAATACCTACACGAAATGATTATCTTTTGTGGCATGACACAACAATGGCAGAGATGACCTTAAGTCTCGGGATATATGTTTGCGAAACGCTATTTTTATTTATAACTCAAAAAAAAAACAATTTTAAATTTATTACTGTTATGGTATACAGAACTAGAACTTCATATATTACCTTAGTAATCAAATTAAAATGAATCCTTCTTGGATTTTGTCATAATGTATCTCAAATAACTTTCTGTGTAACTTAAACTAAGTTAAGTTGTAGACTGCTTTTGCACTATCCATAATGCAAATTACAGTTTTTATTGTTTCTGACACAGGTTCCAGTTTAACTGGACATCGTGCATACTTAGTCATAATGATTATTGCGTTATAAGTCTTGCCTTGCGGTACTTTTTGTGGCTTTCTGATTTAATGAAGCAGTCGAAATACTATTATACATAATTCTATTAATACTATTATAAGAATTATTTATGTGCCATAACACAGATGTATGATTATAAAAGTTATTTAAAAGTAATATGTTACATGGCACATTGCTTTTAACAAAAAAAAGCACTTTAGAAAAACAAAACGAACGAAAAAAGCTACGATAGGTACTTTATATTCATTAAGTCGATATAAACTGGACCTGTATAAGTCTCGCAGCTGTACAAAGTTACAATAATCAAAAATAATATACATAAACAGAAGCACATGCCTTTTCTGTAACTGCAATACAATTAAGTAAGCCCGCATCACTACATTTACTAGCGAAACCGGTGATTTAAATATTTTTAAAAGACATATGTGACCATTCCTAGAACATGCTACACGTGCAAACCATCTTAAGCAGAGTGCGGACACGCAAAAAACAACACACCGACCTACACGCTTTAAGTGGCATCTAATATAGCATAATATTTTATTTAACAAGCAATACATTGTTAATTCTTGTATTGGTAAATAAAAGTAGTAAGATTAGTTCAAATGACTTTTTGTATCAAGATTCTTTATCAATGCAGGTTTTAAGAATACTAAAAAAAAAGTTAAAAACCAACACAATGGTCTCGAAACAATACCTAGTTAGTCGGCCATATGGATTTATGGATAACTTTTGAAATAATCTTAAAATATTATACTTTAGTAACTGAGGCACTTTAGGGTGATTCAGGTAAATAAGTTATTTGGATAGATAATACAGATTATTTTTAAAAGAACGAAACGAACAGCAACTTCACTCGTATTATTATCTAAATATCATATGAAATTATTGTGTGAACAGATTTTCTCTTGCAATTTTGTGAATATTTAGTTTTAGTTGATATTTAACGGTTATTTTGTCTTTGGCCTTAACACAGACAAATTATGGTAGTTTTTGTTGATGTAGATAGACATTCATTGCAAGTGGCTTTTAAATAATAAATGTGTCAAGTGATTTCATTATATTTGAAAAAGGAAATTTTTATAGGAAGTTTTAGTATCATAGAATTTGATACATTAGGTTTTACTTTATAAATTGTAGCTGTTATTATTAACATTTTAAAAGAAATATTTTATTTGCATTATAGCTAAGATAAATATTGCATTAGTTGAAATTTTAGCTATGTTGTATATATGTGGAAGATGATACTCTTAATGACGCGTTGAAATCTTTTGTACTAGGTAGGTGATAAGGTTCTTAACAACTGCTTGAACACTTTTACGAAATGATATAAATTAAATCGTATAAAGTAAATGTTGCAAAATCGAGTAAGTTTTTAGTACGCTTTAATTTGCTTAACCTGTATGTACCAGTGTGAAAAAATCGTACTACGCTATTTCAACCGGCTTCTTGCCTTTCAATTTGTTTTAAAATTTGCATACATGCGTATCCGTGTCCGGTGATGTCCTTGTCAGATCGATCAGGATAAAAGAGAACACTTTGAAGGTATTTAGTTCAAAAAATCTCTATACATCATATATGTAACCTAACACGAGCAAAAACAAATAATATAGTATGAAATAATAGAATATTTTATATTTAAGTCAATATTTAGTACAGAATATATTATAAAAGAATTGAGTTAAAAATAATAAAATAAATGTATTAAATATAATCACGAGACTTATCCACTTAAGTTTCTTTCGCCCCTATTTAATTTCACTTGACCTTAACAATTTGCCCTTTGTACAGGTGTCATTCCACCTGGAATTACGATGTGCTTGGTACTTGCTATTTATGTCGAATGTTCCGATAATGGGAATGCGGGCTCTCAGTAACGACGCGATCGACCTGCCTTTTGTTATTGCTAATTTTAAAATACTTTAAATAATTTATTTACGTACAAAATATATATTTTATATGTACATTTATAAATATGTGTATTCTGATTATTATTCGATACTGAGTTAATCGCACAGTAGGCTTTGGTAGTTATTCTGATCATTCATTGCAGTTTTAATGATTCAATGTCAACGTTCTTGTAACTGTAACGGTTTGTAGTTAAAAACAGTAGATTTATGCAAAATGGGAAACGCATTGTAGTTAATATTGAAATTACAGAGATCGCGGTGAGTGACCCAAATACAAAGCGACAGCCGGAAACGCGCCATTGTGCTGCAATCATTGACACCTCGCATCACAGTTCCTGTCGTGACTACACTTGCCATATACAATCCAATTTATCACTTACTAATATATGTATGTTTTTGCCATAGACTGTTCATGATTCGAATATTAGATAGAAGATATTCACAAAACCAACAAGAAATTACGGTTTTACGGACAAAAACGAAATTCAAAATTACAATTTGTTCGAAATCTATTGATTACTGTAAGAAATGGTATCTTGTTGTATCTACCATTTACCATACCATAAGAATAGATTATTCTATTAAAAGGAAAAAAGTAGGATGCATAGGATATATACGCTGGAGATGTTATATATGTCCTTACTGTTATTCTACATTAATTTACCGCAACTAATCGTCGTAATTCAACAAGTCTTAGTAAAATCTAAATTAAAATACTTATATAACGAAATATTTAGGTATTAAATATTTATTATTTTAAAAACTACTGGATTACTTGTATTTGTGATATATATATATATATAAACTTATTAAGATGTTCGTACATTTCTAAGGAACGTACAGTATTAAAATGTCAATGTTCTGATGCCCTTGAGTCTGCACTTGGAATCGTATTAACAAACGGTCTTTGAAAAAAAAAACTATGAGTACTGTTTATTCTTCTTTTTTCAATCACGTTATGCTAAGCATTATTGATTTTTTATCACGACATGTAAGTGGATATTCAATTATTAAACATATAAATATTCTTTTTACAGGATAAATCTTAAACAAACACATAGACTACAATAAAATAACACAGCTGTACAAGTTTTAGCATACAAGTGCGAATTAACAACCTGTGGAAAGACGCAAAAACATGACAGTTATACCAGTGATTCACGTTCCGTAACTACCTGACACCGTTAATATCCTTGGTGACGTTTCATCCTGTTTGCTTGTATTTTATACTCTTGTGCCTAGACTCGTCAACAAGACTTAAACAATTTAACAGTAGTATGTCCTTTTTCATACGTATAACACTTTATATTCATAACAGTTAAATTGTTTAAAATAAGTTAACAAAAGAATATTATGCGTGAGATCACGCAAGTCTCACATGATAGCTGTCACACAGGTAGACGTTTGTTAGCTTAGCGTTCTTGAGAACAGGATTCTGCGGTGTGATCCTTTTTTTGGCTTGGCGAGTGGCCGTTATGGAGGAAGTAAAAACAAATTTGTCTTCTGTATAGAACTTATTTTTCATTTTAAAGTTCATTTCATAAAAAAGATATGTGATTTTAGATATGAAATCTTTTTAAAATTTATCTAATTATTATGGCCAAGAAAGCGGCAATAATTTACAAAAGAATTTGAATTAACTAATTATTTGACAAGATATATTGTAAATCATAACTCACCAACACAATCTCTATCCTTTTTAGAGAGAAGAGCTATTGGACCATCGTCGAGAGGAGAGCCAGGGCATAATGAGTCACCTTTGCCTAGAAGTTCCTGACCCTCCTGTAGCCCGAGTTGCTGCTCGTGCAGCCGTTTCTTTATAAGGAATATCTTCGGCATCTTTAGTAGCTAATTAACACTGCACTGGATCCTTTTGTTCAGCTTTGTCACAAGTTCTATTATAATAAATCACTCCGTCCATAGATCAACACAAGTTAGCATCATAACACTACACGGTAAGTTTCCTCGTCGCTGTTTACTGTGTGCGGAGCAGCTAGCGGCACATCCAGTACCGTTGGCCGCTGCGAAAGGACTGAGAGCTTGTAGGTGTGCGGTGCCCGCGACACCGTTGCCCGAACAGGTCCGCCCGCGCCCGCGCCGGCGCCGCCCGCCCCTTGCGCCCGCGCCTCTATCTCTTAGCCACTTCTGCGCCATGGCCCATGCCAATTGCCATCACAAATACAGATTCCAGTAAAAGTGCTCGCATATAGACGTCCCGACGTAATACAAATAATACCGTACTTTTTTAAAGGTACATTGTCTTTTATTGATGTAGGCGTAGATATGAGATTTTTTAAATATACAAACATTTTACATATATATATATATATATATATATATATATGAATACATATATGCTCTTACATTTTTAATGTTGCAAGTAAACTTTACATTTCCGAAATCATTTGGAATTACTTTTTTAGTTTTGACAATCCAATTATTACCTTATATTAATATTTCACTTATAAAGCCACGAAACTCATATCATATGAGATGTAAAAGGTCTTTTGAAATCTGTGTCACAGGAATCATCATATGAATCACAATTTTTTTCCAAATGAACCATGGTGAAGACAATATTTAAGTTATCAGAATCATTTTATTATTTCTATACATCGTAATATTTTAATCCACCTCCTTTGTATATGCAATTAGGTATATGTAGAGAAAAAAGATAAATCTTAAAAATAATATTGTAATAATTTTAATTGAGGTTAAAATAAATGAAACTAAAATATATTATAAACAATGTATTTAATACATGAAATAATACTTCTGCATTAAACGTTCATAATAACTGTTTTACAACTTTACCGCCTCAGAGAACGGAGACTTTGTAGACCAATGGCAATTAAACTTGCATATTCATTAGTTTTACGTTATTTAAATAGTTTCAAACTCTTCAGGTAGTGTAACACAATAAGTCTCACAATATTTTCTGTCGGTCGCCTTTTATGTTAAAGAAGGATTACTTGCAAATGAAATCTCTTAGACAGAAAGCCATCAGCACTGGGTATTCATAATAAACAGACAGACGGGGCTCCACAAAATGTGTTATAAAATACAAACAATAAGTTTTATTATCGCTTTTGTGTTACCAATGTTTCGAAATGTAATATTTTTGTTTTTAATTAAAGCGGCAAAACTTGACTTAACTTGACTGGGGGTGCCTTAGTGACACATTATGATAGAAACTTTTATTGTCACCTAATATAACTTACTGTCGCTATGTCTTTAATACGTCATTCAAACGTCGCATCGACAGCTTTGATGTTTTCTTAAATTCTCTTTTCAATATCGGAAGTAACAAATTTCTTTGAGCATGGCTGTATCTTAAGATTTCCGGCTTTATGTATTTAAATGATTATTTATCAACTTGGACTTCCGCCAGATCAAAAACGTTTCACAAGTGCTATTGATAACACCTTAAGTGAAAATTTGTCTTAACAGTATTTGTTCCCAATACTAAGAATAGGGAATTTTAAAACTTCAAGCTAAGATTTGCTGTTAGTTTATAAAAAAAGAGATTATGCTCTTGGATCTCTTAACAAACAGTGTCTAAATGTGGAGTCCCGCGAAAACGGTTTAGTTTTTTGTGGCTAACTGGTATATTTGTGTGGTTATTGTGAGTAAGCGAGAAGAACCTTTATCGAGATTACCCGCTCCTTCTTTCATATGTGTGGGTTTGTCTCGACATTTGTCTTCTGAGATTTATTTAAGGTTTCTTAAAGTTGAATTATTCCATTATGTTGAAGCGGCTATCTTCTTTGTGTTTATAAAAGATAAATTACATTTACTAGATGTTATCCTAACTCCTTCATAATATCAAGACAAGTTTTAAACAAAAAATAATATCTATGACATTTATTTTGGTTTTCAAATTTTTCCCTGATGTAGTTAAGCAAATAGTACTTTAGTTATTTATTAATTTTCTATACTATACTTTGTCTTATTTTGTGTAATTTTTTAACTTGCCATAAGTGTAATGTAAATAAGTTATCTTTAAATTGTTTGGATTTTAAATACTCCCGCTGGGTTACTTTCGTTTTTTTTTAATTGAGGTATAATATTACAAGCTACACAACAATGACATTATTGAATTCAATAATGTCTTGATTTAAAAAAAAAATTGTATATAAAAGTTAATTTAATTATTTTTTTATCCACCATATCACTCTTTCCGTTATCCCAGTGCCAAGATTCTAACTGCTGAACTTAGATTTCGATTTAAGATTGTAATAATAGAAATTTGAATATAAATGCATCAAAAGTAAAAATACTGTGTATCTTTTTTATAGCTACCTATTACCTATATATAATAATTGTGAAAATATAGTTGTAATATTAATTAAGTAATTAAAAATTTTTAAGTATTCAAAATTCGCGTGGAAAATAATAACAATAAAAAACAAGATAAAAAAGGATTTAATACAAAACTAATAATAATTGTATAATGTAACAAGTCTTAATGGTTTTGGTAACACGAATAAAATGGACATAATAAACAGCCGCTACTGGTCTATTTCCACTTTTTATCCCTAAAATGTCTTTCTTTTTAAGTTAGTCAACTAAGTTGTATTTTAAACACTTTTTATGTTCGTTTATAAAGGGCTAAGTGAAATCGCTGCCCAGTTCTTTTGGAGTTTTTCGTTGTTTAAAATATAAATTTCCTTTTTTGGTGCTCATTCTAAAATATATATATATTTTTAAAGTTTTATCTTTAATCGAAAAAATGATAACGTACTAATGAACTTCTTTGATATTGAGTTAATTAAGAAATTAAACAATAATATATAACGATCAAATATCATACTCATTTTTAATTAATATATGTATATGTATAAACAGCCTGGTTTTCGTACACCATTGCATGAAATGCAGTTTACTGGATAAGTGCAGTATTATAAATTCTCTTTAAACACTCATAATATTTTATTTAATATCAAAGGGATTAGGCAAATTTATGAAATAGGTAAGAAAAAGTAGGGGAAATTGGTGTAGACTGAAAATAAAGGGTATACCAGTATTCTTAGAGCAAAATGCTCAAGAATATGCCCTAACGACGAGCTTCGTACTTGCTCTCTGATTCTTGGCAAAGCCAATCTTCTTCTCCAAGTGCTACTATATGACGTATATATAAAATTTAACTACGTCAAAGATATTACCGTAAATGGTATTGTAAGTTACAACTATAACAAAAACAACCTTTCTAGATAGTTGAAGTTCGGGTGGCGCAATGTATATGACGTTAATTTCGACATAATATTTAAAAAATATAATCAAGGTGATTATTTTGAAAATAATTATAAGCTGGCTTTTGAAACTCATTATGGCTTTAAATAAAATTAAGTAATTTAAATAAGCCACACAATATATTAATGTTTGTGTCGTCGATCTATTAAGTGACTTAGATCATAATAATGAATTAGTTTACGAAACAAATATTATTTTTTTTACGCAAATTGGGTGACAAGTAGAGGTACAGAATAAGTTTTGCAATTTTTTTTTACACACACACACACGCATATATACATAAATATGCAAAATTTCCAATGCAGCTTTTATATTTAATACAAAATTACACATCATAAACTTATATCTATACTGACTATTTAAATTAATAAAATATTAATTAAAGGTATATATTTTTTATAAAAGGACATTAATTTTATAATATCGTTAATAATAATTAAAATTTGCGTATGAAAAAAATAAATACATTACTTAATAAAATTAAATTAACACGCAATGTCTCGGATTCTGGCTGTAAGTGGAGAACGGAGTGTTTTGATACTAGGTTCTCTCTGCTATCTACTAAGCGATTTCTTTTAATATCAATAAAATCTCCTAATTTTTATCGTACTTTATGCATTCAATACTGTATTTTGAATTATTCAAAATGAGATGAAAGTATATACTGTAGTATATAAGTATATATTTAGCAAGTTTTGACTTTTTATACTTTTAATAAATTTATCTACAACATAATGTTCCTTCTGGGAGTAATGCTTATGTAAGAACTTTCGTATATAGCTTTTACTTGATATTTAATTTAAAACCTTTAATAAAGTACGTTTTTTATTTGTAGCAAGCGTCTTAAAAAATATTTAGCATGGATTAGAGAGAACTCAGATAAATGATATAATTTCTTTGCTGTATATTTTTACGTTTTATAAACAACCAAAATTATACCTAACTCTAAAGTAAAAAAATATATATTCATATCATAAAATATCTTTAAACAATAGTAATTTATAGAAGTTATTGCTTTTAAATGCGAAACTAAGTATATACAGAATTACGAACAAATTTAAATTCCTAAAGTGAGGTCTTTGTATATATTTTAAATATTATGAAATAGACATGCTTACATAGTCCTTTGTTTCTGTGATCTACAGTATAGATGAAATAATTTATGATTTTTTCTGTAAAACATGTTTCCAAAATTTGCTTGCATTTCTTCAAAATTTTATCGGTTCTTGGATTTCTTTATGTGTTGTAAAATTTAGTACAGAGGTGGGAATAAATAAATAACAACATAGGCACTAATAATAGAAGTTCAAGTCATAAGCCTATAAATTATATAATATGTATAATACCCACTGCTTAAAAATCTTCACACCAAATGCAGTATTTCTTGAAATGCGATTATAAAGAGTGACACCTTTTTTTTTTATTTTTTTTTATTATTACTGTCCGACAATTTTTGAGAGAGAGATTACATATAAAAATTAAAGTCAGTAAGGAAAAGAGCGCCATATAATATCTATTGTAATAACTAAATAATTTCTGTATAAACTGACTAATTTCGAAAGCCTGTTACTTATTTATTTATCGTAACCTATTTTTTGTATTTTGCAAAGTCGTCTGTTAAATTTATGTAATACATTATTCGGTATGCGTGGACTATAAAATGGAAAGTCCCGTTTTTTCCGTTCTCGTAGAAATTTCGAGAACCCGATGGCCAGTACTCCCATACACTTCTCAAGGAATCTGGATGCAAAATTTCATTTTTCTAAATTGGCACAAACTTGGCGGGAAACTTAGAGCGCCTTATCTATGAAGGCACAACGACCACGGTAATATATGAACCCATAATTAGGTACAAGCCAACTATGTTAGTATAGTTTTATATTTCTTTAATTTCCAATAAGTCATTTGCTCTAAACAATTGAACAGTAACAGTTTAAATTAATAGTTAATTTTAATTTTCATTCACTATTATTTTCTATTAATTAGTACATACCTATATATTAAATGTTATTAGAACTGACAATTATTTTTAGTGTTATTAGATAATGTAATGTATCTTGTTTGAAAAATCACTTGGCATATCAGAGTAAAATATATTTAAGTTTTAGGAAAATATTTTTGTAATAATAATAATTATATAAATTGATTAAATACAGTTGTTCCTGTTTATACATTATTATTTATTAATTAGATTTTGAGATAGAGGCCATGACTGGCCTGACTTTACAGTGAGACACTGTCCCTCACGCTTACACGCGATTGCTCGTGGGTTCCATTCTCACTCGGGCGAATTATTATATTACAAATATTTTCATTTCGCCGCTTTGGTATCTAGGACAAAAACGCGGTGTTGAGTTCCGCCACTCAACACGCAATATCTCGATTTCGGGCAGAAAGTGTAGAACGGAGTGTTTTGACACTAGGTTCTCTCTAAATACCCTACTTTGCGGGAAAAAGTGGCAAACTGAAAAAACTAATCATATTATATAGGTTAGGTTACTTTTCTCCATACCTTACATCTAACTTACGAATTAAATATATTCAAAATTGACGTTACAACACCTCATTACGTGATTTGCTTGTCAGAAAATTCTTAACCATTCGTATTCATGTGTACTATGTACCTATACCGGTTGTCAAAAGGCAGTGGCGCGGGGATAGAAGCACGGGGGGAGAGAACTGGGTACAGCGACCGCAATATAGCTGCTAACTAAGAAACATCGTAAGTATATGACTTTTAACAAACATCAAAATAAATCTAAACTGTATGTAGTTTGAGTTGATTATTGTTTGCCAGTACTTTGGTTTTAATACTATCTGATTGTACGTACGGCAGTGTTGCCGCGCCGCAGCGCCCAGCCAGCATTGCCCATTGCCAAGATCACGGACCGAGCGGCGAATGTCAGCCACGTCACGATCGAGCTTTGTGCTAACGTTGAATAGATATAATTTCAAAAGATGTACACTTTAATCATAATTTCGTTAAATTCTGAAACTTAATATGTCTAAATCACGAAAACTTGTGTTTACATTTTGTAACAAAAACTGCACAAATGTCATAAATATAGAGTGACGTTCTGGAGCGCGGTGTTGTTTTTTTTTTGTTTTTTATATATTAGTAAACAATAAAGATGCAAAATGCCTTATACATTTTACGTAAGTATATTCTGTGTCAAATTTAACAGATACATCAGGCACATGTTCAGCTTTTGATAGCTATGTATTATTTGTTTACCAATCACGCACTCACGCGGCTCCCTAAACGTGTCGCTATTATGCAATCGTCTCACAAATGTAAAGGTTTTTGTCCACACCTCCCCACAGTAAATAGTGGCCCCAGACTTATGACGAGTTTTGCCTCGCGTCGTCTTCATATAATAGCCCTTGCCCCATCTTTATATGGGCCGAGCCGTAGACTCCCGCAATCCTCATTCAATTCACGTAAGGTAAGGTAGCGGCTTTAAGGACCGGGTTTTTGTAATAGTGCAACAGGTAGAAAGGAAAGGATTGCGAGCGTACCGCGAATGGGATAGCGCTATATCATCTTCCTAGTCCGTCTCTGTCTGGTCGGGGCGCAAAGACGCGCTGCGCGAGCGCTGGAATGCCGTACGATTTGTGCTTGCGCATGCGGACGGCTCCTATACAATAATATGTATATTGTGTAGCTTAGCGCTTTACCAACACACACTGCCCTAATGCGTACGGGTCATATAGCGGGATCATTGAGTTTAGTCAGTGAAATTATATTGAAAGGGAATCTGACCATTTTTATCCATTTTCGTGTGTATTTTTGACACTGACCTTATGTAGATTATGATATTTTATCATGTTATATTTAATTTTTTTTTAATTTAATAATAAAAATAATTTTTCAACTAAAAACCTACACAGATATGTAATAATAGAATATTATATTTTTTAAATTAATTTAAAGATAGAATTTTATATGGGATTTATAAGAATAAGATCGCTTGAACATAAAATAAGAAATTAAAACTATAACAAAAAATTATATTATAGCTGTAAAAATATTTAAACAGCATTTTAAGAAGTTTAATTTCATAATTATTATTTTCAGGTAATGAGGAGAGAATATATATTATAAGTACATACTTATATTGAATTGAAATTATACAGATTTTTCGTAGGATATGTTGTTACTAGCATAACTATAGCATAACTCCAACGTAAGATATAATTGAAGAGGGAAGTGGTCTTCTGAAGGCAGAATATATAAAGTATATAAGAGTAAATAAGGTTTTGTTAATAGAATGAAGTTATATAGCAGTAATGTCGGTCGTTTCTTGTGTAAACATGACGCTTGGTCGCCGGTCACATAAAAAGTTTCCTCCGAGATCCGGTCGCACTGGTCTGTAAGATCGACGACCCCAGTTCGCTCTTTGGCTTAATGGAAATTGCTTTTCTTACTTCACTCGGACGCCAAGGATGGTTTTGATTGGTTAAGATTTAAATCGGTCAATTCCGAGCTTAATTATGATTTTTTTTATATTTAAAAAGAAGATATTGGCAATGACATTGTTATGGTTGTGTTGTCTATGACTTAGTAATTTATACTTGTATTAATTTAATCATTAAAAACATATTAAATATAATATTTATTGCATATATAATATATTTAATTCAACGGAAATATAATAATTTAAAACTATAACTTATGATCGACATGTACTTGTCATATAAGAGCTAATAAATTTACAAATATTATATTAAAAAATAGGATACAATACGTGCGCTCAAAAGCATCTGAGCCCATAGTTGTCTAAACCTGTACAATATTTTACTTAACATAACTTAGGGGTTTTAATATAACCTAGGGAAATATTAATAAATTGTAACATAATCGCTCAGCACTGTGACTGTGCCGGCAGCACTTACATCAGTGGCGATAACATTACGCGACTTACGATACCGGTTACGCCAGCCGCTTCTACAGTCGACGTGACAGCTACGATCTCAGAAGCGTTCGCTATATAAAGATTTGCTAATTATTTTCCGTTACATATTGCTATAATTAGTTTTATAAAAACGTGCCATTAGCGTTTACCTCGTAAATCTTGGTATATTAAATCATTACTACAGCTCTTGCTGTGTAGTAGCCACTTCAATTTATACGTACATATATGTATATTCTTTTTAATTTCATTAGACAATAAAACCTTTGTATTATATAGCATTTTAACGAGTGTGAGTTAATTAAAAATAATAGCTAAATATACATTTTGGTATAATTTTAAGCGTAAAAGAAATAGAAAAAGAAAGTAGAGCTTCGAGATGATGGAGGCGATGCGACGCGAAGGGCTAAAATAAAACATGTTACAATATGTTGCAATGCAAGTCGTGGGTTTAGCGGTTGCGCTTGGCGGTGCAGCACGATCTAGCGTTCCGCTCTGCGCCGGCGCACGCCCCCTCCCCGCTGAGCTCCCACCACAGCGCGCTGGCCCTGACCGAGACACTTCGTGCCATTACGAAACCGTCTATTGAGAATTTCTTCTTGATGTATTCAATATGTCTATAATATATTGTTTGTATTTATGTTTTAAACTTCTATAAAACTGTAATATACTTTTTTGTTTGTGAACTATGTAAAAGGTTATGTAAACTTACAATAAGTAATTGACAATTTTCAGTTATTTGACTCGTATCTTCAAATTGAAGTGTACCTTTTTTACATGGCATTTTATCAAATATAATTTAATGGTTTGAATATAATTCTAAACATAAGTATAACTAAACTCCACTTTAATTCATTAATTTTATTACTAGCAATTAAGTAATTATAAATTACTCTCTAATAGCCCCACGGGAAAGATGGTCGAGATAACAAAAAGTTGTCTGAAAATTAATTTTGACATTTATTTGAGTCATCCACCTGCTAAATTATCTTTAACTGCCTAACTACAAATATTTTGCGAGAACGCAAAATCTTATCATAAAGACAGGTCAGCTTTAAGTTAAAAAACTGTCAGTTTTTATGAAATTTTCGTATATTTTGCAGGTGTTTAGTCAATATTCAAAGCATATTTAGGCAATGTGCATCGCCGATTGCCAAATATAATGAAGTGGGGTGAGATTGGTCCTTGACATTGAAAAACACCTGTACAGTAATAAACACTTTTTACATTTGATTGAATTTCAAGTGATTATCTCTTAAAGATATATCATATGATTTACAAAATTTGTACAGGTGTGTACGTTATAGCTTATCTAATTAAAGGGAATTCTTCGTCACTTTACCCTTTTTAAGCAAATGTTGAACAAAAGAAAAACCATGTATTGTCAATATATTAAAAAAAAAACAATACTTAATATGTTTATATATATTTTTTTCATTTATTCTTCAATACGTTTTTAAAATTAGAAGACGCAGGTGAACATATACAATTGTTATGAAGTAATAACTTTCAAATAATCATTTAATAAAAATAGGTATATATTATATAAGCAAGCCTTTTAAGGTTATTGGAGCTATATTATATACTGCCACTTATTAAGGAGACTTAAAAGTTGGCTTTAATAGCAGTCGGAATGACGATCTAGTTATTTTATTTCTACGTAATTACTGCTCATGATGCTATTTTCCTACACTAGCAGCCGTTAAAATATAAGTCGCTCTCTCAATAAAGATATCAAAGTTGTACAAAGTAAAGGTAAATTTAATACTGTGTTTTTTTCCAATTAATCAGTCGCTGTATATTTTGTAAAACGTTTCTTGTAATATTTTGCCATATATCTTCTTTACTATATTTTTTATGTTGCTATATATTTGATCACATATGACATCTTAGCTTTATTTTCTAATAGATACTAATAGGTTTTTTTTTATTTTTTTTGTAATTTATACTTTGGCGCTCAATGAGGGAGGCATACATAATGCAATGGATAACTAAAATATTTGTTACACACTTAGGAAATTGAATACGTATAATTAGAAAATGGGCGTTCAAATTTTTAAATGTTTTCTTAATATTATATTATTCAAAATTATGTATAAACCATATATATATTTAAGAAGGTGTTAGTTATTTACTTGACAGGCCGATTGAAACCTTTTTCCTGTTTTTCGCAAATTATATTGTGACATAAGTATAGGTAAAGTTACCAAAATATATAGGTTACCTAGAGCTTATATGTGTCCTAGAAACATATAACCATTAATTTATATTATTTTTTATGTTTCATTTTCGGAAAATTAATAACTTTTGTGAATGCTAGTAGCATTAGCATCAACAAGTGTGTAGATATACGTATATACAATAACAAATATTGCTAAGTACATAAAACGCATAATCATTAAATAAATCCGAGCACTTCAATGATATGGCTCTTTATGGCTGAGGATATTTATGAGCGGAGATCATATCATCTAATTGGCCTAAATGGTAAATGGTGGACGACATACACTTATAAAGCGTAAAGTGAAGTACAAGTCAATTAAGCCATGAAATACTTATTTACTTACAAGTTTTTATGAACTTTTATTGTAACTTAAGAATATCTTGGCTGCCATTATTTATTATGGTATAGGTATGGTAATGAATACAAAGGATTATATATGCCAATAAATATGAGGACTTCGTCATATTACATTTTTATTATTAAATATTAATTAGCAACGATGACGGTTTTACCTGTCAATGAGTTTTACAGTTTGTTTTCTGGTATAGGTCCATTTGACGTTGTATAATATATATAATATAAATTTAAATGAAATGAGAGCAGGTTATTGTAATAAAATTGTAAATTGACTTTTGGTTTGACGATTGGTTCATTTAGTTATCAGGTATTTTGATGTTTTGGAAGCAAAATTCAAATTAGCTTGAATTTATGCTAAAAAAATATTTGGTGTAACTAAATATTTTTTTTAGCATAAATTCAAGTAAAATCTTTTATCCATTATTATCTTAAAAGTTATACAAGAAAATTATTTAAATCACGGCTAAACATGTTATTCTTTATTATTTCTACTTTAAATGTTCAAAATAGAAATATATGGAAAATTTACTACTTTCTATAGTACAAATTTAGGAAGCACATGAACAAAAAAACAACCTGCATTTTTTTCGTATTAACATACGGTAAGTGTAACACGGGCAGGCAGGGAGTTCAAGACGCTACGACGACAAAGACCATGCATATTCATATATTGCGTTCTCCTTACAGAATGTCGCGGCAATCGTCGTCGCGCCTCCGTGACACCCACGTTTCGCTGTCGTCTCGGGACCCTAGTTTGATTTGTCAATGCCATTGCAGACCAAGTGAATTTAAAAACTTAACAATTAACCGTTATATTTTATATGATATTTTTGTATTTTTGCTTATCAACTACCCTTTTTATTAAAATATACATCGTGAATTTGATTTTGTAAATGTATGTAAATATATGAACGATTCACTTTGTACTTGAAAATGTCGAAATGCAGTGCAATGATTGTTATAATAAAATCTTTTATCAGTTAATTATATAACAAGACTTGAAATGCTTTTAGACTGTCTCTTTTATGAGGCAATGTCAAAATATAATTTTGTGTTATTAGTTTTAAATAGGTTTTACTTGAAGTTTCAGCCAATGACTTCGTGAGACATAAGCACTTTAAAGTAATCGTTATTTGCAAAGTTCCATCAGAGGAAAAAATTTATAGTGTAGTCGGTTGAGTCCTAAAAATCTAAATGTTGATTATTGTTGGACAACGTTTGTATCTTAAATAACACATTGCGTTCGTTTATTTTGAAACTTATTAATATAAGCTTGACACTTTTGATGTCGTTGTTCTATTAATAATCATCGAATAGCTATTTTTATTTTTTTTATTTTTCTTAAATTAGTCCACATTTTTGTAACATATATGTCACTCTTTTGTCTTCTTATTTAATTAATACACTTTCCGAGTTAAACGACATCCAACGCTATATAAGTCAAGACCCTGTCTAGCAAGACAATGCAACGGGACAAAATATTTTATTAAATTAAAAAATCCTCTATTGAATTTAAATTTCAAATATTTTTCATAGAGAGATAATAGATAATAATAATAAATATAATCTACTGATAAAGAATTCTAATAAATCTTGCCTCTTAAACCTGTGTGTCTGTTAATTAAGTTTAAAAATGCTAGAAATGGCCTTGTAACACGATTGCATTGTGATCTATATTCATTCTATTATTACAATACACAAAACACATTCAATTGATTAGGAAACAACTAGACCATATATAAATAATAAAAATTTGAGAAGTAATATAATGTGTTTACGTAATAGATTTTCTAATTTAAAAAAATTTAGAAAAATATTTGAATACTCCAATAATTTTTAATAATCATACCTAATTAAATAGGTTATTGTCCATAAGTTTAGCGTGTAAAAATTTTACGGTGTATTCTAAAATTTTTTACGGCATATATCCACATATTGCAGTTTAAGAAAAAAAGCCAAATTGATGTTTGATGATTACATTGCTCTCAAAGACATATTTAGAAAACGTATAAAAATTTAGACGGCGAGTTTGATTGACTCTTGAAAACTTGAAAGGTCAAACTGCTTGAACAGTTTTCAGAGGCGGGTTCAAAAATCCATTTTGCTTTAATATAATACAAGTGTAAGGAATAACACTTTAAAAAATGTTAACAAAAATGCATTATATTGCTTTTTAGGGTGAATTAATAATCAGTTTATGTTAGGTTAGAAACAGTTCAGCCAGAGGGTGGTCGGCTTTGGTCGGGCAGTACCGACTGAAAAGGAGCTATATTGTGAGATATTAGTGAGGTTTCAGGCTTACATCTGCCAATAGAGTCCCATATAACCCGTCCGAGTCCACGATCAGGTGGGGTAATGGTGATTCTTCACGTAAATATAAGTTATAAACAGCCCGGACTCTTACCGTCGTTTTAAGTATTTTTACAGCAATCATATACATGGTATACATGAATAAATATAATAATTAAAAACAATAAAAAGAAATAATCTATTGATTCATGGGGCAGAGTGGAATCTATTAGACATCGCTCAGGTTTCCACTTTCTCCTATTTTTGTGATCAAATATGATTATGGAACCTAATGCTCACACCCACAACCAATAAATAGTAATTTATAAATTGTGCTAAGATGACGTCACCTTAATAATTTACTTTTTATATTCTACATACCTATTAGATGGAAATGATATATTAGAAGCCCAAATCAGCAGCAAAAAGATAATTACATCTATAAAATGACATTAAGGTATTACAAAAATTATTTAGAGCTGATTACGCAGCTAGTTTGATTGTAGAGGATGTGACAAAGCAGAAATAGAGAAGTGTATTTTTTCTCTGCCTCCATCGCACAATAATAGACTAGTGCTAAAATTTGCATCACGTATAAAAAGATAAATAGCAAATGTCAATGACTTGTGAAAGGATATGCATATAAAATAATGAGGACTTGAAAAACAGAGGTGAATAACTTTGGTTGGTCTTTTTGTAGATTGTAAATTGGTACAGTGGGTATAGTTGCGTACGTACATAGTTACATACAAATCTTTATATACCAATAGTAAGATATTTTCTGCATGTTTGGATGTAGGTTCAAGTAGGGACTTGAACCTACATCCATCCCCGAGAGGGCTCGGGGAATGGTATATTTAAATAATTTTCGATTCCCGCTCTACGCTTTTTCATATGAGAAAGTACGCTACGTTGAGCTCCGCCACTCAACAAAGATAGATCTGTAGACAGATACATCTATACACACAGTTCTGCAGAATAAAAAATCACAATGAAGGAAGGACTGAGTGCCTTGACGCTAGGTTCACTATGACTATCTGATATGGACTGTTTTGGGGGAAAAAGAGTAAAGATGTCATAAACGTATACGTTTTTGTATTGGTTTTATTTTGTAGTTGTAGATTGTATACGAAGATTATGGACTTAAATCTTAAGTTTTGGTGAATATTTAAATATACTCAATATATTTATGATTTTCTAGATATTTTAGTTTTTTCTATATACAATTTTAGCAAGTGAACAAATGAGTAATGTATTGTGATACATACAGTAATGTATTCTCATTTTTTTGTACCTTATACATAGAACCCCACAGGGTTCTACCTAAAATACATTTATTATATTTATATATTTTTGTTATATGGTACAAAAAATAAAAAAAAATGTAAATAGGAAATAAAAAATGTGAAATAAACACAGACAATGCTTCGAAATTAGAGAATAAAGAGGTTCGACACTAGTTTCTCTCCGATTACTACGCTATGCCGGAAAAAGCGTGAAGGTGAAAAAAATTTGAAATAAGTTAAATATAAAGTAAATATGATCTATATTATACTAAATTGTATTCTTTTAGGATTAAGGTGTCAATTTTTTAAATAACAAGTATAATCAAATTAGAATATTTCTCATATAAGTGTTATTGCGTGTTCGTTTAGTCATGTACTATGTATGTAACACAGAAAGACTTCACTGTAACCGACAAGTCACCGTTCCATCTAAAAATAGCTCTTTACTAATAATGCGAACGTGAAGTCGATTTGCTATTTCATTTTCATTTTTCAATATTTGGATTTTGATTTAATATTTTATCGTCGTATAGTTAGTTACTAAGCAAGCAATTAAAAAAATATATATAATATAGATATATTCATATATAGTTCAGTGTATACAACAAAGTGTTAAAAAATGAGTTTGTTATTAAGTTTTTATGATTTATGAAATTAGGAATATTGCATAAAATTAGGTACTTTATTGTCTACTTAGATCAGTCATCTGGTATAATAGCGGCGATATTTATTTAGACGTGTAGTTTAAAATTTAATTTTAACAGTATATCCATAGAATCCACCAAACTACCTTCAGACAAAGTATTAGTCATTGAGCCCTCTGCCCACAAAACAATTTACAAAAAAAAAAAATAATGTGCGATAAAACTGTTTCAAATAAAGATATTATTAAAAAAACATCTACTTTCAACTTTGACATGAGTGGTTATAAATACATTAACTTTACCACATCTACATAATTAGTATATATTTATATATATGTATGTATGTGTATATTTATATATATATGTATACATACACATTCTATGTTACTATATATATTTAGTATTTATAAATTTATGTGTATTTATGTATATATCTATTTTTATTTGTGTAAGTTTATGAAGTAAATTCTGTAATTTAATTGTTTATTTAGTTTTTCTCTTTTTCTTATGTTTTATAGTTGCACGGCTGGCTTTCTATCTCGCTGTTCACAGCTCATCACTTCGACGGGTTGTCTGGAAGAGATCTCTTCCAGAGAAAAGTCCACCTTTGTACTTATTGTTTGTTTATAATTTATTTTATCTTTTTTTTTTTGTAAATCATTAAATTTAAAAGTGTTAGTGTCTGTGAAAATGTATTTCATGCGGGTGCCCACACGGAGCGACGGAAGTAATGTGTATGCAGATATTAGAAGTAGGCGCAGATACTATTCGTGCATACATTGAACTGAATGCGTGCGTGACCTGCATATATATACAAGTATAAGAAATATTAATCTTCATTAAAGTACTTTTAAATGTTAAAAGATAATTTTATTTATATTTTAAATATTGTGCACAATTACTTAATATTTTCACTTTCCAGTTTCACTGAAGTATAGGTATAATTATTGAACAAAAATCCAATTTTGACTTGTAAACAATTAGCGGCGTATGGTGGATAAGTTTGAAATTGTTTTAATATTTACAATATTATTGAAATAAACAACAAGCCCGATCTGATTAGATTTCTTTATTAAATGGCTTTGAGCTATTATGAGGCACAATATATTGATACTGATAGTTGAAAAACGGAGAAAAGACGACCTTTCAGTTTTCATAAATTATAGAAACGTTATGTTCGCAAATAATTTTCGTCTCACATTTATTGGACCAAATATTGGTACAAGTTAAATACAATACGAGATAAAGGACATACGATATCGACATCATATTGCATGAGTTAATCAAGTTGTAGTCAAAAATGGATGGGTGGGCAAATCATATATTTCGGACACCGCATTACTCTTATAGACGGTTTCAATAAAGCTTTTAAATATGTACATATAATGCATAATAAATGTACAAATGTATGTATAAATATGTGTAACATTTGTTTATATATTTAACAGCAGAAATTCTAATTAAGTCATTTGTCAACAAAGGAACTTTCACTATTCAATAATAGAGGTAGTAAAATATTTAATCGTGTTAAAATATGTTGCTATGCCTGCATTCAAGGTAAACGAAGCAGGTGTTTTTTTTAAAAGCTTTCAATATAATTACAGTATTAGGTACATGGTTTTTGTTCCATAATATTTGATGTTACGTATATGAAATAAAAATAATGTATAGAACGCTGCTTTATTAATTGGTAAAAATATGAAACTCACTCTTTTTGTATGGTTTTATCTTAATAATGATTACTTATAATAGAAGAAAATATAAAGAATATTTTTATAGATAGTGTGTTATTGTTTTAAACATTAGAATCTATTGTTTGCTTAATGCAAGTTATTGTAACAATATAGAAGTAAGGTTCTTATTTTTTTTAATTAGGAAACTTCTTTGTGAGCACACCAAGTTGATTTAGTTGAAGTCAACATCTTCACTTCGTTTCGACCAGCTCAAGAAATAATTTAGTAACTGAAAAAAATAAGAATAATATGAAATTTAAAAGATTAATTATATTTATAGTTTCATCTACAAAAAGTAGCATATACAATACATTATTGTATATGCTACTTTTATATTTATCAATATTTATTGTAATTTTCATAATTTAAATCTTGTGCAATTGTCCTCAAAGAGGTTTTAACGGTTAAAATATTAAAGATTATATGACGTGTCGGCACTATTTCACTAAAAATAAATTTTCTTATGGCAATATCTGTACGCATATTTCTTAGAAAAAAAGTAATTTTGGCTTATAAAGATTAATTAAGTAATAGACATAATGTTGGCATAGTTCTTCTGAACTTATTGCTGTAAACAATATTTAAATTTAAGTACAATCAGACTTTAATATGTACTCGTAGGTACAATTATGTATATCACTTACAAGTTATAAACGTTTTCAATTTAAAATGTAATATAAAAACTTCTTCGTATCATTACTATGGTCTGGTCGTTGACGTGTAGTGAGTTATTAGGATTTTCAGGCCTTTTTTGTGACGTTAGTCATTTTGGCAGCATTTCGTGGATGCGTATCTATAGTCCCTAATCAATTTTACACAATTACGTTTTGTAACTCACCATAACTTGGCAACAATCATATAACTGTAAAGTTGTCTTGGGCTGAGCAATACAAAAAGATAATCGTTAACAACTGGAGCAAATCGGACGAACGAGCTAATTGTGGAGCCAATTAAATGAATATTGTGCAATATTCGATACTAAAATAATCACGAAAGGTGTATTTAACTTTACTCCTATGATTCTTCTCTAACTACAAATATGTGTTTATGTTAAATTTTAAATATAATATTACTTTTATGGGACCACACAAAGTCTTGAAAATAAAACCATCTGCGTAATACGACACGTTTTTTTGTATCAGTTAGTACTTCTATAATGTGATAGACATTATGTGCAAACGTTCCACCAACATATAAATTTATAAAACCAATATATCACATTTCTTTATTTGCTCATTAAGAGTAATTAGTAATGACCATAAGAAATATAAACATTTGAATGAGCGTGTAGCATAGGAGCTACTTCTGAATAAACCAACCGGTTTAAGCTGTGTTTTGGCTGGATTGCGACTGGTACAGCGGTTGGCGTTGTAATCTTGTTGGTGCAAAAGAGGTCGCGAGGGAACGGGGTGGTGTGGGGGCGGCCGATGACCGCCAGCCTTATTGCGTAGCAATGTCTAGGGTAAGGTCCTCAGTGCCAAAGTAGAATAATGCTTTCGTAATTTATTTCCGTGGGCGATTTTAACGTTAGATTTTATCGATGCCTCATATGGAGTTTCATTTTCTTTGAAGTGATAGTGATTCTTATTTATATATTAAGTTGTGTATTATAAAATATAAAGTATATGATAGAAGTAAAAAAATAAAATTGCGCTTCAATTTAACAAATGCCTATAAGAATATAATTATATAAATAAAAATGTGACAGGCACCGATTTTAAGCTTCCACAATAATTAAGAACTAAATTAATGTAGTCTCCCAATTGTATAGTGAATTATTTTAATCAAAAAACTCAATTAAAAAAAAAAATTAAATAATATTTTAAAGTAAATGATTGTTTAGCAATCCTTTATATTATGTCAATTGTTTTTAAATGTCAACTACAAGGATATCTTTATAACAACGAGTACCTACATCTACAATATTTTTTCAATTTCAAGAAAGTATTATAGCAAAAAAATATTTAAATATCAAATTTTATGGATAAAATAGTTTCTCATGTATTGAGTATGAGCGCATAACATACTTTATAATATTACGTATGTGACTTTACACGCGATGGTTGTTGGTTCAGTGCCCATTCTGAGAAATGTTTACATATATATTTTTTAATGATACAGTACGTCAAGACTCGGTGTTGGGAACCGTCAACCGACATGCAATATGTCTAAAATTAGCAGAAACTGGAGATCTGAGAGGCTTAGAGTTGACTCTCTCCCCCGTTTAAGGGGAAGATGCCTGAAGACTATTAAGGTTAACTTAAAAACGTTACACTTTAATCTCCTAGGTTAATACAATACTAATATAATTACCGCGACACAGTTTATAATAATACAATATCTTACAAAGTCGTCTCTCGACGTTCTCAGTAAATGTGGATATAAAAAAAAAATCATTATATACGTACCTATCAGAGGTACAGAGATTTCTTAACTAAAAGTTATGCTCTTTTGAAATAATATTACACAATGAAATGTAATCTAATTTCGTGACGTTAAATATATATTTTGATTCAAAAGCTTCACTGTTGGTTGTAATAGCTAGTCCATTCGCCTCCAAGCTAGGTGTTTTCGAGAGAAAGAGAGAGGGTAATGCCCTCTGAGGTTGTTTGTGGCAAAAAATGGGGACACTGAGACCGGCTTACTTATTTCGGCAGCGTTATGAATCAGCACGAGATAAACAATATACCTAACTAATTAATAAGATACTCGCATTTGAAAGTCAAATAGGTCGCGCTGCAGTTAATATGGAAATTCGAAAGGAAAACGGGTTCTCTCAAAACGCATAATCGTAAATTTGGTTTTAATCAGCCTCGATAAAAATTGGAGGAAATTAAATTAAGATTAAATGACCAATATAGTGCACCAGTTCGAATTGTTTCACCAAATCTGTAAAGACGACATGCATGGGAGTTTCATTACAGTTTCCTTTGTCATTATGATATATTTTAGTCATTTTAATTATATAATAGCGTGTATAGAGGCCATTGTTGCGTGATGTTTTTGGGTTCGATTCCCACATGGAGCAATATATGAAAATAATATTTAAACTATTTTCATTTCTCTATTCTGGTGACAAGACAATGCGCAGCGTTGAGTTCCACCACTCATCACGCAATGTCTTGAATTCAGAAAGTGTCTTGACACTAGGTTCCCTGCTATGCGGGAATAGGCGTGCCAATTTACGCCAATACAGCAGAAAAAAAGTGTACTCTTTTGCGAATCAGGGTATAGTTATATTTTCGCTATTGTACTTGTGTGTCACAGCACCTAATGTGCGTAACATAAAATAAGACCTACTTTTTTAAAACATAAATACTTTGACGGCCTATTGGGATACTATTACTATTATTGTTTTACATCGGAGCTAACTCTTTTAGTTGCAGACATAATTCCCATGTCTAAATATGTAATTATTATGCAAATATATATACAGTTGTATTTATGTATCCAGAATTATACATTTATTATATATCCCTGTAATCTTAATCTTTAAGTTTCGTAAAATTAAGAGGATTACAATTACGAGTGTCAAACATATTTTAGAGATTTAATCATTTATTAGGCGGTTATTTTTATACTATTGCCGTAAATCTCTCAAAACCAATCAAATTATAAAGAAAAGGATTTCTAAAATCCTTTCTTAATCCCTTTAGAAATCCAAGAAGAAAGGATTATGTCATTGTTACACAGTTATGAGTAAAATATAACGTTAGCTTTTTCCTACAATTAAGAGTTTGCAAAAGGTAATTTATTCGATGCTTAACCAAAGAAATCGCATATTTGTACTGGTTACTTTTGAATTTAGGCGTTTACCTAATATGATATTGATTATAACCTCATTATATATTAATTTTTTTTCATAGTACTTGCTCAGAGCACAAACGAGTATATAATCAATACAATTTTTTAAACCGCCCACCCAGCATCCCAGCACAGTCGCTCGTAATTTTCACATTCACATGTTATTAAAATGTTTTGATTCATAATTTGGTTTTATGCAAGGTACTTTAGTTACCATTGAAATTGAAATAAATACAATTATCATATATTGGAAATTGTAATATAAAATGCAAAATTGGGTTTTTCTGAAAAAAAATATAAAAAATTATGCACTATTTATGTATTGTTGTATGAATGTATATACGATTTTTACTATTAACATCTTCATGTTTATTATTTTTAACAAGAAATAAATTAACCTTACTTGTTCTTAAAAATAAAAATCAGTCGAAACTGATATAAAGATATTGCCTAAAAATTATAAATTATGGACCGAAATTGCAGTCGCGTTCTATTATGAGGATCTTTCAAATGGTGTGTTTGTCTATTTCGATATAAAAATATGCAAAATTATTAGTTTTGCTGTTATAATATTTCATAAAACCAACTGTAATATTGAGCTATTCTCATCACCAGTTAATTTTAAATATCGGTCATGGAAGGATATAAACAATGCAATATACATTTATATGTGCGTGAATGTAACTTAAGTTATAAATGTTAATTTTGTAATGTAAACTTTCTGTGTACTGAAATAATGTGTAAATTGCTTTGACAGGCGGAAATTGATATATCTGACCATTATATTATTGTAACCTAATATTTGTATGGTCAGTTTAAAAAATATTCACAGTTTTGACAAGTATCTTGAATATTTCTTCTTTTTAATATAGACGTATGATTACTTTAGTATATAAAGTGTACTTAAAAAGTTTAATGTACAGCACGAGCAAATATTAGCCCAGTTGAAAAATACTTGATTTATCACTGTGGGTTTAGATTAGTTGATAGGATATTCGGAGATGAATATAAAATAATAAAATATTTACATTTAAAATGATTTACTTCGGTTATGTTAAGTGCGGCTCTCCAAAAAACCTAGGCCGAAAGTAATCGATGGATTAGTTTTAGCTAAGTGTGAATATTTTAAAGGTTAGCAGCGCCCTATTTTCAATAATCATTTATTTTCATCGTTTTTGAACGCTTAGTTTAAAAAGAAAGAAAATGATACAATAGTAGTTTTTATAAAACTTAGCTTTGAAAAAACTGAGTTTTATAAAAACTAGTCTTAACATGAATGTTTTATAAATGTATAATTACTTTTTTGCCAACGATACTGTTTCTCAGATTTACTTTTCCATGTGGTGAAGACCCGGCGTGTGCAGGCTAACGGTCCGCTCACGTGCCTCTCAGAAGGCATCGACCCTCAGCGGCCTCCGCAATATTCTACGCGCAATACCACCTTAAACTACATTAAGTAACTTAAAGCTAACTTGTAGATATGTTAATATGCACCTTATTACAATCTGACACAACATAGTTTCCACTGCACTCAAATGCTAAGTATGTCCTTTTTCTATTTTACACAAAATATATACTTATATAGATATACAGTTCTTTAGACTTCATGGATTTTCAATTTTATTACCTATAGATCTAAGTCCCCTTTTATTCGAGACTAACTTTACATAATATTAGAGAATAATTTCAATTTATGCATTATTTATTTGACCATACAATATTGTAATGTGAAAAATAATAAAGGCAATCAAAATACTTAATCTCGTAATTAGTACTAATTATTATTTTAATACATTATAATGACTATATTATCACTAATAATGTATATTGATTTTAGTTATATAAATATTCTTCATAAACTTACGACTTGTTGCCCGTAATTACGTTTCCGAGGACTTTCTGGCCCTTGCTATACTATTTATATTTTTGTTGTAAATGGTTTATTACATTAGCAACTTACATGTTCAATTTAAAGTTTCGGTGCTGTGTCTGCCAGTCACTTAGTAACGGAAGAAATTTATACATATTGACATATTATTTTATGATAACTTATTTATATATGAATACAGGTCTCCAACTTAAGCATACACATTTAGAATTTTTTTTTATAAAATTTATTTAAAACATTTAACTTTTTCTTGAAATATCTTATAAAAAATACAGATTATAGTCATTTACAGTATTACAAAATAAAAATTACTTGACCATTTCTCATGAACCAAATAACTGATAATCTTTTTTATTAATAATACAAAAAATAAAAATAAAATAACATTAGATACTTCATTCTGTGAAAACTTAAAAATAGGTTTGTCATCGTTAACAACTTATTTGTCCCTGAAATGTAATCTTAGTTACATCAAATTGCAATGACATTTGTTTTGTTTTGTTTTAAAAATGATGCAATTTGCCTCAGGTTGACTATTTCGATAATTTATACATTTATAGACTATTTAACTTCGGACTAGATCTAGTGGACCAGTTTTAGTTATATTACTTCTTTACCGTCAATTCCTTGTAAAATTCTATAGTTCTGTTAGCTTTTGTATAATAAGTCCATTCATCATTGCCAAAGTTACCTTGTCCTGATTAAGTAATATCATGTTGATATAAGATGTAAAAATAAGCTATGAAACAATTTATTACGATTTTTATTATATTGTAGATATTACAAAGTATATTTAGGCACTAAATATAAAATTTTAAAATAAGTCAACACTGTAAAATGCAACAAATACATAAAAGATTTTACATTCATTTCTTTGCATGATGTTTGTCGAAATGTTTATGTATATAGGTAGAACTCATCAAGAAAGAAGGAATTATAGGGCTAATTATTATATTATTTAAAGTTCAAGATATAATAATGTCTAAAATAACAGACGTAAAAGAAAATTTCAACTAGAGCTTTATTATCTCATACAGACAAAAATAACTCTTCTCAAATATTGTAAAACATAATATTTACTTTATAATTTACAATATTGCCTAAAAAAACTTTTCTCTTTTATTAAAATTGTTATACATAATTAAATTACGTAATAAAAGGCGCAATTTAAAATATAAGTAATATAGGTACATTTATATTACTTCGAAGTCAAAAACTTGATAACGAAAATCTTATTACTTCGTTCCTACGATCTCATTAAGTATTGGAAGACTAAATTTAGTGTCTTGTTTATTATATTTTTAGTATAGATTATTGTTTAAACTCAACTCTGAATTCGAAATGTGATTACAAGAAATATGCTAAATGTCGTTTTCACCTTTTTTAATCTTGTTACGTTGTTTAATCTTTTATTCAAAATGTAAATAATGAAATGGTGTATCTGAATTAAAAAGAATTGTTGTAGGTGAGCAAGTTATATTGGCGTGCAAAAATATAAGACTTAGAATATCTTTAAAGTAAAAATAAACATAATTACAATATTTTATATAATAGTAATGCTGTTCAGGGTAATGGATATTTTTTCATAAAATAACGTGAGCTGGGAGGGGAGTATTGCTACGCTGTTACAGACTGTTTTGACTACAATTTCCGGTGACGAAAGGAAGGATGACCTTTCTGGTAAATTTCTGGTAAATGAATTGCCCGATGCCGACTTCTACTATTTGGATATGACTGAGGAGTAAATTAACAAATTAGAGCGGCTTGAAAACCTCGCTATAAGCTTTATCTACAATCTACGTAGGTATGACAACATTTTTTAATATCGTGCTCGAATTAATTGGCTCCCTGTCCGCCTTCGCCGTGATATGCATATCTGTTCTTTCCTTTTTAAAGCACTCAACTATTTAAATTTCCCTTCCGATTTCCGTTCCCGTTTGAAGATCCTTCCAACTGCCCCACACGCTCAAGAAGGTCTTGTATCATACCTATGCTTGACATTCCAAAAGGCAACACGATATTCCTTCAAAAGTCAATCTCCCCTAGTCTATCTAGAGTAGCCCAAAAATAGGATCTTATCGTATCGTATCGTATATGGAAAAATTAGACTGTTCTTAGACAAAATAGAAAGTATCTATAATACATTCATACTATATTTATGTACATATATAATTATATTATGTATAAATTGAAATATGTATGTGTGTATAAATGTACAGTGTATTTACGTGTATGTATATAATTCTAAACATATTTTATGTTTAAAAATTTTTATTGTATTAATTTTTTTTGCAGTCTTACCCACTTCTACAGGTTGGCTGGAAGAAATCCCATATAGAGATAAGTCAACCTTTTAACTTTTTTTTTCTAGTTTTTGTATTTACCTAATTTGTTTTTTAAGTGCAATAAAGAATATATGCGATAATAAGTCACAAAGTTTGCGTAAACATAGTTGCGAGCTGCAACTAATGTAGTATAAAATAAACTTTGCTCAATGCAAATTAATCTAGCTTTAAATATTATTGAATATATTAATTTAGGAAGGTTACAATAATAGCGTAAAAAATAAATTTAAAAAACTTTAACAAGAAAACGTTTAAAGTAAGAAATTATTTAGAAATAGTCAAATAAAGCTTTCCAATTTCAACGTTAGTGGGCGTAATCAGTTCCTTGTGTAATCAGGAAAAATACTGAGACCGAACTGTTTATGCATGGAGTATTTCCATTGAAATTCGATCTGATGCAATCCCAAAAATATCCACGTGGCACACGTGACCACCCAAGGACAAAGTAGTGGCATTATTGAATAATTTGCTCAAAAACATATAATTAAGATATATTTAGAAAACGTGTAAAAATTTGAACGCAGCGGGATTTGAACCCAATATGTATATGCAATGGTCGCGCGCTCGATTCCTACTCGAGGGAATTCTAATATTATTTTCATTTCTCAATTCTGATGACTAGAGAAAACGCGGCGTTGATTTCCGTCATTCACACAATGTCGGGCGGAAAGTGGAGAATGGAGTGTTTTAACACGTTGGTCCTCTCTCCCTACCCTGCTATGCGGGAAAAACATTGGACCTGAAAAAGTAAATAAATATTTGCTTTATTAAATCATAGTTGTATTATGTTTTTAATGCATACCAGTTACCACACGTCGATATGTTTAATCTTGATTTTTTTTATATTATGAACTGATTTTACTTATACACTATTCGAGTTTTAAATTTTAAAACATTACTAACATAATAGCTGCACTCACGTCCACGTGAGAGCAGAGTAATGTCCACATTACGCTCACGATTTGTATCAATTTGAAATCGAATAATGATCCCTTGGGACATAAAATGTCGTGTTTGGACAAATTAAATATTTATGTCAATTAATAGATTTAACATGAAAGGTACAATTAAAAAATATATGTTTATGAATTATTTAAATAGAAGGAAACGTTTAATTTTTTGTTAATTTATTATATATAACATAAAACATTTTTCTAGCGTGCCTTTATCTATATTGGAATTTTAACGTTAAGTTATTTACCATGAAATATTTCTTTTTGCTAAATACAATTTCTTTAGAATTTAACTATATATTTCTATATATAGCAAAAGCATCATTGAGTCTAAAAACTTTGTAAGATACGATTACAGTCTCAGCGCGACTTCGTTAGTCAGAACGTTTTAGCTGCCTGTCAAAGTCAAATGGATTTGACTTCCAGAACGCACGTGTGTTCGATCGGGAGGTACCATAAGTTTCATGTGTTAGTATTGCATCATTGTCTGATCGTCAGTCAGAATTATATAACTTCGCATATGGTTATTATGATTTCAGTTTTGAATCTTAGGATATTTTTAAGGCAGTGAAATGCGTCTCCTTTCCTATACCACCTATTTTATGTGTAGTTTATTACAACAATGTATAAGAAAATTTTATTAAAAAATATATTACAAAAACATATTTAGAAAACGTATAAAATTTTTAATGCAGTGGGATTCGAACCCGCGCCTCTTGGAAATAGTCAAGAGGTGCGGGTTTGAATCACACTGCGTTAAATTTTTTATACGTTTTCTCAATATGGTTTTCTAATTCCTAGGTGTGAGATTAATACTTTAAAAATGTTAAAAATATATTATAATTAAATTGTTTTCATTTATCCGCTTTCGTGACAAGACAAAGCGGGACGTTGAGTTGCTCAACATACAATGTCTCCCATTAGGGCAGAAAGTGGAGAAGGGAATGTCTGGTCATTAGGTTCTCTCTGCCTATGAATAAGTATAAAACTGACTATAAACAGCTATAAATTTTTTTTATTACAAATGCTATTATAAGATTTGAATGAAAACTAAATTGTATTGAGAAAAGAGATCTAACCTGACCTGAATTTAACACTTATTTCATTCTATTAAAAACGACAGAGATATTCAAATGTAATTATATTGTATTTGTTTGAAAAAGGTTTGAACGTTAATGTACATACAGAATGCTTGGAATGGAATCTAAAAAGGGGAGCAAATATGGTATATGTTATTGTGGTAATTATAGAGAAAATATTTTTACACATTTAGTACAGTCACAGTGGAGTCACTCAACACGCAATATTTTGAATACGTGCGGAGAGTGGAGAACGGACTGCCTTGCCACTAGGTTGCGTACCGTGCTTTGATGGAAATAGCGTGAGGTTGAAAAAAAATTTTTATTACACTACAATATTCTTTGATTTTGGTTACATTTCAGAATGATAAAATAATCTGTACGTCAGGTATTTATAAATAATTCATTTCATAACTCTTTTGGTTATAACAAAAAAAAGTTATAAATGATAAGCTCTCGTTTTAATTTATATTTCCATTGTTTTCTTAAAAAATCCCAGTCTCTGAACCTCTTTCTTTATGTAACAACCTAATAGGACGCCTTACAAATGTATCCTGTAGTGTGAACACGAAAGCGGCTTACCGATGTGTTACAAGTAAATAAGAAAAATATTCAACGAACGAATTGAGATATTTTTAACAAATATACTTTGCATTGCTTTAATTTTTTTAAAATGATCCTTTGTATTTTAACATTTTTAAAGTGTTATTCCCACACTAAGGAATGGAAAAGACATATTTAGAAAACGTATAAAAATTTGAACGCAGCTTTATAAATAATTCATTTCATAACTCTTGGTTATAACAAAAAAGTTATAAATGATAAGCTCTCGTTTTAATTTATCATTGTTTTAAAAAAATCCCAGTCTCTGAACCTTCTTTTATGTAACAACCTAATAGACTTACAAATGTATCCTGTAGTGTGAACACGAAAGCTACTTACCGATGTGTTACAAATAAGAAAATATTCAACGAACGAATTCGAGATATTTTACAACAAATATACTTTGCATTGCTTTATTTTTTTTTAAATGATCCTTACTTATAGCTGTGGTAGAACAGTCAGCTAATTTTGTTTATTTTTTTAAAAATTAAGTAAATCAGTAAAATTTTGAATGAGTAACTTTATCAGATTCCTGCGTACGTTTGATAAAATTAAAATTTACTGTTGCGTCCGCTTTACGCTTTTTTCGGCGAACATAGTGAGGGCGAACCTATTGTCAATATTTAAGAACAAAGTAGTTCTCCACTTTCCGATCGGACAGCCGAAGCCTATTGCGATTACAGTCATGTCAACCACGCTGATGGCCTCAAAATTAAAATCATGAAAATTAAAATTGAAACAAGAAAAGAAATAAATATCACACAGTTAACCGATTCCTAGATAAACGTTACACGACTATTGTCACGAAATTCCCATAACATATTTGTCATCGATGATGTTCCATTATATTTTAATGTATAACTGCCTCCTACGTCTTTGTTTGCTACAGGTGCCACATAGCTTCTTTTCTCATTCATTCATGATTCCCACGCTCGCATTACGAGTATGGTGCATTGTGAACCACCCCCGCTTCTATAAGGTTAGGGGTGAACTTTGTGCACAGGTAGTGTTAGTGTGTGGATGAAAGCCAGGTTATAATAAAAAGTTATTCCATTATGTACTTTATTCTTTACCTGACAGAAACGATTTTTGGATAGAAAGTTTACAGGAAGACTATAAGAGAAATGTGTACGTGAAATTGGAAAAAATATATTATGAACCATTGTTAAAAATACGTTAAGACCGTTGGATGTGTGTTGTGAGCTTCGAAAATAATTTCATGGTTAAGTGACCCATCGGAGATTTATTATAAAAATACTATAAGATAAATAAAAAAACTGTTATGTATATTAGTCTGCCAACGTTTACTTAGTTGCCTCTTGCCTGTATAAGAGTAGGTAAGGAAGGTAGTACAACTTGTACACCCACGACATCCCTAGAGGGTGAACTCACCTCGCACTGTTTGCGGACGACGTGGCCTTCGTCGTTAGCCGACTATATCCATTGATTTGTGCTAAAAGCAAAATGTCTCTTAAAAATAAGATCCGCCTGTACACAACGCGTGTCAGTCCTATTTTCACGTACGCCTGTGTTGTGTTCGCACAAACAGACCTTCGTCGCTTACAAATTCTTCAGAACCGATGTTTGCGTATGGCCACGGGCGCACCGTGGTACGTACGCAACACTGACCTCCATAGAGACATTAAGATCGACTCTATCAAAGAGCATTGCCGCTAACTATCGAGTAGTTATTTCGACAAATCCGTTGGTGGTAAACGTCTGTAATTACAAGTCAAACGATGCCCATGGGGACCCGTCAGGCCCGGAGCCTACTATCAGAAAAAGCTGACGCCATTACATCCCAAATCATGCCAAAACCGTAGTAGGTACACACGCAAACGCACACGCTACACACACCGTTCCCGCCGGTGGAGACGAGGTCCCAGTTTTCCAAAGGCCCGATGCCGTCCAGTACGTACAGGGCATCAAGCGCCCTAGCCAATAGGCCTAGCTCGAAAAAAGTCCCCCAAGACAAACGGTGTCGCAAGTCGAGGTTCGAGTCTCACATCAGGCGCCCTTGTTACCGTGGAACTAATTTGATGGTTTCCTCTCGAGGGCTCCAAGCAAAGGTCGGAGCTCTATTACTACTGTAAAGTGTTCGAAACGTCGGGTTTCTAAAATATATTATCAAATACCAATAATATACGTTATTAACCCGGTTAAACATAGTTTCATATCAAAACAACTACTGAAACGGTACGCAAAGGCAGACCACATAAAAATTTTGGTTACGTATGAGAATTTTTTTACAATTGAGCATTATTTTTAGTAAAAAAAATCTTTTTCTTTGAACAATATTTAGGGCAAGAAAAATTGCTTAAATTAAAAAGTATAATTTAAAAAAAAATCTGAATAAAATCTGTAAACTATTGATTTAAAAAATATTTATATGGAAGTCCCGCTGAGTTTCTTGCGCCGGTGAACCGGTGGTAAATTGTTTGACATTCAAAAAAATTAAGCATGTAACTTCTTATTTTGAATAAAAAATTTTGTCTGAGACTTTGACATAAATTATTCGTAATAGACTTTTTTTGTGTAACAGAAAATTAAAACAGATTATAAATCTTGTACTTCCAGTATATGTTATATATTAAAACAAATACCATTTCTTAAATACAGAAAAATGCCTACAGATGCCTGTAGTTACAGGCACCATTAGAATGGTAGCTAAGAGCATAAATAAACTGGAGTCTAACATGAATAACAAGCTACCATTACAATACAGCTACCATTTTAAGTAAAGTTTAAAGAGACACAATTTAATATAAGAATAGTAACCGAACCTCCCTCCGATGCTACCGAAGTAAAGTTCGTGATGAAACTTCTTTCTCAAAAATTACATTGGTTTAAAATTTAATATTGTCCATTTCAAACATACATTTTTTTAAATAAACTCGTTCTGTTTGCTTTATTAAAATACTTAGTACATATCATTACAGTTACGGAAAATATGTTCCTATATCAGATTGGCATATTTGGCACACCCATGTACATATATTTTTTTAAATAATTACTTAAATTAATTTGAGGGCTTATTAATTTATTTATTTAAGTTATACAGCACACGCAGTGGTGACATGTTAAAAAGTCTTCCATACACAAATAGAGTAAAGACCAAAGCTCTCCCGTGAATATAAAATAGGCGTGTTTTTCAATTTTCATTGTCCAAGTTGGTATAAGGAAGTTCCTAACAATGGCGGAGGAAACGGAAGTGTATCGTGCCTCATGGCGGCTAGTGACGTTACTAGCACAAGGATTGATAAATGACCCCGATAAATAAAATCGAGAATCCTTTCCCTATACTAACGCCCACTATTTAAACTAAGTATTTTTTGACAAAACTGTTAATAAATGTATTAGTAAGTTTAAATTAGCTAAATATCATTATTAATATATAATAATTTATAAGAGGTTCTCGTGGAGCAGTGTGATAGCGTCTGACTATAACTGCTATTGGTTGTGGATTCGATTCCCATTCGGGGAAATATTGCATTTAAAATATTTTAATTTCTGCGCTCTGTTACCTAAGAGTAAGCCCTGAATTCGGGCAGAGTGTAGTAGAGAACGGAGTGTCTCGATACTAGGTTTTCACTGACTATCCCCCTGCTATGTGGAAAAAGATTGAAGCTGTTATAATAAATAATAGTTAGATATTTTGATTGGTATTTTATTATAATATATTAAACATGTTTATTTATTGTAATTAACTAAAATTATAATAAATTAGTATGTGACGCCATCGTAGCGCAATAAAGGGCAAAAATGTGACATGCGATGGTTGGGGATTCCTGCACTGGCAACTTCAGAAATCCGTCTTCCGAACACACAATTTTAGTAAAATATATAATTGGTCCTGATTTGCTTTCCCTACCCTGCTAAGTAAGGCATGTGGGTGTTGATAAAAACTTATCTTTAAAATTTTCGAATTCACAGGAACCCGGTCCTTTGGAAGGCTTGCATGATGACACAGGGATAGAGAGCCTTAGAGAATAAGAAATTATTTTACTGTGATGCGGGAGCCCGGATTCATTACTGAGTAACCACAGGAAATTGTCAAGAGATGGTCACTGGTCCATGCGTAGAACCTTTGGGAAACTAAATTAGGCCTATGCAATGGAATTTGGATGAACTGAATACTTGGCTATTATTATTTATTATGTTCTACAAATAAGCAAACGAAATGTAATTTCTATCATTTTAAATTTTGCAATTTCTCAAAGACCACACGCTGCCCGATCAAACAGTTTTGCGGAGTCCGATCAATAAATCTCTCCAATTAAATTCTTCTAGTAGATTGTCATAAATCCATGTATCGTAAAGTATAATTAATAAATAACGACCTGCATGATGCGGAAATCATGGCTCGCTCGTGATTGTGATAAATAAAATAGCACTGATTCGCTCAGAACAATGGTTTCGGGTTATCGTACGGCAGTACCATTTCGGTGAAGGTCCCTAGAGTCGAGGCCACGGCTAGTTTTTCTTCTCATTCCCCGAAAGCTTTTTAATTATCATTTAATTTGACTTTAAAATATAATTTAGAGATGATGCTACCTACCTGATGTCTCAATGTAAAAATGTATAATTTTATTTCTTATCTACTCTAGGTAACAATTTGTGTTTTTGTAGAGATAAAATAAAGGCCGAAATTTGCAATTCTTTTAGAAAGTTTTTAGACTACTGAATTTAAATAATACTTCAATAAATTGTAAAAAATATTCTAAATGAATTCGCTATCTAAGTTAAAAGCAAATGTACAAATACTTATATAAATGTTGTAATAAATATATCAACATAATTTGAATACACAATTTTGGTCGTCTGCGTTGAAGTATTTTGATATATTTTTGAATTATTGAGAAATAAACAAAAAAACAAATATTTAAAAATTATCGATTATTAATAAATTATATTATAGTGTAAGGCACACAATATATTTCTAAATTATATCGTTCTATATATATTATATATTTATTATAGTACATGTAAGCTCTGTTTGGTAACTTAAAAAAAAACATATTCCACATTGCTAGTCTATTACATATGAAAACATAATAAAAGGTTATTTTCACAACATGGCAGCCACCAATTAGTACTGTTATTATTTTATTTTATTGCATAATGCAATTTCATAGCACTTACAATTTTTTACCACATTTCTTTTACTTAAAAAGTTGTTTCAAAAAACTGAGCAGCCATTATGTTAATCTTAGCGTGAAGTGTAAAAAATTTTATTGTTACGACTTGTAATTTAAGCGATAACTACGTGGGCATGCCCAGAAATTTGACAGCATGGCTTTAAACCGCGGGAAAACTTATAATATAATAGTATAGCTATTATACATCTATATATATATAAAAATGAAATGACGTTTGTTAGCCTCGATAAAACTTGAGAACCGCTGGGCCGATTTGGCTAATTTTGGGTTCAAAATATTAGTAGTATATAAGTTCAAGGAAAAAAGAGGAGGAGAAGGAGGAGGTTGAAAAGGTTAAAAAAATGCACAAGCTGTGCCATGCCTGTGAAACAGGATGCGTTCTGAAGTTAAATATTAAGCAAGAAAGCAAGCTATATATATATATATATATATATATATCTTTCTAAGAAAATTTCAGAATGCACCATAAATATTTATGTAAACAAATATGTCATTCATTTTCTTTATGACTCTACGACAGTACTATCATTTACCATTTTTTGCATTTTGTCTTAATGTTACCGTGCCTTTGTGATGATGATAAACAAACGGCCAATCGTTGGAAGTTTGAGGAATCAAGTTTCCCTGTCCTGTCCCACCCATGCATCATCATGAAAATTATATATTTATGTATTTTTCAGTAGAGTGAGAGTGAGATAGTGCCTTTCGTACAGTTAATTTTTGGTTTTCTTTTAATTTTTATTGATTTTTGACATACTATTTAATTCTGAAATGGTACGAAGGTGGTACCGGGTCAGCTGGTTTATAATATAAATTTTATGTTGTCGATAAATGTAGATGCTAAAAGACGATAAACATTATTTTCGAAAACGTGTAAAAATTTAAACGCCGCATTTCCTAAGTGTGTGATTTACAAATTAAAAAAAAGTACTAAATGACGATATTCATTAAAACTAAAATAAACATGTACTAAGTGCGAAACATAACATGTGCGAAATTTTGTATGTGTTTACAATATCACAATTCAAATTTCAAATATTTAAAAATAAATGAATACAAGGAAAGTAATTACTGGTGAATCGTGTCGAGAGGACATGTGAAAAATTAGAGAGACTTTATCATTATTTTATCTTGGAAGCTGGCCATCAGAATCAAAAGAATAAATACAATATAATATGGTCGATATCTCATTATTCAGTACAACTATATGTAATTGTCATTAAATCATTACATGACGGATCGAACAGTACAAGCAAGCAATACTTAATAAATGAAAAATAGCAACAAAAGGAAATCGGTATAAAATTGCAATAATCAACGATGGAACCGCCATCTAGTACTAGTCTAAGACCACAAGACGTATTCGCCACGCACACATGCACCGCTGACATAGAAAAACGAACATTAACTCACACTACTGCGGAGTTACAGCCTCTTACGTGAAGAACGTAAGCGACTGCGGAACTCAAGATGGCTGACATTGGCAATGGTCGTTGACCCAGCGCGCGCAGCCTTCAAAGCTTAGATCTGACATTAGAGCGGTTGTTATTTTCCGTCAACATTCTATATTTTTCTATTTTATCTCTATTTAAACTACATACATAAATGATTATTTTAACATAAATTATTTTTTGTAGTTAAAATATAGTTTAAAATTTAATTTCAAAAATAATATTTAGCTAACAATTATAATTACTAAATGATATTCAATTAAAGTCTATTCGATTATTATTTATGTCTTCTACATTATTTAATAAGTTGTATTTACAAGATTTCCTTCTATGATCCAAACTCATTATATCATAGTATTGTGTTTTTACATATTAAATAACATTCAACCGGAAACTAACGCAATTAGAAGCTAGCTAAATGCAAATGAAGTATAATGATTTCGGTATCCGGAATTAAGTTTTATATTTATATGAGAGCAAGTAGACTCGACAGGAAATATGATACAATTTATGTTACATCGGCGCCAATGCGCGGGCAAGCGCGCCAACCGCGGAATGTAGCTCAAGTTAACGGTGCGATGCGAAAAAACTCAAGTTCACTATCGCGGAAGATTGCGCTTGCGCACCGCTCGCGGTTATGATGTCCCCGAGTTGGTTGTTATTATATACCGTGTTACCATGTATTATATAAGATATTTATTATTTGTGGATTATATTTTAAAATTTAACTTGTATTATTATTATTTATTCAATATATTTTCGTACATTCATTCACAAACATAAGTATATTTTAAATAATTTTATTTTTATTATAGATTTTTGAATTAGGATTTAGGTAATAAACAAGTTTAATATCGAATTAGGCCAATTAATATACATTTGTAATGTCAGTTGCAATAGAGAGAATATAAACGAGATACTTTTTTAATTTTCTTTATAGGTACTACTTGGTAATAAAGAGGGAAGAAAGAGTGACTGCAGTATAAAACTTCATAAATTAAATAAATAAAAGGCCAACGTGTTTCAGTGGGACGTGTCACTGTAAACGCTATTGGTTCGATCTCCTCATGAAAATATCTTAAATATATTAAATTCTTCCCTCTGATACTTAAGGCAAAGCGCGGCGTTGAGTTACGCCAGTCAAAATCCAATCCGCCACGCAATGTCTCAATTTCCGGCGCAAAGTGGAGAACGGCTTGTTTTGACACTAGCTTTTCCTTTTACCCTTCTTTTTCTAACTTGTTCTCTGGCTATCTTGCTATGAGAGCAAACGTGTAAAGCTAAAAAGTTCTTCGATTATTTCATCAATAAATTACACCTTAATACCTTGAAAATGTTATTCTACGCTAAGTTCGGCGCCATTTAAATTTTATATAAAATTTCTTCGGCACAAGGCAAGTCGAGCTTTAGTTAAAATATGAGTAATATGCTCTGAAAAGCTCGTCGTTACAGTTATTACGTGAGAAGGCAGACTATTGTTTTAGATCAGTCATTATCGTGGGTAAATAGTAGTTGTAACTATTTAAATGATAATTACATGACTTTTACGTGCTTTTTTGCATTCGTGTGAACATTGCCTATGTAAGTAGTGCATGTGAGTAATTATTATTTCTCTGTTATCAACTTCAAACAATATTAAAAGCTGTAAAGTTAATCGTCATTATTTATAAGTTGACGGATTGTCCTAGAAAATTATATTGAATTTAGAAATTTATATTACATGAAAAATTAAAAAAATCTAAAAACTTTTATTTTATTACTATTTTTAGAAGAAGAGCAACTTAAAGCTTTTCATTTTTTTGCAATATATTTCCTCTGTTTTGCATTTCTGCTGTTTTGTATTGCCATAAGAATTTCAGAAAATCCCTCTACGCCCAATTTTTTAAAATATGTGTTTTCTGTCAGTAAGTCAGGGACTGACAGAAAAGTTTTATACATACATACATTCATATTATATATTTCCAAATCTTTGGTATCTACATAAAAAGCTACTTGTATTTCTACAGATAACAAAGTATTGTCCAAGAATGATAATGATCTATTAAAAAGATTTATTGCTAGGCATCGTCCTGTTAATTTTAATAATCAGGAGAATCATATATTCCTTTTATACATTAAAAGCAAAAGTGGCATCTATGTTTATATGAATAAAAGCTGATATACTATAACCGTTTATTCTAACTGGGCTGTCTTCAACAAGGTCGAAGAGGCAGCTGATCGAGAATGTGTTACTAAGGCCATAATTTCGGTTGTTATTATGGAATATTGATTTTCTTTGTTTTGGGATCAAAATGATAGCTGTAAGCGAAGTATTTTTATAGACTCAGTACAGACATCCGACAATTGCTTCCAAAATTATTTTTAAGATTTAAGATTTTTGTTTTATATTATATTTCATGTAGTTTGTAAATCTTCGTAAATACAAACAAAGTATTTTTTTTATTTAAGTCTTGTCTTGTGTCGGCGTCGGTTGGTAGATGATTTATTTTTTAGACTTCTGCACCTTGTGGTATCAAATATTCTTCACCAAAAATGTATATGGATAAAACGGAAAACAGGTGTCGGTTTTAATTATCTATTATTTTTATTAATGAATGATGATGTAGTTATTTTAAAGAGGAGATGGAGTGTCTTGGCACTACGTTCTCTCTGACTTTAAGAATAATATACTTATATTAATGATTTGAATTAAATTCTATTGCATTAATAGCATTTAATTTCTAGGTAAGGTAAGGTAGGTAAGTCCAGTAAAGCTCTGGAAGCTAATTATTATTAATACTTTGTAAACTTTATTTTAGAAGATGAACTGAGCAGAACTGCCTTCCAAGCATTTAGAAGCTTGCATGTAGCACTAAGTATACTGTATTTTTTTTTAATTGACGATCAAAAGTGCACGTGAAGGACTATTTCAATAAAGTATATTTTGAAAAATGCGTGCCTGTGGAATAAAATTGTCTTAATTGTTTAAATATAATATACGACAAACGCTTAATCTTGTGTAAATGAGCATTTATGTTAAAGAAAAGTCTGCTTTAAGTTTTGATTATATTATTTATTAAAGTACATAATTTGATAAAAGTTTCTTAAAATAATAAAATATATATTCGTTTTTAAAAATGTCCCATATGATATGGAAAAAATTCCATATAATTAATTGACTTATACAAAAATTTGAGTCTCAATAACTGACGTCTGCTTAACAATTCTTCTAGTAAAAGAATTAAACGCACTCGAGCCAAACTATAGTAAATATATTTTTGCATTATATTATGATTATTTTAACTGACGTTTTTGTGGAATTAAAAAATATTTATCGTGAAAAATCTTACATTGCGAGCTTCTACGCTAAAATGTTCTTAATTCGTTATAAACTTGAGATATATATTAAAAAGGAGGTAAATTATGTTAAAATTAAGAAAACCTGTTTAAATATGTTATGAATCTATGGGAAGTACATCTGCAGGCTGTATAGGAAACGCTTGCTTTGTATTACCACACCTGCAACGCTCTCCCACGCTAGTGAACTACTTGTACAGTGCTTACTATAAATTGCTTTAAAATAGCTGAACTAAAATGAAGCTTAAGCTATAGTAACAAGAATGTCTACGATCTAAGCTTTGATAGATTATATCTTCTTCGTATAGTAGGCTACTAATAAAACTGAATAAAGTAATATCAATCATAAGAATGAAGACATAGCTTTCGTAGCAGTGCTAATACATTTTGTACTGATGTATTACTTAATATGATTGTTCTGAAATTATATGGTCTATTAAAATAATTTCTGTATAAAATTGTAATTTCAAATGTTTCTTTCTGTACACCATGTAAATTGTGATATTCTTGTTTTTAACAGTTTAAAGCTGTGATTTTATTAATAGAAATAAACGAATTTTACTACTCAATGAATTGTACTAAATCATTTTTCAATAAAAAGTTTCATTCATACTTTCACTTCCCAAAAAATGATTCCCATGGATTTTTTGTCTATGATTTATAGAAAAAAAATCCCTTTCGATTTCCGCTCGGAGCTAAGGCGCCATCTGCTTGTATCCCTGTCATGTGTTTGTTTGATTAAATATTTTACATTCACTCTATCGCAGCCTCTATGAGAGCCTATTTAAAATAATGCATTCAAGACTTTATTAATTTAGTTTGATATAGAAATATTTAATTTTATTATTATCATATTTTAGTAAGATAAGTATCGTTTATCAAGAATCTGACACAATTTTGATGATACAAAATTTTTGAAATTAGTACGCATTCTTAAAGTTATTCTTGAATATGTACAGCATAAATAATGTAAATGATATTCTTTAAAAAAAAAAATCAGTAAATAAGAAACAGTTTTAAGAGAAATTGTTCTATAGATGTTTAGTACCAAAAGATAGCTTATTGTCTACATTGTTCGAAATCAGGTAGTTGTTTTACTTTTCAAAAGATGCCGCAAATATTGTTCAACTTTCTTTCTCTTTGATCTTGTAAAATATGTTACGTAGATATGATAGCATGTAATACCGGTAATATTTAAGAATTCCAATTGTTAAAGTGTTCAATTCTTTGTTCCTGGTAATTATTGAAACTTAATAGTACTTTCACTAAACTTATATAGCAACAAGCTTAGAGTTTAAAGACGGAATAAATTAAAATTATTCAGTTATTAGACAAATTATTAAGAGCTTCTATAATGTTTGAAGCATGGTTTTGCACGTATACACATGTTTTCGTAACTTTGGCAGATGAAAATTAAATATGTTCTATCTTTGATCTGATCAATCTCTTTCGTGTCCTTTCCGTTCTACGGGACATCGTTGAAGTAAATTGTGCTAAATTGGCACATCAGACATAATACAAAGTACAATAACAACAATAGAATAGAAATATAGAATAAAATGTTGACATAATTTGTGAGGAAACCCAACGCCACACTTTGTCTAACCAAGCAGAGTAATATCTACCTTTTAAGAATAAACGTTCCTCTGAAGTAGAAAATGATTATTATAATAGCATGCAGCGAAACAAATCTCAACTCAACACGCATGTATATATAAAAGTGTATTTTATTTACGTAATAGATTGATTGTTAACTAATTAAGGAACCAATTGTTAATCTCGTACAGACAAAAAATTACAGAAACGCCTAATACAGTCACACAGATATCGATAACCGGATGTCGTATTGCGTGTAAAAGTTGATACTTAAGATTATTTCCGAAACGAATAATGGATAGATGTTTTTACCTGTTTCCTTTTTATATTAAACTTTGACTGATATTTTAATGGTGACCATTATTTGTAATTTTCATAGAATATATTTTTATGAACAGTTATTTGTGTATGCTGCTGCGGTTATGAATTTTATAGAAAGCGATATTCATAACCTATGAATAAAATTTTTAAAAATATGGGGAAAGAGAAACAAAGTATAGTTAAAACTTGTGAAAGCGACACATTTTACTTGTAATAAGATTTCCTTTTAGTTCAACAATATATGAGTATTGAGCTTGTGGTCTCCTATCTGCAAATTTGCAGATGAATAAATACTCGATGCTTTGTGATATACAAATTTCTTAATATTTGTGTAACGCCTTGTCCTTCGTTACAGGAAATAATGCTGTGCGTATTAGAAGAATTAGAAAAAAGGCAACTTCACTAGAAAAACATCTGCTGCAATTCCCACGGAAAGGATTGAACCTTATGTGCGTCTAAACTGTCTTAACGGACAGGTCGTTGCACATTTCTGTTATTATTTATCACATTATACTTACAAGTAAATTTAATATTTTAAAGTTTTTTACAAAGTTATTAGTGAGATTATAGAATTTTCTAAACATGTTACTTGTAGATATCATAAATTAGTTTTACTGTTTCAGAATATATTCTTATATTTCTTATTTTCTTATAATATACTTTTTTCTGGTTCTCCTAAGAAAAAAACAATATAGTACGTATATTTTTCTGTTTTTAATACAGATTTTCTAGATCTCTTAACCGATAAAGAAAATTTAGCCATAATAATTATATATTAGTCATAGTAATTGATATTATTTCCCCCACCACCTCATTACAATGTAATAAAAGTGCATAGTGGCGCAGTGGGACCGCGTCTAGCTATAAACGCCATGGTTGTGGGTTTGATGTCCAATCGAGGGAATTATTATATATATATTTTTTCATTTTCCTGCTTTATTTATATAAATTGCGATTGAGTCCTTCTATTCAACATGCAATATCTCCTATTTGGGATGAAAGCGGAGAACGAAGAGTGATGTCACTAGATTGTCTCTGCCTACCCTGCTTTGTGGGATAAAGCGTGAACTGAATATACTGTTTACAAACAAAGTATCAAATGTAAATTGGACGGTAATCACCTGGATTATGTAATTCATCCCATTTAATGCAACTTCCTTATAAAAGACTTCAACGGCATTCAATTATAACTCCCTACATTTTTTTTTCATATTAGGTATTTAAAAGCTTACCAATACCTAAAATTTATCTGCATTTCGTTTATGTTGGTTTAATTACTAATTTCTATATTAAATTAACCTAAAAATGAAAATATTAACATTTGAGAATATTTTTCTTTTATTATGTTATGGTAGAGTATAAGTAACACAACTGTGTGAAGAAACTCCTTAGTATTTAATGGATTTACCGTGCGAGTGCCGGGCCAATTGCGCTGCAGAAAAAGGTGCTCGAAGCAGTGTCAAGGACTCACGAAGTGTGGGCTTAAGTGTCCCCTATAAAATGCACTTACGCTTGCCTTCGGGCATATTATACATAACTTTACATTTTCCTTTGCTATAATAGTGCAATAGCAATGGTTGTATAATGTTTATAATAATATAATATTTAGAAAATATAAGTAGTCTCCGATGGAGGCTTACATTAAAAAATCCATTCCTCAATTTCTAGGTCACTCGGTCGGTATAGTATTTTTGTGGTTTTTGTGTTATAATAATATTTTCAGTTGAATGAACTTATACAAGAATTGATATAATTATGTACATACAAATTATTTCATAGTTATTATAAATCGTATAGACTATTTTGAACACAAATACTTAATACTTTAAATCTTGAAACTATTATCTCCTTTTCTCATCTGTATTATGAGTATTGAGAAAAAGAAAGGCACTAAAAATTGCCTTTATTATACTAAATCATTATGGTCAACGCTTAGGGCACTAATCGTTGACCATAATCTACCACAGAAATGGAAGAGTTATGAAAATTATATAGTATTGACCTGTTGCGAACATTTGGCTGACTTTTGGAAGGTTAAATATTACCAAGGGCTGGCATAACGTTATTAGTATAAATATTTTTTATGTATAAAATAAATATTTTATTTATTTATGTAACGTGTTCAATATTTAAAAAATAATGGCTAGAAAATAGAATACATAGATATGATTTTAAGCGTAAAAGCTAGTATTATGAGTTTTGCTATGTCATTTTTACATAAGTTTTTACAGGGCATACATATTATTTTAATATTTTTAGAATTCATTATACTTCCATTATTAAAGTATAACATTTGTCGAAGAAAACAAAGAGAATTTAATATATTTTGTTTATCTTCGTCGAATCGGAAACAATTAGCTGTAGCTGATATACCTATTACATTTGTTTCTATTGAAAAAAAATATAAGCACAGAAAATAAAGATATTGAAAGTTTAATCCATTTCTATTCTTTTTTGTGTTCCGTGCTTGTGACATGTGTTCAAATTGCAACCCTTTAAGTATTGTGCAAGAACATGACTGGCAAAATGCATTATTTCTGCAACCGCAGGCACAGATTGCATAGACTTTACACAATTGCTGGCTTTCAAATAATCTGTCTACACTAATATGAAGAAGCTTGACATATACATATATATGTAAATCTTTTATTATTTTTTAGTAGATTTTTTTTCTTTAACTTAAATAATTATTATAGCTTTTTTTAAACATACAATAAAATATATATTATTACTTTAACGGAAACACTATGCACAACTTTGACATACAAAAATGTTTTAATTATGCATGTAGTTTAATTTTTTACAGATTTCATATAAAAAGTGCAGTTTTGAAACAAAAATACTAATTATTATAAGAAAATACGCGCACATGAGCATATGCAATATTTACAAGGTGCACAATTTATTTTTCAATAGGCAGATGAATTCACATAATATGCGCAAATGTTGGTCTGTGCATTCGTCATCCATTTTTCATTGTAGGATTATTAACAAATTTCGCTGTAGGTAGAAACACATTGCGTTATGATAGTTTGCATACGACCCATACACAAGGTGTGTAATTGTGAAAAGGTTTGACCATCAATCATAATAATGAATAATGCAAGTATTGTTAAGTAACGACCGATGCATCTTTGTCACCAGATGAAAGTGTCATAATAAGTGTAAGTTAAAATACAATATATTATATCATCAAGGTACATATACTTTTTTAAAGTTATTTAAGTTTTATTTGTAAAATATGGTTTATAACATTCAAATATGTTATAAGAATTGGAATTTTAACTGGCTATGATACATAAAAATATTTTAAAAATGATTCCCATGATGACTCTGTAAGGTTGAGGACCGATGGAATATTAGCATAGCCTTAATTACTGCTCAAATACTATTCGAACCTCGTTGCGAAATGTTTGACGTGACGGCTGCTCTGTTTGACCAAGTTAAGCATCCTTTACTGAATAGTTCGTTAAGATGGAGAAGCTTTAAATTTGTTGCATTTCTCACTAACAACTATTATGTAATATAATCTTTACGATAATCCTACTAATATCATAAACGCGAAAATTTGTGAGGATGTTTGTTACTCTTTCACGTAATAACTACTATATGGATTTTAATGAAACTTTACAATAATATAGCTTATACATCAGAATAACTTATAGGCTACAAGTTATAAAGTCATTGAGTGAATACACCAAAATATCAAGAAAGTATCTTATGTTCAAGCCATAAAAGCCTAAATAGTGAACCATTGTAGTCAATAAATTAATATATGGTATATATATGCTAAATGCATATGTATACACGCTACATATACCAGAATATTATTTTTTGCTATTTTTGTGTCTGTCAGTCTGTTTGTTCCGGCTAATCTCTAGAATAGCTACACCGATTTTGACGGGGCTTTCACTGGCAAATAGCTGATGTAAGATCTCCACGCGGACAAAGTCGCGGGCACAGCTAGTATTCTATATGTATAAAAACAAATAGTATTTCTATTTCAAAAACTTCTATTCACCTGATACATATAAAAAAATCAGAATTATAAACAATTCATAGTGTCGCTGATATGTATTTTTATCTAAATTTAAAATTTTGTACGCAGTACATCTAATAGATATTTGAGGTGGGAGTGACTTAGCACTGGCTTCTCAGGTGTCTATAGGAACACTTAAAACCAGTCAAATATTATTTTTTATGGTGGAAAATCTAATTCTCATACAAATAACGTCCGGCGTTATAATAAAATATATTGTATTTTGTTATTTTGCACTTTTCTGGCATAGTATAAGGTTAACAACCTATCTTGTCCTCTACAAGAATTATAGATACCTCGTAGAGGCCATTTGCTAAAATGATCTAAGTTGATTTTGCATGTTTACAAGACTTCTTTACACTGTCACACTAAGTAAGGACGACATACTTAAGTGTAAATCATAAATATATTGTCATTTAAGCGACATTCATTTGTATATTTTAAGAATATTATTTTATAAAATATTGACTTTGATAATATAAAGTTATGAAAGAAGAGAGATAATTCTTTACATAGCTTTGAATTTTTGATTATTCCGTATTTAAAAAAATATATCTTAAAATTAGTATACGCCAGTTTTCACATATATTAAACTAAAAGTAATATTACCTACTTTTTTTTTATTACTTCAGTCCGTTCTTATATTAAACTAACGTATTAATCTAGAGTAGATAGTTTTTATAAAGAAATAAAATAATAAAAATGAATTCCAAAATTATTCAAGTCAAAAATCTCATAAATTTTTTATGCTAATTCTATATTCGCTATAACAGATCGTTTAATATTCAAGGACAAAATTATACATATCATTTTAAATAGAGTACGATTATAGTCAACAAGTCTGTAATCGTCATTGATTGTGTAATTATATATATAGATTCTTGCAAAATTTTAATATTTTCTTGTAAATTTGGTGATTTTATTTAAATCAAATATAGGTATATGTTGAGAAAATCCATTATATTTGCAATCATACCCTCGAAATAATGTAGGTTATCTTTATGTACAGGCATGCTTATACGAAAAGCTTATTCACCGCAATTTTATATATTTGTATTTAAAATAATATTTAGAAACATCTCATTAATTACAAAATTATTCTGCAAAATTAATCAAAAGCTTCTTTACGGACAAATTTTGGCTAAGAAAAGGTATAAATTGATATTGGTTAAAAAATATTTTCTACATTATTGTATTAAACGGCGATATGTTAAGTTCCGTACACTTAAGTTCCGTATTATGTGCTCCAAGAAAAGGAATTTTAGAATATATAATTCTTTAAACACATATAAAGTTACTTAGTTATTAATTATATTCGAAATTCAAGTAAATCCTTTCAATACTTACTCATTCCAATGAGCAAGGTGTAAATTTAGTCGTACTTTAGGAATTTTAATTTAAAAAGCGTTTTGGTTAAAATAGAAAATAAGTAATATATTAAGTAAACACACATCTATAACACTATACGATATTTAATAACAGTCATATGTGATATATATTAAATTATATTATATTATATATTATATTATATATAGATTATGAATTAAGAGGAAAAACCACTACAGTCTGGCGAGTCTGGTCTTCCGAGTCATGACTGACCCACTGCCAGAGTATTGACCTCCGCTCGCTCTGTCACTTTTAATATTTGCGTGCGTTGAAAAACCTTCACCGAATACAACGTGAGAGTTTTTTAAGTAACCATATCAGTTAGATTTTGTATGTTAGACAATATATATTGTAATCATTTAATAGAATATGTTTATTTATTTTTGTTACCTTCAGACGTCTTCCACATTAGCGGGAAGATAGAAAATTTACTGTCGAGACACTCTGTACTCAGAATGAGTCTATATATTTATGAACGTCATATTACAAATAACTATATTTTAGTAAATACTACGTAGCGCTGTTTTGAAATAATGGTTTCGTTTTATTATTTTTTAAACAATCTGTATCCTGTATGTGTAATAAGATGTAAAGTTATTAATAATAAGTCGCCCAACCAAAATAATGAAAATGAGTTCTGTTCAACAATTGCTACTAAAATTTTGTACAGAGGGCCTTCACTGGCCTAAATTTTAGAGTATTGACCCCACGCCCGGCTATAATCATCTACAGAGGTACTGTCTAAGCCAAATCATCTTCCATTTAGAGACCTACCTTAGGAATTTTAAAATAGACAATCACAATTATAATGAATGATATACACAATTATAAAGCAAATTCTTATTTACATTTCCATTAATATGCATTAATAGGAATTTTAATCATTTTGAAATTATTGATGATCACAGCATCATTTCATTGCTAGTTCATATTTACTTGATTATTTTCTTATAGAGAACTTGATAATTTCTGACAAGATATAGGTGGAGTTTGATATCAAAAATAAATAGGAAAACATATAGTACTTATGGCTATTACACATAATTCTATAGACAGTCGCTCCGCTGACGCGTAAAATACGCATTGCCTTAGCAACGTGTATGTATGTCACTTGATACAAAAGTGTATGCCACACACATAGTACTATGTGTAATATTTATTTTATTAATTTAATGTATTTCTTATGGATAATTATGAAAAATATTGAATTCTTCTCCATATACATTTTACCATCCCAAATTTCGTTATCCGTTTTTGTAAAACGGGGGTTGAAAAATAGTAGTTATTTTCTTTAATGAAATTTTAAAAAGATATTATAAAATTTGTTTCATAGTACTGTTTCTGAATATATAAGATACTCCTACATTTTATAGTTCAAACAACTGAATAGTGGCATGTCACGCCTAGCTTGACGTGGCCTGACGAATTTAGCACATTTGAATTTTGTTGACGTGACACACTGGTTTGAGCCGACACTTTACTTACTAATTATACTAATATTTTCATGTTTGAGTGATGACTTTCACCGCTAATTAAGTTTTACGTTTAATCTAATTATCATAGAATTGTATAGCTCTTGATACAACATCAAATAAAGTAAGTTTCGATAAAATGACTTAGGTTTCGATCGATTGAAACTCATTTGATTCGACTAAATAATAAAGAAAAGGTTAGATTAATAATTATACTTGGTAAAGTATTTTTCTATTTGTAATAATTAATTCCGAAAAAATAATAGCTAAGCCTAAAAATGTTGTAATTATTATATTATTTCAATTACAAATAAAAACTGGCTATAGAACAAAATTCTCTTAAGAATTGACTTGGCGAATGTTGATAAGCGGCCTGGCATTTACCAATGGCTGGCAATGTCGCGTTACTTGTTCCCTGTATAGGGAAGCAGGATGCGAACCGGTTGTGATAAAAAACTATCCAGAGTTGAACTTTGCAAGTGACGTTGTGAAATATAGAGACAATTATAGAAAAGTTTAAAGTAAGTTTTTGTCTTTATAAATACAATTTGCAAGCAAAAGACAATGAAACAAGTAAATAACTAAAAGCTGTGTCTATTTTCAAGTCATTACTTTGTATACTATAATTAATAAATAAACTATAATTTAGTGTATACTCTAGTGTTATTTTAAAATCATACCTTAAGTGTTTATCCTTAGATTTTTGTATATATTATGAGATGAAACACCTTAGCGTTCCATAGATTCACCGCATGGGTGCCCATATATACTGTCTGATCCTATAAATATATTAGATATATGCTCCGCTATATATCTAAGCAAATCTAAAATGACCCTATTAATGCCGGTTTCCAAATATTTACCAGAAATGAATTAATCGTTGGAAAACAAATTTTAGACGTACAGAGTACTATTATTATATATTTACATATAAGAGCTCATATATCCCTTGTTAAACGAGGCAATTTTAAATAAATACATTTTTAAAGCTTTCTGAGCTTAAGCTCGTGGAATAATACAATTGTAAAGGCGAACCTTTTCCAAGAAAATTATTCTACAACAATTGATAGTATATCTAGATCTTATCTTCACTTGTAAGTTATGTAGTTCAATATATTCAATGTACCGACATCGGAGATATTGAATTTATTATATTTCCTACACCTATGGTCTTTGTTATTTTCATTACAGTTGCATTTTGTTGATTACGGTTGGGAAGCGTATAAATGTAAATTCTCAGGTAAATTGAGACAGCAAAAGCAGTTACAGTACGACATCTAATTAAAAATCATGACTAACTAACATATTTTATGATATATGTTTCTAAGCAGTAGTAGTTCCTAGTAAAATAATATACACATATATGAATAATAAAAAAAATTAACGGAACCTAAAGGAAAATATTAATTTATTATTACTTTAAATTATGTTTTATTTTAGATAGAGTGTGCCTAAAATAAAGATTTTCGACTTTCAAAACAAATATAAGCTATAGTTTAACAACATTAAGTCCATTTACGTTTATAAAATTTAATTGTATCAAATCATATATGGATTTCCTGTGTTAAATATAAATTAAATCAAAGTCTAAGCACAAATAAAAAATAATATAAAAAATATTACCTACACCAGCAGCTGAGACTAGTTAAAATTAATACATGTTTTCATCAAATAAACAAAATTGAACTTTTAATAGTTTTTTTGCTGGACAGTTTTTCACACACCTAACTTTAATAAATAATTTTAGATTGTTTATTAACATTCTATGTCAAGTTAATGTTTAGATATTAACTCTGAAGATCTGTTATAAAATATAATAAGTAACGGGTGTGTAATTTAAACTAGACATATAATAAATAATTTAAATAATTATTATTAAATTTTAATAGTAATGTTTAAATAAGAATGATAAAGCTTTACAATATTTTATTATACTGCATTACACTAGCACGGTTATCATTTTGCGAGGTAAATTGCGGCCAAGAAGTGCACTTTACGCGCCTTGCCAGTTTCTCAAAGATTATTTTAGCTTAATTAAGTAATGGACTTAATTACCTATATATACTTCAATCATCTTATGTCATCTGGAAAAAATTATAATATACGTTAATCAATCAAAAATGGCAAATAAATATTTTTTTTATATAGTAATTAATGATGTAAATAGGATTATGTGATATTTATGTTAAAAACATGTCACTATATTAGCAAGTTTAGTTATTGGTCGCATATATTATGTGTTATGATTAAAGTTTTCTAAATAGTACAATAAAATTAGTTTGCATTTAACTCTGGTACCTATTTCTTTAATAACAAACATAAAATGTTTAATTTTATTTCCAACCACCTTTATTACACCAGTGTCTTAATATAACCTCAAATAGACATCGACGCGTAGGTATAATATACGGAATATATATATAAATATAGCATATTTTGTATTAATAATCTTTGACTAACGAAAGAAGTGTCAGAGCCGTGTAGACTGAGGAGTGGTGGGGAGCGCAGTCACGGTCAAGGTCTAAATTAGCGGCGATGCCAGTATACGATTATGTTCGTATATACAGCTAAGTTACGGTTATATATTATTTTATATGTAGGTATATTATGTAAGCTGTCAATATTTGCCCGATCGAATGTTTTCACACTTTATAAATGTAATAAAACAGATGTTTTATACTTTTAAAATACACTTATTCTTAGAATTATAATTTATATGTGAGAGCAATATATATATATATATATATATATATATATATATATATAAAAAAAAAAAAAATGTAGTTCACATAAAAAATATATAAGCTCTATGTGCTTACTTCAACCCATACTATTAATTAAAAAAAATAATAATTAAAATTATTTCATGCTATACATATTATGTACTGATATTAAAATTTAGCAACGACGAGTATATACTATTAAAATGTATTCCTTTTCATAAATTTATCCTTCGAGTATAATAAAATATTTGTACATTTGCGCACTTTCTTTCAATGTACTTGTATTCGTATTTACACCTGCTGCTAATTTGTTAAAGTTTAATCGATAGATGGAATTGGTTTACATTTTTAGTATATATTTTTATTACTATAGGCGTGTGTTTTTATCGAGATTCTGATGTTCATTGGATGGATATTCAAATTGCGACATTAAGTTTAGTCACTGCATATCTATAGATAGGCATCGACTGGAAAAGAAAATGAATTATATTTTCAGGTTTTCCTTCAGTTCTGCTTTGAACTTATATCGTTTTAGACGTAACACTTGAACACAAAACAATCGAATAATCGAATGTACATATGTAATATAATGTACAAGTTATTATTTATTAATAAATTAAAAAGCTATTACAAATTATTTTATTAGAACACACACAGTATAAAAGAAGAGATCCAACAGAAAGTTTGCATCTATAACAAAACCAGACTCTTTATTTTATTTTTATTTATTTATATATTTACATTATGTACTTGAGGCGCATCGTGGTGACTCTGTAAACGTGATTGTTTGTGGGTTCTATTCCCACCTGGGGTAATGATTATATTATATAAATATTTGAACCCTTTTGTTCTGGTATTTAAGACAAAGCACGGCGTTGAGTTCCGCCACTCAAATCGGAGTGTCTCAATTTTGGGTGGAAAGTGGAGAACGGAGTGGCTAGACACTAGGTTCTCACTGACTACCTTGCTATGGGGAAAGCGTGAAGCTGTAAAAAATACATAAAAATTGATTAGTTAATAAATAATATTATACAAATTACATTTGTCTAGTGTATCTATTACTTTTGATAGATGTGTAGATAACACAGAAGTTTACATAAGGGTTCAAACACAAACATAAACAAACAATTAACTTTATAATTAGAACTTGAAGAAGAAGGGTTGCATAGAGCGGATGGAGGAGTTTAAGTTAACTGAAATGGATATGGGAGGCGGCGCCAGCGCCAGTGTTTTAGTTCAGCGTCCTTATCACGCCTAACTAGCTGGTGAACGACCCTAGCTAGTGTTAGATACTTAAGTCCATAATAAAAGGCTAACTTCACGATAACTAAAAACAATTCCATTAACCATTTAATTTTACTTTAATGTCATTAGTATCACTTTACCACTAAAAATCACAACTAATCTTGACGATTTGAGGTTGATTTCAATAATGGTAGTAAATATGTATACAATTACTTTACGTATGATATAAAATTTATTAAATACTTTAATATATAAATTGTATATACAATTAATATAAATATTGAAATTCGGAGATAATAAGGAGAATTTTAAACTCATAAATTTGAGCAAATTGATTCAATTTATAATAAAGTTGGTCAAAAATAATTAAAAATTTAGCTATAGTATCTTGAAATTATGATTGTTTTTCTAAGATATAATATATGTTATATACAATAGGATTTTTATATATTAAAAATTGGACATCAAATCGTATGTTTTATTGTCAAATTGAATCGACTTTCAATAATAAACGCTATTAAGAATGCGTGGATGTGCCATATATTCAGGCGATACCATACACGAGGATAATAAATGAATACGTTGTCATTGAAAAACCTTGCTTGAGCCGCAGTGGGTTTGTATTTTGATTAATGTTAATGTCAGGTCTCATTCTGTATCGGTGTTTTCCAGAGGCTATAGTTTCCTTTGTATTTATACGACTTTCAATTAATATTTTTAAAATTTGTACATAATAGAATTCTATGCTTGATTATCTTAATTATTTTTTTTTAGTAATTTTATATATTTATTCTCTCCCGATCAAGGCTTCGCCAGTTTAAATTATACGATTAAATTATTTTGTTTTTTGGTCCGCCCGCGTTCTCACTTATGTCACAAAATGTGCTCAAATTTATTACTTAAATGGTTGTAACGTTTTTATTTGTGTACCGATTGAAATGAAATAAACACTAAATGTTAAGAGTAAAATTACCAACACAATCATCAATATAATAAAAATTGTTGCAGCCGTTTCTGAGATTAGCGCGCACAAGCAAACAGACAAACAGAAAAGATAATTAAGATCATTGTTTTGGATTGTTTGGATCATTGTATTGATAAATAAATATTTACTAATATTTTTTTCATAAATTTTCCTAAAGTTTTTTTCATAAAGTTAAATCTTTATTATATGTATAAATCGTACTATCTTTTAAAAAAAAACACATTTTATTATTTTGTATATGAATGACGTCGGAATAAAAACTTAACATGCAACCTTTTAAAATTATATGCTTAATTTTGAAATATGATGGATATTTCTACACAAATAAAATGAAAATGAATTCAAAAGGGAGCTAAGTACCTTCTTAAAATGGAAAATATATATTTTAATGGAATGTACATACACACTATAGATTGTGTTTTTACTAAAAAACTATACTCTTATATGGTATAATATAATTGCTTGCTTTTTAAGTAGACATCGCTTGTGCACGGCGCGAATATTTATTTTGTTAACCATGGTCGGTTTCAATAAACATACTAAAATGGAAAACAATGGAGTAAAACGGCTTTAAAAATGCTTATCGCGACATATTGTATTTATAATTAGGTGACGAAATTTAAGCGACCTTGAAACATGTCCACTAACACCATATTATGAACGAATCACGAGTAACGAATATTGGAAGTACAGTCTTAAAATAATATACTAAAAATGAACATATTTTAAAAATACTAATTCTTTTTTACTATAATTTATTGTTATATTAACAACTAGCTATTAGAGAAGCTATTCAGTATTTTCGCCGATCTGCATTCCTGCTTAAATCACAAAATGTTCAAATTTATAATTTTATCGAATGATATATTTCATTACGAGGAATTTGTGTTGTTTGACTGTAAATTTAAATTTTCGAAGACTTTTAAAGTATTATTTTAAATGAAAAGTAAAGGATAATTCGATTTACATAAAATGGCCAATGTTACTAATATACTTTGTTGACTATAAGGATTAATAATGATAAGGAGATATTAACTTATTTAGAAAGAAAAATGGTTACAGTTAGTTAACCTTAGGATATAGATATATCCTGTCGCAAAATTTTTGTAGGCATATACATTTCCGTAATACATTATTTTGATGTACCTACCTCACATTTAACCAGCGCTTGCAATGTAAGCGCTCGAAAATCGTCTGACGGCTTCATAACAAAATATGAAATTTTATTCTATTATATTATACAAATACTTAATTACAAATGTTTTGTAAAAAAACTTTCAGGACTAAATTATCTAAATAACAGTGAAAACTCCATCAAAATCCGTCGCATAGTTTAAAAGAAGAGAGTTAAGAAACTGATAGACAGAGGTGGAAGGCGACTTTATTTCATATAATGTAGTGGTAATACTAAAAAAATGTTTCTTTTAATAACAAAGTATACCCTATACAAAACATAATTTCATACAGAAATTTCTATTTGTTATTAAATGCAAGATTTTAATAACAAAAGAAAGAAAAGCCTACTCAGAATTTTATTACAAATATAAATAATAAATCGTATTCAAGTTTAAACCCGGTGTATATGAACGGAGTAACAAGCGCTAGGCCAAGGCCGAGTGACATAACGCATTACGTGTCGCCCGTTAGCTGCGCCGGCGCACCGCTACTTGCGGCAAATACCTTGTCAACATCGCTTTCCAAGTGCACTCGTAATTGCATAGGTCGTATACTTTATGTGAATTAAAAGTTACACAATATTAAAGAAACGTATTAAGTGTAAGAAATTCGGCATTCATGTTATATATCGATAATTGACGGCTTTTGTTTTAATTACTTTTCGTATTTGCAAGCTGTAGTAAATATTAAAATATTTACTAAATTACATTAAATTGTGCTAGAATTTTTTTTTTTTTAAGAACAAGTTAAAATGTACCAAGTAAGAAGTATTGCAATTATTTAATGTTTATATCGTAACTACTATGATTGTCGCATCATTAGTAATGATAGAGACTTATAACTTGTAACGACACGACGTAATGGCAGAGGCGGTATCATATTGTCGCACGGGATGTCGGCCAACGGTACCGTCAATCAGATATTACGTGGAAACTAGCGTTGCCATTCTACATTCCAAAACAGAGAGACGTGTGACGAATATGTGCTTTTGATTACTTGCAGTTCTATCCACTAATGAAATATAACCATTTTTGTAACCAATCTTTTCCCCCTAACGGTAATGTTACATGAGCACAACTTCCATACTATAACTCACTCGACTCACCCGACTTCGGCATATAAAGGACTTAATAATAATTCTAGACGTAATGTACACTCCTTGTTGAAACTTGATAACGTACAATATTTCCTAGAATATGATTTTGACCTCAATAAGACCTTGAAACATAATAGCGACCTCATAGATAAATTGCTCAGATGTGTTCAGCTATACAGTTGTGGGCTTCAAGACGAATGGCCGTGGTAATGTGGCTTACACTTCGTTGTTGAAGGCTAAGGCTTTGTTCTATCAATGATAATTAACAATATTACTTTGAGTTATACAAGATGTGTGTAAACAAAGAATTTGGATTTGTGTAATTGTACTTCTTTAGGCAACTGACCTTCACATGCCACATAATTGCTTAAAAAAAAAAAGCATATAGCATCACTATAAACATCGGCGGCGTATATAAAATATCTTAAGCGTATACGTAATGTTATTGATTTCTAAATGAAAACTACATATAATTCTAATTATAATTATTTATTACAAATCCATGGGTACAAATAGTTCCGTTAAATATAAAATGTAACTTATATAGTATTACTTTGTATAAGTATATCGTGAAAATGTATGTACAAGTTCTCGGCTTCCCATATATTTACTTAGAATACTGTTAAGAATTCTCAACGGCTACTTCAGGGTTAGTAGTGTTTAATATAAGCACGCAACAGAGTAGTGGCGTAACAGTTATGGCTTATTTCGCTTAATAAACCAGTTACACACAGCCTACTTGCCATTTCTTTGCTATCTTTAACAGATTTTATGCGTTAATTTTTAATAATTTTGTTTTCTATGTTTCCCTAAGAGCGTTTCCTTAAAAAAAACGCTAACATGATATATGATATATATGAAATAGCATTAGATACTAAAAAAAACTGTTGTGTTGGTATGAATTCTTAAATTGACTAGACGAACATAATATAAAAAAAGACATATTTTGAAAACGTATATAAATTAGAACGCAGCGGGATTAGAAAAAGCACCGAAATTTTTATACGGTATTTAAAATTGATCTTTGTTGTTAGCATCTCCTTTTTAAAAATATTTTTCAGTGTCCTAAGTGTGTGAATAACACTTAATTTATAAATATTCTATAAAGAAGTCGTTTTGCTAAATAACTTCGATCGAATCACCTTCAATCGAGTGATGATGCGCATATAAAAACATATTTTTAAATATATTAAAAACCGTATAACCAATTATAAATAAATAATGTAAATTAGGTTATGACAAACGTTTAAGAATTTCCGATTAGCTTTATAGATATAATAATACATTTCTAAACATATTTTCTTATCCGAAGTGTGTGAATAAAACCAATAAAAAGAGATATACACAGATTTACATATACAGAACTGAACATATTTCCTTTTTTAAGTCCAAGCGTTATATTGCGACCTCGTTACTCAACACATTAAGTCTTTGTAAGGTTCTGTATCATTGCCCGCCCTTATTTGTAAGGCAGTTGTGTCCTTCTCGATTCAGTTACTATCTCGTTGAGTTGATATTTGGCAGCGAGTACAGTTACTTATTGATTCGACATTGCTCGTCCTGGCATTCACAGACAGCAGTGTAGGGCACGTGTCTAGAATTTATTAAAGCATTCGTGAGAACCAATAAAATGTAACGTATTTAATGCAAATCGATTACTCAGAGTACGAATTAAGTTAAATTGCACTAAAAATGTGGCTCTGTTACTCAATAAAGTCCAAGAAGGTCAACAATATTGTTTTGTACTTTTTGATGATGTGTTTTGTATTCGCGAGTTGTTGATGAGGTAAGTCATATATCTATGATATATGACTGCAATACTTGTCTTAAACATGTTATATTTAATATATGTATAAGTTCCGATGTATATTGTATAATTGTAATTGGCCAAAATCAATATTTTATTCTCAAAGAATATATTTTAAAAATTTTAAATAGTAAAAACTTTAAAGTAATTAAGTTGACTGTGAAAAGGTACTTCTTCCACCTTAACTTCCACCTTAACTCATAAGTTGAGGTTTTCTACGAGAATCAAATATTGATGTTGGCCAGTTACATATACAATATATATATATCAGAACTTATACATATATTAAATATAACATGTTTAAGACAAGTATTGCAGAAATGTGTATATGAATAAAAGTAAGATAGGCTATGCAAAGTGTCGGCTTAACACAGTAAGTGAAAGACGCATATAATTCTTTCTCTCCATATTGAAACATTGCATTCTAAAGCAAATAAAAAGCCAAACTTTTTTTAAAATTTACGATCTTTAGGTGTAGAATACCTAAGTACGATATAGGATTAAATAAACTTTACTAAGTTTTGTGTTGTATTAATTATAACAGTATTTTATAATTTTGGTATTACAATGCAAATTGGTAGAATACTAAAATACGTATTTCATTACTGTATATTACTGTGCGTGCTTGAATTTTTACTTCCATGACCCCTTGTTTTTATAACAAAGGCAGATATAATGCTTCAAATCAATGTCCTGTAATGCGTACAGAGTTAGGTGCTTACAGCACACATGACACACCTTTTGAAACACTCCGTGCGTCTCTTTCACTCTTCACTCTCTTTGTAGCACTTCCTGATTTATTTTTTATAGAGTGAAATATGAACAGTTCTATAAAATTAATCCTATATTCTATAATTTTAATCGATTTAAATTGAAACATGAGTGTAACCAATATTGGATCTGCTTACCATTAAAAAAGAAAAACTAGGCCCTCGGCCTGAAAACCCATAGGCATATATGAATGTTGAGCACTTTTGCAGCCAACAGCCGCTCCAAGGTTGCGTTGCTCACACGTGCGCTATCACGGGCCTCTTCTGCGCATGCGCACCAACGTGATGCAAACCTATAAATCCAGACCTGCACATTATTCCGACACATTTAAATTCAAGCCATCCTGACCTCGTTTAAATCTATTTATAAATATAAAAACCTTAAAACTCCATAGAATTTTCCAGAATCTTTTGTATGTAGGGCAAAGCTGTGACAAGGACAGTATTTAGCATATTTTTTTTAAATAAAATAGTATTTCATGATTATTTTGAAATTATATTATTTCTATGAAAATAAAAAGCAGCTCCTTAAATGCTAATTATATACAAAAATCTTTCTTGATATTTATTTTTAATTATTAGAATTTAATAAAATTTTATGTTATTATAGATATTATTTGAAATAGAAAATATATATATTCTAATTTTCCAAACCTTATATAAGTATGTTAACTTTATTTCTAGGAAGTTGTAATTTTAAAATAAAACGTTACGAAAGTGTGGAAATTCACAGGAAATTGAATCGTTGAATAGATTTGAACATGTATTAGAGTCAACGTTTCAACGTAATATTTACAGATAATTTTCGAATATCAAAGCTTGCGTCGACAGTTACAATATGACCATAAATTGCAACCGTTTTGGTTATTTTGTATGCCATCGTAAAATGAATTGCTCACTATGGTTTACGAGGTTTTATTGCTTTTTCCTTGGATCGTATTCTTTTACATATTCACTTAGAGAGTATTTGAAACAATTCCAATAATAGACAAAAGATAACTTTCGTTTTAACTGCGCTTTCGTTTTCGAAGGACAGTTCATAATTTATTGCGATGCACATTTCGGTTCCTTAGAACAAACATTGCCTATTCAATTATTCCAATTGTTGACACAATAAAGGCAATGGCAAATGGCAAGAAGTTAATAATATAGTTATATATAAAATATAATAATATTGATGAAGTAATTAACAAAATATATACATTCACACGTATAAATAAACATATTATATATAATTTAAAATAAATACATACGGTATATATACGGTATGGACCTATTATTATAAGTCCAGTTATTTTTAATAAGTCCAAAAAGTAGAGGTAAAATTATAAAAAAATCACACACAACTGAAAATTTCTAAACATATTCGGAACACCATTAAAAAAATATTCAAGGTCGAAGATCTATCATCTACCCGTGTTAAAAATTTTATTAGTCAAGCAAATCACTTAGTATTTGTTTTTTTTTTTTATATTATTGCAAATTTTGTTGAAGTTATTAAATTGCTCTGTCCTTATATTGACGAGATATATGCGTACACCATATTTAAATTTAATGGATTCAGAATTTTAAAGAAGCCACGAATAAAGTAAGACCGTATAAAGATTAAATGATTACACTATAAAGCGCAATTTATTTAATAATTATCAATTATGTTTATGATTCCTCAAATTACCTTGGAATTAATTATTTGTTTTAATATTGCAGGTATTTTTGGCGCCTAAAGTTTAATTTTGGGTACACTCAAATATACCTACAACAACAGTTTTTTACTTTTGGCATTTTTAGATCTATTTCGTAAGAGATTGCGTAACTCATCGACCCGCTTGGTCTAAACAGAACGGAAAAATTAGAATATTGAATAATAATTAATAATCCGAGCGGTATTTGAATTTATTTATTGCTCTTAATATTCCTGCAAATCTGGATACCTAATATCCGTTATGCGCTTGACAACGCAAAATCACACGATTATACCAAAAATTGTGCTTTATATAAATTATATTTATATAGAATTATAAATATTGTAAAATAATATTGTTATGAGTCGATTTAAATTTTTGGAAGTACTTATACATATATAATTTAAATAAGACTTGTAATTTAAATTTGATAAAGACATTTTGGAGACTACGTAATATGTATTTCTTTGGGATAAATTCAACTTTGTAGAGAGAATATAATGTCAAGCCACTCAGTTCCACACTCTCCACCTAAATTCGAGACATTATGTCTAGAGCAATGCGTTCCTTGTATTGCTATAGGAACGCAGTGCTGTTTAAGTTTATATAACAAGTAAAATGAAAGAATATTTATTTAAAGAAAATTATAATAACGAAAATAATAACGAATATGAGGATTTAAAACATTTATCTGTGTATACTTCATATTAAATCGTAATTGAGCTTAAAAATACTAGGTTTTTATTAGATACATCTTAATACTTAGTCTAGTTTAATTACTTTAATCATACTTAATATAATTTTATTACCCTCTATACTGTAGAATGCCATCGGTTGTATTAACTGATTACAAAAGTATACACAAAATCGGCTTGAAGAATAACTTTCCGTATAGGTTTATAATTTAGGATAATACTTTTTACATGTAAGGATGAAATTGAAGTTTTACTATTTAATATGACCTATGCATATATGTGGCAATATACGCCCAATACCTTACATTAATATAAATTTATACTATCTAACATAAAATAAGTAAGAGGAACTAGTAATTATATTTAATTTATTAATTTATAGCATAAATTGTTCTAAAACTGCATTTTTAATAAGCTAAGTACTAAGAACGTTATATCCTCCTGTTGCATTTTGTTTTAAATAAATAACTATAGAAGATGTAGAAGTGGCTTGAAATTCCGATGCACGTAAGTTGGCCAAAGTGAAATGACCGCTGCTGACCATTTCGGCAGTTGCGTCATTGCACGCTTCGAGCCTTGAATTCGAATAAAAACCAACTTCAAAGTGTTTGAATAATATTACAAAATACACAAGTTCACGGAGACTTTTCAAGTATAATTTGTAAAAGTCAGGCTTAAATTTTTAAAATTCGCATGAAATTGTATATTGTTCGTAGAACTATTTGGTTTTCTAAATATAAAATACGGTAATGTATAAAATTTACCAATAACATATAGTTATAAATTAAATATATTACTATGTTTATGTATAATTCCAGCTGTTGCCCGCGACTTTGCTCACGTAGAATATAGTTTATATTTACGAAGATATTTAATAATAATGTACCTACTAAATTTAATTTGAGGCCATTTTGCATACCACATGCGTGATTCGACTTTAGTGTACTAGACCGACTAAAAGCAGAGCTCACTCTCGAAAAGGCTACATAAACCTGAATATTCGATATACCCTCGAACATTTTCGAATAAGCTCTGAAATACTTTTTTATATATCATATCAAGAAAAGCCTTAAGGTAAAATGTCGAACTGTAATTAACATTTAAGCATATAATTTTACGTAGACTCTTAGTAAACTTTCATGTTTCTTACTTCAGAAATGACGGACCGTCATTTACTGATTTTAAATCAGTAGCTCTAAACTATTTTTCTAAAAAAAATCACATCTAACTTCAAATATGACAGACTCATACACAAACTATAAACACCTATTTTAGCCAGGTATTTCGCCTTTCGCCTAGGCCCTAGAGGAAGAACTGCCAGAATCGCTCAAATATATATTCAAATCAAACTTTTAATCGTTAGCCAAAAAATTATGTTACCTCCAAAATAGCGGACTTTTATAGAAACTTCCAACCTCTATTTAGTGAAATATAACACAAAAAATACTTTGAATTATCGTTGAATTTTAATAGTAGTACCATATAAGCTCTGCTGCTGTTGTTACAGTACAAGTTAAATATTTACAACAAATAAGTTTAAATGGACATCATTTGTTATAATGAAAAGAATGAGAAATGGAAATACGTTCTATATACGAAAACCGTGTTTCAACCATCGCCATCGCGTCCAAGTTCAACAAACAGTCGTGGAAGGATGGAGCGACCCACTTGAGGTTCCCTGACCTCTACAGCCTAACACAACTTGCATCTCTTTCACTCGTACAGCTAAGACAAAACATCTCTTTCCCTCCCGGAATATTTTCGCACGTATATTGGGAAAATGGCGTCTTAGAAGCGAAAAGCGTTTGACGAGATGACATCGTTTTTGTTTGCCGAATAGCTATTGTGAGAATGGTATGAATTTGGTGTGACTCCTTCCAAAAGTTCTTAATTCCTGTTTATTGTTTTTGTATTTTTGTATTTGGTCATTGTTTCTTATATCATACATATTCATGTTTCTTATACATAATATGTGCAAATTTACAACTATTCAACCTATATTTTTTTTGTTATCACAAGTAGAAACATTATTGAGATATGTAAGAGTAAAGTAAGATAAAATCAACTAGTCGTTTTTAGTAATTAATGAACCAGTCTAAATAAATATTTAAACTGATATTTTTTATTACATTTAATATTAATAAATGACCTTGTATATTCATATTCTGCTTTACCATGCATGTGATAAAAAATTTTAAATGTTCATTAAATATTCAGCTATTATTAGGTTATTGATCTACAGCTACAACATAAATTTTTTAATATTATATGAGGAAATAAAACAGCAATAAAACGACAAGATATCTGCAGCGCGAAATATAATTGGACCAGCACTCATGAATTAAAAACAAAGTCCCAGCAGAAAAAGACAATCAAAATATTGTCGGTTAATGACCGGTTTATAATTATTACTGCTTTAAATATTAATTAAGAGCTTGAGGTTGCTCTTAGAAATGTGGCGGTCAGATTCCTAAAATACTTATGCAATAAAAGCGAATGTATTTGTAGTCAACAAAGGACTGTGGCATCACCGTGACACAATACAACGGTAATCGCAAACACGCCGAAGATTCGAAAGAGCATAACTTTACCATATAAAGAAGGACACGAGCTGAATTTCATTTTCTAAAACTCGATTACACGAGGTGACGCAAGGCGGGCTGGAGGTCGGCTAACGGCGACAGAAGCCTCGAAAACGAAAGGAGTTCGAAACTGAAATTGAAGGGAGCGATCCCGTTATCCTGCTGGACTGTTGAGATGGAAAGCTCCCGTTAAAGAGGCGTCATGAGCTTTAAACATGCAACAATGACTCATGGAATAGAAACTAAAGCGCCCCATAACCTTTTAATAGAGAGCTTTCCTTGAGCACTTTGAAATCATGAAGAAAATGGAAGTTTTTATTTAGGTGTGTATATTTATTTTGATTATAAGGCAATTAATAGGTACCTACTATGTGAATTATAAGTTAAGATAATTGATGTAAGAAAATTTAAAAATAAATTTATGTAATATTGACTTTAATATAATAAATTATTATTAATTTATATTTTCGATAGAAGAAGAAACTTTAATTCAAATATTATATAAGTTTTATTTAAATATTTACTGAAATAACAGCTACTTTGTATGTTTTTTGGTTATAGTACCTATTTCTAACCAAATGTTCTTAAAATAATATAATAGAAGCTAGGCTTCAAAGCTTTTGTTAATAATATATAAACTCAAAAATAAAAAAGAATCAAAAGTCTCAGAATAAAATAATAAATGATACCTGGAACATTAGAATTAGCATAAGAAATAATTTTATATACGGTGCTTGAGTTTTTATTGACACTGTATAAGTAACCATAAAGTGGACTTTGCCTTCTAGTTTATGTTTCCTTGAAGGAAATGAAGAATGTCGTGTCTCGTTAATCCTTCTTCAGTAGGCGCGTGCGTTGCGTTCGTCCTACTTAAAAGTAACGGTGCTCTCCAGTCCTAATCAAAAACCATAGCTCCCACGCATACAATATATTGACATTTTTTTAAGTATCGTACATTTATAAAAAGCCTTAATGTTATGTGAAATGAAATCATTACTTTATATTTGATAATAGTACGTATCTAAATACTATGTACAAAGTAAAATTCTTATATGGTAATTAAATATCCAACAAGTTTTTCGCTGGTTATTCTATAATTCTTGTATGGTTTGCTGTTTTATAATGAAAAATTACGGGAACGTTATCAAAGGTTTGTTTGATATAACTAGTAATTGTAGTAATTTAACAAAATGTTTGTATGTGTAATGCTCTTGAATAATATGTCTATTTTGTAACCAATTATCTAGAGTTATCTTTTAAGTATTTTGACTAAAAGTTATAATGGTTAATATTATTTAAAACTGAAATACTAAATTGAACACGATTTCGTGATTTTTTATAACGCCTAATCTTTTTTGATAACATTATAAAGAATATGAATAATTGCTGGCAATATTGACTGACATTTAAATGATGAAACATTAAATATTTGAATATTATATTGAGTTGAAGAAATTGATGTAAAATATCAACTTTGAATTGTAAGTAAAGTTCTACTTTCTTTAAGAATCGCGTCTTACTTACTTACGTTATTTACTGTGTAAACTTTAGCTGCCATCTACCATATATTTTTCAAACCACTAAGGAATATTAAAACATGAAGTTTGTTTCAAAGATTCTAAGAGATGGCGCTAGTGAGGTTATTTGAAATACAGTTTTAGTATATATCGTTTACAATTTAATATTAAAACAATACACTGTATTATTAAGATAATATTTCTAAGGCTATGTAAGAATTTCATAATAATTCTGACGTTATTCCCTTTAAGATACCGCTTACATTGATAAGGCAGACATAGCACATTATTTTAACAATTTTACGTAAAACAAAATAAATAAAGTGAAATTGTACAATAAAGAATTATTATAACTAGAATTATTTAATATCTGCATATTACGACGGTAATAATAATTTCATAACACGTTTGCATATTTGTCTAAATCTGTTCTATTATTGTTTAAAATTTGAATTATCAAAATTGTTTTTGTTTTATTATTTATGTATATAAAAGTGAAAAAACAAAATAAACAAATTAACACCTGCCTACTATTATTCAAAGTACTTTTGGTACTTACGCGGCCCAATATCTAACATAGTTATTAGGACCGGATTATATCTCACATAAAAGCATGTTATATGGAATCAAATGCATGAATAATGTTTGAAATATGCACAAAAATACGTAAAATATGCAAAATGAAATGATAAGCTTAAGGAACCCAAAAAATAATAATTGAATATCAGTATACAATTAGCACATTAAATATTGATAGACATAGCGTTATATTACACAAGTTATTTTATAACTAATCAAGTAAAATAAGTAGCTTTCCAAATGATGAGTGGTGAGAATATGTGTTCGATAATAATAGTTAAAAATATATTTATATGTAGAAATATATTTATATTTATATATTATAGAATTTAAACTTTGGTGCTGTGTTAGCGGTTATAATTACTGCCGTTCCATTAATAAAATTATTAATTTTACGCGAACGTTAAAAGCCTTGGAAATTATTTAAAATACTTTCAAATTATTCTTTAAATGTCTTCTATTGTGTCTTTCATTTTATCATAGTAGGTAGGTACCAAAAAAAGGCGTGCGGCTGTTGTTTGCTCTTCGTTCGAAAAATATTGCATCGATAATATCCAATATAAATAGATCTTAAGTAAAATAAGCTATTAACGCTGAGGATGGCTTAAATATGCAAATGCATATGCAAACGCAAATATACAAATGCATATAATCCGGTCCTTAGTTATTACATATATATTCTATTTAAAATATTATTAACAATTTATTGAAATATGATAATGATAATTATAAAAAGTATCGAATTCAGGCGGAAAGCTGAGTACGGTGTATCTTGACACTAGGTACCTACTCTCTGATTTACCTCCTAAGTGGGGAAAAGCGTGCAGCTGCTTTTAGTGTTAACTTAAATGTAACATCCTGTCTGTTCTTTGAATATTATGGACGATATTCAAAGGGCACGTGTTTAAATACCTTAAATATTTTAAGATTTGGATTTCATAACAAAATATCGATAAAACAGTAGTGAATATTTAGCTAACTACATAGTAAAATAAATACAATTATATACTTTTTAATTGTAGATCCGTAATTTTTTTTTATGATTTTGAGATGTGCTAGGACACAAGAAGTAACAAACACTTAAACATGCATTTGGTAAGTATTCAAAATTAGTGAAATAGTGAAAGATTTATAATCATTAACTTGAATATAAACCAAATGCAGAAGCTGAACTGAAAAAATCATGAAGAGCACGAACGAAAACATTTAACATAAATGTTGTTGTGATTTAAATAAAACATTAAAACATTCTTATAAAAGTACTAGAGGTACCAAGCACCTAATATTTTTTTGCTGGCCCAGTATGATAAGACGAATATCTACATTGGTTTCCGCAACCTGACACGCAATATTTATTAATGGAAATATGAAGACCGCCACCTGAAGCCTGACTGGATTCATTTTGCCTAGTCAGGATATTTTTTGTATTCCAAGAGTGTGACACAAAATATGTATATTCAAAGAAATATTAAATAGAGCCGTTTTAAATAACATACATCTGTCAAAGTAAATGTTCTTCATAATTTCTAATTTCCTTTTTGTAGATATATAATATGTTAAATCATTCAAAACCTAATTTAAATTGAAAATTTTTATTTCGCATTATGTATAAATATACCTACTAGGAGGTAACGTTATCGAGGTAACAATAGTTTATACTCTTTTTTTTAAACTTTATATTAATGTACACCACTCCAGATGTCTGTTATAATAATATCATAATAGTATTATATCATTTAAATATTATGCGATTATGCCATAATTTTATAAATTAATTGAAATTTCTGACTTCTATAGTTTAAGATCTAGTCTAAGGACTTTTATATTTTATCAAATATCACAATTGTATATTTTTTGAAATACATAATTTGTTTGAACATTTTACAAATATTTTAGTTAATTTTATCTGAACAAGAGCGCTTGAACGGTCTCTCAAGAGGCGCGGGTTCAAATCCCGCTGCGTTCAAATTTTTATACCTTTTCTTAATATGTCCTTTTCAATTTCCTAAGTGTGGGAATAACACTTAAAAAAATGTTAACAAAATATAATTTTATATCTGTTACTTGAGGCATACAAAATTTTCATAGAGCTCTGTGGAAATAAGAAATCGATTATGGTTTTTTTTATTCGCGGGAATCCAAGCTGTGAGTAGAAACACGGTGACTTCAATTAAGGGAAAAGGTCCTTGATATGATCCTTCTAGCTGAGATGATTCTTTGTAATTGTATCAAACTACTAACGCTATTTATTATTTTGCAGTTCTTCACACCATAGCATGTCAAACAAATCGTGACGGTGGATATGCATCTAATATTTTTTTATGGAAGTAAACAATAGTATATGACTGCGATCTAAGGTATGGCTGATTTTGAGTTATCATACTGTTGAACTCGGTGGTCAATTTCAACGACTGGCATATTGGCGGCAAGGAATAATGCTGTATTTTTTCCATTTAGATTTTTACTACTTAAATATGATGTCTGATAAAGTGCTACATAATAGGAATATAATAGAACAATAGTATGTTTGCATGATATAAAAAAACTTTTTTAAAGAACCCATCCTATAACATGGCAACGTGTATTTTATACGTTAAGGGTCAACTATTCATAAATATTTTTTTAATTCAACTTCATTGCTTTAGTGCATTTTTTTTTTCATATTTTGTACACTGCATTACGTTATATTTTATTTTTATATATTTTAATACATACGTGGCACTGAATATTATAGGTAAAAATTATTATTGAAGTTTATTTAATAACTTTTGATTTTAATATCTATTGTTTACTTCGTCTAACTAAATTCATAACATAAATTATATAATATAACGGATAACTATTATTCTAATGTATGGCGTTTTATTAAATTACTAAATTTAATAATAAATGGCTATAAGTCGATTATAGTATAATTTGTAGTAGTAATCGTAGTTTATAAATACAAATTTTAACACCTAGGGGAAACCTGCTTAATTCGTACGTACGTGCTGTATCGCAACTATCTTTTGATGAGCTGCGAAAAATAGTTGTTTTTTTTTGTATTAAAAACTCTATTTTGCTAATCAACAACGATAGATGTTAACACTTTTTTTTCTTTAAATATATTTCCATAGCTTATAAAAATAGTATGAAAGAAGTAAACTTTACTTTCATACTAAATTTCAACCCTAAGGAATGATTGAGGGATATTCTTAGTAAAAGTTTGAAATTTCCAAAAATGTTAAAACACATACTTATTTAATAATAATAATAAGCTATGGTGGCTAAACTCCCAGTTTCAGAATAAAACTGACTTCCTGCGAAATTTAGGAGACCTTGATTGACCTTCAAATGTTGAACACTTTTAAACGTAACACACAATGTCATGATACACATACTGAGTGAAGCTCAGGTAAAGAAATACTACAAAAAAACATGAAAATTATAATATACTCGTACAATGCACCTGTGATGTAAAAAAGTGATGACTATATTAGTCTAATAGTCTGGTTCTACTCTATTTAATGTTACCAGAATGATGTTAACGAAACCTAAAAAGGTTCAAATCTCAAAATCATCTTATCCCAGTACAATCGTAACCTACATACTACAAAACTTCATAATTCTAAAAAGCGGATGTGTTTTTACGTCTTATAAATACTTCGTTGAAAAATTTATACGGACAATTACGATTTAGCTTGGAACGAACCGCTGCTAGCAAAACTTTCCATTATGAAATAAACATAGCATAATATGTTCAGATTAACATTAAACATTGTTGTTTTAAAAACCGTTAACATTTTTAACCATAAGAAATATGATAATTTAAATTCTCCATATAAGAATACACTATTACCAATACAAATATCTTTCGTACGTAATACTATAACAAATAAGTTTAAAATAAACTTAAATTAATTAAGTATAATGTTTAACTATAACAAATTAGTCTGAAAGGGGCATGCGTTACATACAGGACATCAGGTCTGTGATATAAATATATTATGTTCTCTATTTTTTTTTAACATTTTTTTAAAGTGTTATTCCCACACTATGGAAATTGAAAAATACATATTTAGAAAACGAGAAGAACGAACGAAAAGTTCTTGAACGGTTTTCAAGAGGCGCGAGTTCAAATCCCGCTGCGTTCAAATTTTTATACGTTTAATGTTTAATTAATATGTCATATTGTGTTCTCGTCGAATCCGGACACGAGTGCATTTTTTTGTTTTCAATTCGAACGAGTCAAAATAGTGTTGCAAGATTTTCATATATTGATAGATTGCACACACACACACACACTGCTGAAGCTAATAAAGGCGTGATTAAAATAGAAAGGATTATATATTACGTCACCTTTTTAATATAAAAAATTGTGATGGTTTTCAAATGTACGGACTGATTTTATCGACAATTGGTTGAAATAATTACGAAATAACTGCTTATGAATTCAATTATAATGCGTTCTTACAACATAAATTAAAAATATTTTGACGGAAACTGAATTTTGCTATTTACTTAGAATTAAGTGTTTAAATAGACTTTTCGTTTCGTTAGTTCAAGAAGTCCTCCAGTAAATAAAATATTAAATGTAATGTACAATCATTACAATTTATTTTTTACCTCCAAAATAAATTATGCTTTTGGATGTATTTAATTACCTACTCAGTTTTAATTTTAATATAGTATATTTACACTACACTGCTTCATATAATGTTAATTACGCACAAATGATGAAATAAATACATTTGGTGTATAAATGTAGTTCCCAAATGAAGTAATGTGAAGCTAAATAGATCAGTAAAATAATAGAAAAGTATTCGATTCAAGTCTTAATTTTATAGCTAAAATCTTCTTGTTTATTACCAGACAATAAGTCAATGCCAATGTCAAAGGCAATGGTATAGAGGTTGCCCTCTATACTAAATTTTACATGTAAATATCAAAATAAGTTTTAGTTTGATATGTGCATAAATAAATAAATAATATGAGTCAGAATACCAGTTTTCCTTGCAATGTATATGATAGAGCGATGTAGACTACTATTTGTTCATGGTTATATTTTAATTATACAAACTACAAAGCGCGGCGGTGAGTTTCGCCACTCATCACGTAATATCTGGAATTCGTGCGGAAAGTGTAGAACGAAGTGTCTTGGCACAAGGTTTTCTCGTCTTCTCGTGAAACTGGAGAATACTAATCAGATTTTTAGCATTATCAACTAAATATCGCCGTTAGGCCTTAAACTTGTCCGACTTTACACAAAAGGTACGCGTTCAAGTACCACTTATTCATTCATTGAGGAGTAAATTTGGCAATTACGTTACTATTGTATATTTTAAAATAGATTGCATAAACTTGAAAGTTGTACCTAAAAAAATTTTTTAGGATTTCAACAAAACTATTTCAATATTGACAAATAAATAAAAAATAATGTTTTGTGTATAACTAATATATATTGTGTATTCTTTACTTCCTATCATTTTAGAATTATTGTCATAGCAAGGATATATAGCTAAGCTAAGAATAAAATAGAATACGCGTAATTTTATAATAAATAGATACTGAATGATAAAAACGTGACAAAAGTAATCATATGGCGAAATTCAAATTAAGAATATGTTTCAATATAAGCCATTATTATTATCGAAATCCACTAGTTATACGATTTTCTGAGGTCCTCTATTCCCTCCTCAATTCTAATGAAAATTAGTAGATTGAAGTGATTGCTGCTAATAATAGCCGAAAAAACAATAGGTAAATGGATGGAAATACATCTTTACGTATTTTATTCTTATACTAGTGACAAGTTCGCTGCTTCGCCTGTGTAAACTACAAGCCTAAACTATTTCGTGATTATGCCTGCCCGCGTTCTCACTTAAATCATTATATATATAATTAAAATGGTTGTAACTTTTTTGTTTATGAAGCGATTGAAATGAAATATACCTACAGTAAGTGTTAAGAGAAGTTTACCAGAATACAATACAATAATACAATGAGCTGCTTCTGAGATTAGCGTGCACAAACAAACAGACAAATAGAAAAGGAAATTAAAAATCATTGTTTATAATATACAGACAGACATGTACATACAGCGATTAGTTACATTTTTATTAAATGTATAGATACATTTATGCACATACATACGGAGCACCCTGAGAGATTTTTCTTTAATTTATATATAATTTTAGTGACCTTATGTTATATAAAACAAACCTAAGTACTTCTAAATAGTATTGGTACCAAAGATAAACCGCGGCGTTGAGTATCGCCACTCATCACGCAATGTCTCGATTTCGGACGGATAGCGGAGAATGGAGTGTTTTGATGCTAGATTCTCTCTGACTATGCGGGATGAAGCGTGAAGCTGTTTAATATAGCAGTTTAGAGTTATCAAGAGTCAACAAGTTATCTCTCTTATCAGTCTTCTAACTTATGTCCTCGTATACTTTTACTGGATCTACCAGAAGATTCAAATCACCAATATCCGTGCCAAGCAGATTTCATTAATTAAAAAAAAGGTAAAAATTTAATTTTTACTTTTAATCAACAACTATAGAATTAATTAATACTCGTATAATGTAATTACGGTGATTAAATTTAGTTTGCTGGTTTTTATATAAGGTCACGGTTAAAATTCTTTCGGACTATGGCTATGGATCCCACTTTTTCAATATTTACTTGTTACGAAGAAACTTGTTATTTAAATGAATTTATACCAGTTTGCTTAAACAATATGAACTTCATTATAAAACTAATTGTACGCGTCATCAATTAGTGTAATAAGTCAATCCGTTTGGCGGCAACTTATACGTGAAAGTAACTGCTACTACTTTGTATTAAGTAAAATAAACATGGAAATCGATCAAAAAAATCGAATTTCTTTTTTATTTCACTTGTTTTAGCTTCACTATTTGCCCGCATAGCAGGATAGTCATAGATAATCTAGAGTCAAGACGTTCTTCGTTTTCAAATTAATACATAATATATAAAAAAGTTTAACCTAACCTAACCCACGAAAATCTATATATTTTTTCATATTGTTTTTGATTTAATCCGTGTGAAGTAGTTATAAGCGACCAAGGTAGGATAGGTTAAGTTAGCTTTAGCATTTAAAAGTAATTTTCAAGATTCATTCTTATAGCTACAACACATCGATTTAAAATAAAAATTTAAATGAATTTGAAATGAAATAAAAAGGTAATATAGAAAGAACAAAATTTTTACGTATAATAAACAAACAATTTCTTGCTCTTTTAGTATTAAATTATCTATTAAAACTAAAGTTTTGAATTCGGTAATTTAAGTGATTATTTTGTGATTTGGTCTAATAAGGTCGACAATTTTATGAAGTAGCCGCTCGTTTAGTTTGTTATATTGCTAAAGAAAATATACTGGTCTGAATTGAACTGGTCACTCGAACCAACTGGAACAATTGTGCATTTGATAAACTCCCACCACGATATCGTCGTCGATTTCAGGAAATCGTCAAATTTACGATATGCCCATGACATACAATAACTTATATCCTCGTAGCTCAGTCTAGTATATCTGACTAAACCAGTTCTTAATTTAATTTCCAGCATCCTTAATAAATATTTGTATTTAAAATATGTGTTGAGCATTTATAATTAGAAAATTGATGAAAAACAGTAATAGAATATGAATCTATGATTTTTAAAATGTTTGCTTCTTTGTAAGTGCACATCGTCATAGTTACTGGACGGATTTGACTGATTTATTGATGTATTGGCTTTTAACCATGGGCAGAAATTAGGATATAATTGGTTTCGATAGACTTAGCAGTTTCGACAGATTAGCTTCGATTATAATAGAAAAGATTAGATTATAATAAAAAAAATGTTGAGTTGAATATTTGATGCCTACTTGAAGGAATGGTTATATTTATATTGTTTACATTTTCCTTTCTGTTAAAAAGAAATATGGACGTTGAGTTCCGACATTTAATACGCAACGTCTCGAATCTGTGTAGACAGCGGAAAACGGGGTGCCACTAGGTCCTAGGACAGGATGTTATGAAAAAAACATATATAAATAAATAAACATTTTGAACAATTGATATGGAAGTCTTAGATACAAAAAATATCACCTTTAAGGAAGTTATTATAATTTTGGGTCCAAGTTTCAATGTCATGTGACAAATTTAAGTAGTTTGTCATAAAGTTCAAGCAAACGGAGTTGCGGGCACCAACTAGTTTTAGTTTTAAACAACTAAGAATATAATTATAATCTTATGAAATATCTGGGACTCAAATAAGCAAAGAAATATCATCTGGGCTTTTGAGAAGTATTCGTGTGTATGTGGAGTTCTGAGGAGGTTGTAGGTGTATTGTGACTATAGTGCTACCTAATAATAATCTTTGAGGAACGAAGCTAGAAGTATGCTATCTAAATGCAAATGCAATTCATGATCCTCTTTGGCTATAACTATGGTTATACGGTTGGCATTCATGGTTGCAAGAATGATATTTTCTCGACACACGGTTAAGATGCAAATGAGACGCAACCTTTACCATGCACTACCCGTAGTTGCCGAAAAGTACTGGTTACCTTGTGTATCGTATATAATGGACAGTTGCCAGTATATCGTATTCGAGTTAATATAATATTAAAAAAAATCGGTGTCTTTAAGTCTTTTGAAATTTATCTTATTTATGGCGGTTCTAGTGACTTGGAGATTAAATGGTAATCATGATTATGAATATTTCCATGTGGATATGACTACTTATTAATATTCAGTCCGACAATTAACATAAATTAAAATATGTACAATTTATTTTAGGTCTCATCTATAGAAGCATAGTATGAAAGCAAAAAAGTTGAGAAAAGTTTGTTTTTGAATTATGATGAGTACAGCTCGAAGTGCAACGTAAATCAATATAAACATCTTCATGCTTTTGCCTAATAGCAGAGCAGTCACACAGAAGTTAGTGTTTAGACACTCCGTTCTTAACTTTCCGCTGGAATGATTTATATACGACGTGTTACGTAATAAATCTAAATAGAGATCCTTAGATCTTAAATCTTTAGATAAAACAAGTTCTTTGATTTGTTAACTTTGATTTGTTTGTGTAGAGAACCACTAAATGAAATAATAAATATACCTTATATAGAATGGTATGTTCAAAAGACAAATTTAAAAAAAGATTTCTTAAAGAGCTAAATATTTGAACTCTTTAAAATACGACATTTATATCTAAAAAACCCGTGCGATGCTTTTTTGTAATTTTAAATATTTTTCCTCAATTTGGAAAAAATATATATAAAATAAAATATCACAATCGAGGCATGCCTGTGGAAGGGTGAAAACTTAACATATTTATGACGTCAAAGAAAGATTTTTTTTTCGTTCTAAATTAACTGTGTTGATTAAATCTCAATTACTTGACATTATTTGACGAAATTTCTATCACATAAATAAAGGTGAATATATACAAACATACACACGTAAACTTGTATTTTTAACTATAAATAACAATTATATATGTACATTTACATTGTAAATAAATTTGTGGTGGTTTAGCATTACGATGACACCTGTCTCAGGTCGTAGGGATCAAGATTATATATTACAAAGAAATGATGGCCGTCGTAAACCAATTGGTGCGTATCTAAGTATCACAGACACACATCTAACTATCCAGACGACCATCTGGATACTAAAATGGTATAAAAAACGAAATAAGAGTACGAACGAAAGGGAAATGATTGCCTATATAGCAAGTAGCTGAAGAAATAGTAATTAAAAAATCAACCTACTCCTCCTGGAAATTATCCAAGACGTCAGACGTCTTCTAAGAGACGCGTGTTCGAGTCCCGCTACGTTAAAAAAACTATACGTTTTCTAAAAATGTTTATATAAGTTTGTATAAATATAAGTAATATCTTATGTGTATTAATAACACTTTAAAAACATTAAAAATAATGTAAGTTACTTGCCTTCTTGCTCGTTTGTATTGATAGATTTATTAAAATGTCTAGTTACAGCACATTTTCAAATCTTACACACAACAATCAATATTTTTTTTAGTTCAGTTTTTATATATTTTTATATACATAATGCATACTCTTTATCATTTACGTAATGCAATTAATGGTACCGGTTATAAATAAAGAATAAATATCGAAATTTTACTCAAAATATTAGGTAGTTTATTTCTTGATTTAAAAATTAGAGAAAGGACAGCTGGTATAACATTGCATTCAATGGATATAAAAAAAACAATTCTGTATAAAACATCTAATAAATGTTTTAGGTACGTATCTAAATTTAAGCAGAGGTATTTTTTGTTGTTTCATCCGTTAAACGCATTTATTAGAGTAAACTTTAATAAATCTTATATATACACACACACTTAAATTTTTTTTATGGGAGATCAAGGTAACTTGTTATTGATTTAAAAATAAATGTACCTACACTTAATCAAGACCTCAAATAAAATTTCAAGATGACAAAGCTATAAGAAACCATTGCAGTAGGTATTCTTTTAAATATTTACTAATTGTAAGAACTAATTTTACACACACAGAAAAATGATTTTCAATAGGAAAAAATATAGTATATTGTAATATATTGTATGTATAACGCTATTAATTTTCTCGCATAATTGTTTTAATTCGACCTTTTTAGTAGTTATCTTTATATACGGGTATAGTTATATTTTAGCAACATGTTAGTTACTGCATTATTATAAAAATATTATCTTTTCACATATAAATTTTGACAAATGTTAACGTCCGCAAATATTTTCTTAAGTAGAGGTCCAAAGATTTTTACGATGATACGAATATTATCTAGTTTTGATTGTTCTAGGGTTTTGAATAACCAGTTTACAACAGTAATTGTTATTTTGACTTAATTATAATACACTTTTAGCCTCGTGAATCTTTTTTATAATTTAAATAATTTAAAAAATTTTATTGAAAAATATGACCTGCAAAACTAGTAATATTTTGCAATTGAATGCAAATCTCCGGCCCAGTGGCTAGCGCAGGTAGAGATGAATAGAGCAAATTTTTACTTAAACAGTGATGGTATTTTCTGAGTTAAGGCATTGCCCCACACTACCCCCCTCAGCTAAGGCCAGGGCCTTAGCCCTTCCTGCTATGCGTGTATCGTATAAAAACCAGGGTTTTTATTTATTTTATGTATCAATTAACATAGATTTTAGAGCACGTTAAATAATGACTTTAAAGAGGATTTTAATGGCCTTGTATTTTTGCAGTTTCAAGCTTTCTCACGCATAGCAGGGAAGTCAGAAAGAACCGCCCAACATTGCGAGTTGCGTAGCGGAACACAACGCCGTGCTTTGTATTGCTCACTTGGGCAGAGAAATGAAAATAATTTAAATATAATCCTCTCCGAATTGGTATCAAACCCAGAATCAATTATGTTAATATTCAGACGCCGCTGTCTCACTGCACAACAATCGCCTATTAGATTACATTATTTTTATTTTTATACAAATTCATATTTTTTTTCTGACTGTGTTGAAAAAAATGTTTAATTATCAGCTTGGTAGTTTTAAATTTTATTTGATACAAAAAAATGTGGGTAAAAAGTTTACATATTTTCCTATTCTTATACACAACGTTATTGTAGAGTGTATACGACTTTTAGATAAATTATTATTATATATATATATATATATATATTATTGATTTCTTTTGTGTTTGTATGAATGAAATTACTATTAATCCCTGTTGAATATAATTGTAATTATATATACAATGATAAACAAATTGCACTCTTTATTTGGAATCATAAAAAAACGTAATATAAATGTTACTTTTAATTGCCCTGAGCATTGTCTGACAATGAGGAATTTCACGCAAAATTAATTTCGTGAGGCCATAGTGGAGCACTGAGTCAATGTCTAACTGTAAACGCAATAGTTGTGGGTTCAGCCTGTATTCTAAAGAAAGATTATATATAATGATTTTGACTTCAACGCTCTGGTAAGATATAGCTCGTCTTGAGTACGGCGGTACCCTACACGCAATGTCTCGAAAATTGGGAATCGAGTGTCTTGACACTGGGTGCTTTTTGCTTAATCGGTGGTATCCGGGAAAAACGTTAATTTCATCAAATTTGCGCAATGTAAAATAAAAATTGGTAAAGCAAAGAAAAAATATGGGCACATATTTCAACCAAAAGTCAATAGTACCATCAATTTCAATTTGTTTAAGCATGTCTTTATGTAGTACCTGTTTAATTAGGCTAAACATTCATATAAATAAACTATTAAATAATTATTTTATTAAGTGTATCTTACACTTTGACGGTTTTGTAAATGTTATGGATTGTGGACTTAAATCACATCTAGCGGGATCAGGGTCGTTCGTAGGTCGGAGGGCAGTGTGAGGCAAAGTTCTACCGTTTTTTTCCATACGAACGATGGTAACTGATCACTGCCACCTATGACCTCGTGTAACACCAGAAGAGTTACAGGGATATTCCCGGCCTTTAATGGAAATAGCGTCTATTTCCACCTTTTGAAGGTACCCATGTAGATTCAATCTACCACTTGGAAATGCGCGTGCGGTTGAAAAATTCAGCGGCAGGAATCAGGTCGATCAGTTCCCCAGAACACTCCCCGTGATAAATGCGGTAGAGGCACGTACAGGGATAAAACGTCAAGTGTCAAGCCTTTCACAGATTAATGGATTCTTAATGATTCAAATAGCTCTACATTGTATGCGATGATATGAATCAAGCTGATATTGGGGTTCACCAGCCCATAGATGAGAACAGTACTAGAAGTGAGGCCGAATCTAGGCCCTATACAGGGCCAATCGGTGTTTGGGCTTGAAAACCGTTCAACGGTTTGAACGGTTTTCAAGAGGCGCGGGTTCAAATCCCGCTGCGTTCAAATTTTTATACGTTTTCTAAATATGTCTTTTTCAATTTCCTTAGTGGAGGAATAACACTTTAAAAAATGTTAAAAAACAAATAATAATAATTACTTTCATTAGTAACAAAGGAAACGTGTAAAATAATTTAAAAGAAGACACAAACATCTTTTAAATTGTCTTACACGTTTCCTCTTACTGTTTCTAGGATACTACTTGATTGTAGCTTTGCTCCACACTTCGGTTCCACGCATGGTAGGGCACGGTATATGGCCTGTCCATCTCTATTAGTGTATTTTTATTATATATGTAACAATTTCTATAACTTGTTCCTCTGTATTTGTCTTATTCTGTCGAATTTTCTAAAGTTCAACAAATTTCTTTCCATTGGCCTCTGGCAGACTTCAAGTGCTCGGTTGTGTTCCTTTGTGGGAGCCCAAGCTATACTGACCTCGTTGTTTTTCATTCCTGCCGCGCATTCCCTATTCGTAATTTTAATTCTAATTTGATAAAAATTATAAAAACCTATAAGCTGAATTATAATAAATAATTAATAAAAAAAATATATATATTGTTTATTTTTTTAAAACGTGCTTAGTCCAGTAAAATTATTTTACATTGATAGATTGTTAGACACAGGTCAAAATAATAAAAGCGTAGCAAATAAATATTTTACAAAATCACCTAAAGTACTAAATATACGATTTCACGCCACGTCAAATACGTGGCGAAAACTTATTTAAAAAATGAGTAGGTACTAACATTATGCATACAATAAAAGTCTTCTGGTTAATTATATGTAATGTGTATATTATAAAATATATAGCTGATCGCTACGTGTTAGCCATCATCTCTGTGACGTCACGAGCGTGTATATAGGCGGTGGCGCGTGAGTTTAATAAATAGTCGGAACTAAGACGCGGTTAGAAACCCTCAAAGAACAGAAAAGTATAGTTTTTTTAGTGACTGGCCCACGTGATCCGGGCACAAGGTAGGGGCCATAAAAATATTACTTCCATTTTAAATTTAATATAAAATTATAAAAAACTTGAAATTTGTAGTAAATTTTGTGTTATGAAGTGGTGTTTTTGGTTAAATACTTGTTTATAAGGTAAAATAATTTAATTCTATTTAAAATAATATAACAAACGCTTTAAATTTAATTAAAATATACTAACAACTAAATAAAAAATATTTGTTTTATTTTAAAAGAAAAGAGGTAATGAGTGAAAAAAAGATTTTTTAAAGAACAAATGTTATAGATTATACACGGTAAAAACTTTCAACTATAATTCATATACTTAATAAATTATTTTTACTTTGTCATGTTATAGCTATAAAAGCTATAAAATTCTAACATTATAAATTTAAATCGCAGTTTAAACCGAAACTAAAGTTAAGCTTACTATACTGACTAATGTATTTCTATATAAGAGGATTTAGTAATAAAATACCATTGTTTTAAATAATAATCAAAAAGGAACACGCCTAGAACTATTTAATTAGTCGTCGTTAATCTGGATATTAGGACAATAAAACGTACATTGTACGAATTAAAAATGAGTATCTACAACTTTCAATATTAGAAACTATGAAAAGAAATTTGAATTGAATTATAAAAGAGATATATGTATACAGGTTTTTCCGGCAAACATTTTAATTGCAATAGTAGTATAGGCATAGTCGTCTTAAATACCTGTAAGTATATATATATATATACTTACAGGTATTTAAGACGACTATTATATATAATAACCTTCTTATTTTCTTTATATATATATAAAGGAAATAATAAAGTTATTTTATTATTATATTTTTTGATACATGTGATTCCGGAAGCAATTAACGCTGAATAGTTAATTAAGTGAAGATATGATTTATATATAGCATTCGTAGGGAAGGAAATTGTCTTCTATCAACTAAGGCAAGAGCCTTAAGCCTTATATAGCTTGCAATAAATATATGGCATATTATTATCCTGCACTTATGTACATAGTTATAAAATTTATTTATTAGGGCACTTAGTTTATTGAAATTTTGTAGGTGAAGTATATGTAAAATGTAACGTTTTTACTGCTTCTATCTGGATTAGAAATATTAATAACTTTACCTTTTAAAAAATATTACAATACTAATTTTTGAACAGTAAATACTGTTGGTAGACTACTAAACACAGCTGCTGTATCGAAATTCATAAAGTTGAAAATTAGCTAATAAACAAAGAACAAGTGCAAAATATTTAAATGTATTATTTTGTGACATTAAAGAACAAAGAACAGTACAAGTTACATTAAAGTTTGACATAGAATTATGAAGCATATTGACTAGGAACGTGATCTAATTTAAATTTAAAGAGGTAACTTATTTTTCTTTTATATTCATTTAAATAGGAATATAAAAGAAAAATAAGTTACCTCTTCATACTACGCAATACATTCATATTGCACATAATTGCTCATATTCCATTTTAGATAATCAAAATATCATCGTCATATATATTGTAAATAATAGGATTTTTGTTTCTTTTCTTGTTAATAGATATTAATACTAATAAAAAAAAACATTCTAGAGCGGCAATAACATAAATTAAAAACTAGTTTGTATTGTTAGTTTGTATTGTAAGAAGTCGGATATTTTTTGTACATAGCATATGTTAAGCTAAAACTATTATAATTGTAATATTATCTAATGGGAAATGGAAATTTCGGTTTATTATTTTTGATACGCTATGTTGAGCTCAGAGTTAATTATTGTGTATGTTGCGTCATCACAATTTAAATATAAAAAAATGTTTATCTTTTCGGCATTAAATAAATAACATTGTCACGTTTTCAAATTTCTTATTAATAGAATAATCAAAATGAGCTACACTGCCGCCGAAAATGCGATAGGAAGCAGCACATGGGCAGCCGCCAACCTATTTTATATAGCGTTGGTGCCAGCAATCATTCTGTGGTACACTTATTGGCGTATGTCCAGGAGACACTTCTATGAGCTCGCAGAAGAAATAGCCGGACCTAAAGGACTGCCAATCATAGGAAATGCTCTTGAATTTACTGGGGGTTCTGTCGGTAAGAATATTTTCTAGATTATATAGTAATTTGTACATATTTCATGAGGTTAAACTTCAACGTCTGCGAAACTATGTTGGCCTCCATCAACTCAGGACCCCATCGGAAAATGTACGTCCTTCATGTCTCTTCTCATTTTTTTTCTTTATAAGATTTGTATTTTGAACTTAACCTTTTAAAAATGGGACTCTAGAATACAATCAAATAAAAATTATTATTGTGAATATAAAATTGAAATATAAAAGCTTTAACCAAAAATTTGATTCTTCTTAAGATTTATCTGGACCAATTAAACATAATAACAATAATTATAGCGAAACATTTATACATTTATAATTTATCACATACATAATTTGCTAGTCAGTAAATGGAACAGGTTTTAACTAACATTTTTAATGATGCTTTTAAAATTCTTAATTGCAATATTTATATGATGTTCGAAGGTTTAAAGTTAGGAATATATATATATATAATTTATATATGATAATGTCACTTTATAATATATTCCTTGCTGGCTCTTCTCAGCAGAACCGTATTCCGAGCAAGTGGCAGCTGTAAATTCATTTAAACCAAATTATCCATAAGTACTTGTCAAATTTAATTTCAAATCAAAATATTCTTTATTCAAATAGGCACTTTCGAATCAAATATGTATAAATAATATTTTAATTTCATTATGATATATTAACTTGTTATGTAATTTAATAGAAATTTTCAACAAAATCGTCCAAAGAAGTGAAGAATTCAAAGAAGAATCTGCTGTGAAAATTTGGATTGGACCGAGACTTATTGTATTTTTGTATGATCCTAGCGACGTAGAGCTTATTCTTAGCAGTCATGTACATATTGATAAAGCTGAAGATTACAGATTCTTCAAGCCTTGGTTAGGAGATGGTCTTCTTATTAGCACCGGTAAGTTCTTTATATTTAAATGTTATTTATATAATGTCAAATATCATTAATTGAGATTTTTATTACTTGTGTGAAACGATCAATACATTGAGTTTCTTTTAGTACTATCGGTTAAGGCAATATATATGTGATTAAATAATTCAGTGACTAAGATAACCAACAAACTAAAACATTACCGTTGACGGAATACTAATAAGATTTAGACAGCTTATGAAGGTTATTGAGATCTCCGTGTATTATTATATTTACGTGTGTAAACAGTACTAATTTAGTGAGGACATGTTTTCGACTCAACTCCAAGTCGAGTTATTTATTTTTTTAGTTTTGATATTTTTATTAAAATATATAAGAATAGAATTATAAAATTAATATTATTTTTATGTTCAACTTGTTTGAACTCGTAACATAGGAATTTTTTTTTTTTTTGTATTTAGGTCAAAAATGGCGTTCTCACCGCAAATTGATTGCTCCTACTTTCCATTTGAATGTTCTCAAGAGTTTCATAGATTTGTTTAACTTGCTTTAACTCTAGAGCTGTTATTTGTCCAACAAACTGAAGAAAGAAGCTGGAGAGTTTGACTGTCACGATTACATGAGTGAATGCACCGTGGAAATTCTTCTTGGCAAGTAAATTTGGTTGATTTAAAGTAGCTGGTCCCAGTTAAATTGTCTCAGTAAAATGGTACTTAGTCCTATAGAAACGATACAAAGATATTTCGATAATAATTGTATTCAATGAAGCAGAACAATCCAATATTATAAACATAATATTGGATTGATTTGAAAACTTTCCAATATATTTATATCCCTTCGAATTTCATTGTTATCGTATGTTCCATACTATAGTTTTACTGTAGTATAAGCTACCTGTTACCGGTACTCATTGAAATCTATAAATTTATCACTTCCTTTGTGATTTTAAGGTTAAAACGTATAATGTTTATATAAAAGTTAATTCAATTAATCTATACAAATAAAAATTAAATTTGAATGTCGGTTTGTAATATTAAAAAAACAGCTTTTTTACTAAATGCATACGCGTCTTAACTTTCAAATATCGTAATATAGATCTATATAGCAAATTTATATATGTATATACACACGGCACATATACTAGAAAATAATTTTATTTGAAATTCTGTTTGCCTGTCTGTTTGCCGGTCTGTCTGTTTGTTCCGGCTAATCTCTGGAACGGCTAGACCGATTTTCACAAAACTATCACTGGCTGATAACTGATCTAATAAGGAGTAACTTAGGCTATTGTTATTTAGGAATCTCACGTGGATGAAGTCGCGGGCAGCGCTAGTAGTTACCCAAGGTACGTCATAAGAATAATTTGTAATACAAATGGTGGTGATAAAATACTAATATTTGATAAGAAGATTTAGTGATTCTTACATAGTTCTTCAATTTCTCATTTAGAATAAATAAACGTTTAGGCGAAACAATATGAAGCTTAAAAAGCCAAATTTTCGACACATGTTGCTTTATTAAATTCACAATAAAAGTTTTGTTTATGTAAATTAGGAAGATAAAAAAGCAGTTTATATTAAAAATATTAAAATAAACGCTGTTTAATATATAAACGCTTGATAATATTTAGTATTTTAATTTAAATGAATATTATTTCTTTTACGAAATTAGTACTCCAAGAATGATGTGACTCATTATGACCTCTGATTGTACTTAACCAATTAACTTTGAAGTATATTAGGTACATATATTTTGTTTTATTATAAAAAAAGCGATTTTTATAAAATAAAAAAATATACAATAACTTCAGCAAACGAAGTATAAAAAGTAATTATTATCCTATATAATATTAACATCCGTTCATGTTTAAGGAAAAACTGACTTAACCTTTATAATTTTGAACGCTATCATATAATATCGATCACAATCTCAAGGCTTGGCTCGGCCACGAAACGGCTTAGTTGTAAAACAATTTATACCTCAAGTCACGTAAGTGAGATACTGACAACTTGCCGCCTTGCCCCATCTGACCGTTTGTACTTGAAACTCCTGCACTATTCCATATACATGTGCAAAACAAGGCAAAGGTACTTGCTCTGCAATTTCCTATCGTTACACCTTGAAATGATCAAACAAGTTATTTGCTATCCTTGTCCCTTCAGATCGTATTCTTTTCTCATGATTCCGATAATACTATGCATATCAATCTATTCTTATTAGAATATTTATTAGCGTTACATGCATATAAATATATAATTTTCCACAATTTTTAAAACAAAAATAATAATAAATGCAATGTATAATAAATGTCAGCAATAAAATAAGAATATATGTATATATTAAAAAAGGCAACTATTTCCACATCGACCTTAATATAAAATTAGTAGAGTAGAATCACGTTTAAGTGATTCATGATGACATAAGGAAAAGTGAATAGAGAACATTAAGTGTCAAGTTTAGCGACCCCCCGCAACTACACGTAATGCTAATGGGCGATAATCGCCATTCTGAGACAAGGGGATAGCTGTACTTATTATATGCTCTAATCATGATTACGCATGATTAGTTGTATTACGCAAAAAATAAAACAAAGTTAAACCTACCAACTCTAGTTATAGTTAGTAATTTAAATAATAATAATGATTTTACCTTATAGAAACTGCTATGGGTGTTAGTAAGAATACTCAAGACCAAAGTGGATTTGAATACGCTATGGCTGTAATGAAAATGTGTGACATCCTACATTTAAGACATACTAAAATCTGGCTTAGGCCTGACCTGTTGTTCGGCTTCACTCAATATGCTAAACTACAAAATAAACTCTTAGACGTTATCCACGGTTTAACTACCAAGGTATATTATCTCTTAATGCATATATTTATTAATGTATACTTTGCTTATGTCATATTACAATATAATAATTTTCCTTTGTTAGGTTATTAGCAAAAAGAAGGAAGAATTTAAATCTGGTAAGAAACCACACAAATCGTTGAAACTGAAACTAAAGAAATACCTTCCAAAGTGACTTCCGTTGAAGGTTTATCTTTCGGTCAATCAGCTGGTCTTAAAGACGATTTAGATGTTGACGATGATGTCGGACAGAAGAAACGTCTAGCTTTCCTTGATCTTCTCCTTGAAAGCGCTCAAGGTGGAGTAGTAATTTCAGACGTAGAAATCAAAGAGCAAGTAGATACTATCATGTTCGAGGTTTGTATAATTGTCTATTACATATATCTTTACGCTCCTTAACCATTACGTACTTTGAAGTATAGTATGTCACAGGGCTGGTCTACTTAAAACAGATGTCCATACACAGCAAACTAAAAAACAAATAAACTAAAGTTAAAAACGATATATGAGTGAAATATATACATATAAAAGTATAATATATCGAAAGGTTTCGAAAGCATACCTACTTTTAATTCTTACACTATTTAGGTATACGTTTTGAATATTGATCATTTAAAAAATACACCCACATTATTTTGTTACTGGTGAAGGTTTTACATTCTGAAAAGTTCAAATCGAGCCGATAACTATTAATAGGGATTAATAGTTTTAATGCTGAAGGTTAATTAATCATTTTATTATATGCAGGGTCACGATACAACCGCAGCTGGCAGCAGTTTCTTCTTATCTTTGATGGGCATTCACCAAGATATTCAACAGAAAGTTGTGGAGGAATTAGACCAAATATTTGGGGACTCTGATCGTCCCGTAACTTTCCAAGATACCTTGGAAATGAAATACTTAGAGAGATGTCTCATGGAAACTCTTAGATTGTTCCCTCCTGTACCAATTATTGCTCGTCATCTCAAACAGGACATTACTTTACGTAAGTATTTATATTACAGGTCTACCAAAATTTCAAAGTTTATTGTTTTAATAATTTGTGTACTACGAATACAATAAATCCTGTTTCTTGAAATATACTACATACAGATCATTAGAATTATTATTTTGATAATAATATTAACAGTCGTCACGCTTATTAAATAATAAAAAAAAATGCTTAGTCTTGCAAAATTAACAATTTTGCTAGCAAAGGAACTTATTTCTGATAGAGATTTCTTCCAGTCAACCTATGAGTATGGGAGAAAGTAAGACTTTTGCGGTTCTGAGAGTGCAACAATAAATGTGTACTCATACATACAATACATTAATATAAACCAGAATAATATTTATAGTATAAAAATATACATATATATGTATTTCTAACAGCATCCAACGGCAAAAGAGTACCAGCTGGTGCCACAGTTGTGATCGCCACGTACAAGTTGCACCGCCGTGAGGACGTATACCCCGAGCCTGAAAAGTTCAATCCTGATAATTTCCTTCCCGAACGCTCTGCCAACCGCCATTACTACGCCTTCGTACCTTTCTCAGCTGGGCCCAGGAGCTGCGTCGGTAAGTCTTTATGAGATAAAATTTTAGTAAAAAAAAACAGAAAACAAAAAAATATTTTGTATGTTATATAAAGATTTGTAAAATTATTACTGAAATATTATTATCGAACACTAATAAAATGATAATAAGTGCTGTTGGAAGACCTCAATATGTAATAATGTTATATTTTAAATATATAAAGTAATCGTAGCGGAGAAGGACGGATAGAGCGTCTGCTAGTAAATACGATTGATTGTGTCCTCGATTCCCAGTCCAGGGAATGATTATATTTAAATTAGTTTCACTTCGAAGCTCTGGTAAGACAAAATGAGGCGTTGAGTTCCACCACTCAACACGCAATGACAAATTCAGTTGCAAAGTGGGGAACGGAGGGAATTTCGCGAAGTGATTTGTGCTCTACTGGCATATTCGAAGCGTCATAATTATGGAATAAAAGAACTGAACTGAACGGAGGGAGTGAGTGACATGCCATTTTGACTACCCGACTCAAGCTATTTGCTATTGCCGGTAGTTGAAGTCTATGACGCGTAATTAAATAATGTATACGAATTTGTTTAGTTCGCATAAAATACGGGTTTCTGAAATGTATAGAAACTGAGTTAGTCATATATCAGGTTCTAATGCGTTTAAAAAGCAACGTTATTTTCTTTTTTGTAATATTTAACATATATTTTTTTTTTAGGTCGCAAATATGCCATGCTGAAGTTAAAGATTATTCTATCCACCATCCTGAGGAACTTCCGCATCATCTCTGACCTTAAAGAATCCGACTTTAAACTTCAGGCCGACATCATTCTCAAGCGTGCCGAAGGCTTCAAAGTACGCTTAGAACCACGCAAAAGAACTACTAAAGCTGTTTAAAAAAATATTTATATAAAAATAATCTTACCTATCTGTAACTGTGTGCACATTTTTACAGTAATTAGTTTTAAAAATGTGATACCTGTACTGACTAAATTATTATTAATTTAATTACAACGAAAGGTGGAATAAGGGTGGCAGAACTCATATCATGGGGTCGAAGATGGTAAAAACAATGAAATATGCTCATTTTTTATTAACAAATATTTGTTATTTAATATAATATAATAATTGTAAATAGCTTAATTAAATCTTTATAAGGATCATAATAAATAAATAGTTAAAAATAATTAAATTGTTTTTTATTAATACAAAATTTAAGTTGATAAATAAAAAGTATGTTTACACTCATATTCTTTTTTTGCGTTGAGCTCCGCCGACTCGAATTCTGACTGGATGGATGGAGAGTCTTAACACTAGGCTCTATCTGACTACCCTGCTATGCGGGAAAAAGCGTAAAGCGTGAAGTTATTCTTTTTCGTACTTGTCTTCTTGTTGGCTGCTTCTCAATTTTGTTATGTCCTCGACGGTATGAATTCGATCCAATAGAGCATTACCTTCAGAAAATTCTTCAATCATTTTTTTCTTTTCCAATTGAATCCTGAAGATTTTTTGTAAATTTTTTATCGCACGTTTCAAAACAAACAACAAATCATTTCATATGGTAATATAATTGCGATTATCGACAATATACATATTTAGTATTAAAATATACATAACAAACACAAATATAACATTTTAACAATGGCATTCAACATCAATATATTAAAATATAATTAATAAATGAATAATCTTTATTTATTATTTTTATATGCGACAACTTTGCAAGTGTAAAATTAATATGAAATGAAACTGTTAATTTATATGGCACTATAATTTTTAAAGAATACCTTACTATAATGATTGCCTAAAGATTTAACTATAAAAACTAAAGTATAAACAAATATTAGGCAATAAATGGTACGTTATTACGTACTTTAATACATCCAATGGTGTTCGGTTATGTTTAGGGCATGAGCATGGTATATACTCGTGGTGCTGTGTAGAGACCCACCATCCTGCACGTGTTAATTTCCATTCTATTGTTTTTATTTTAGCTACTGAGCATTGACCCGCTTTTTTTAGCAAATTAAAATACGACGCCATTAGTTCTTGACCTGGTGTGCATAAATAAATTTACACAATTGCAATTACAATAACGAATTAAAATTAGACTAACAGCAAATACGTGTACAATACAATAAGTGTTGTCACCTTTGTATACATGAAATGTTAAGCAGTTATTGTCTGTTGATATTTCTATAAGATGCCTTTCAAGACTAAGAAATCAGCCAATATTTTGATTTGTTATTTATTAATTTATCTATTCCGAGCAAAAATAAGTTTGAGTATCAAATGCAGTTTGTAGAAATACATTGTTGAATATATTTCATTAGACTTAAACATATTTTCATATCATCTTTGTTTTAAAAAAAAATACACAATAACAAATTCAAAGTTTACATAGAGTTGCGCCAAAAACAAGTTTTAGAGAAACGGTTAATTTTTATATAATTAAAGTTAAACATATGTAGGTATATAAAAGGTTAAATAATTAAAATTAATTACTTTTAAAAAAATACATGAAGCACAATCATACATCTTTAGGTATGAAAGAATAATACCAACATTTTAATTCCATTCGGACACTTAAGAATAATATTATATATGCATACCATAATATTTGAAATAGCAAACTAGCGTGGCATACTAATTATACCAAATCAGATTTTCTTATTTCAATCTCATCAACTACACATATTTATAAAAAAAAAGAAGTAATAAAAAGCCTACAATCCAGCTATTTTATTATTAATAATATGGCTATTTTATTATTAATAATATGGCTATTCTAATATTAATTATCTTGTATAGGCGGCAGGTATATTCATGGTTTTATATAAATATTAATAAGACATATCAACACGTGGAATGAACATCGACATATTGTTTACTAACTTTATTGACAAACAAGTCATAAGAAACAGAAGCTAAATATGATAATATAAAGATATTAAAAACGTATGATTGCATTCGTAAAATTACCAGCCCAAGGTCCTAATAATATCCGTGAAAAATCATATTATAACCAAGCTTCAAGTTTTATCACACTCAGCTTCAATAATATACTCTAAGCTTATATCAAAATTCAAGCATGCTATGCCAAGAGTATTGTCCACGGCATATCAGTCAGTTATCATCATTGATTGTTAATACAATACACATTTAAAAAATATATTTTGTGTACACATTTAAAGTATTTGTATTTTAGATAATACTCAAAGGAAAGGTTATCGTGGCTCAGCGGGACAGCGTCTAACTCAAAACGAGATTTGTGGGTTGCGGTTTCTTATCCCAGCCGGGGGAATCATCATATTTTAAATATTTTCATATCTCTGCTCTGGCACTTCGGGCAAAGCGCAGCATTGAGTTCCACCACTCAAAAAGCAATGTCTCGATTTCATAAGGAAAGTTTGTTTTAAACTAGGTACTCTCTGATTACCCAACTACGTGTGAAGCTGTATATAAAATAATTTGAAAAATCTGATTATCATTCTAATAATTATTATTTGTCTGAGTTTATGTGCAATACGGCACAGCAATTAACGTATACAAATACTAATCGAAAGGGAAATCATTATTTATTATACTTAAATTAATATTTAATATCTATTACTTTTCTAGGTTGTAATTAAAATTAAATAAAACGTTTTTTTTGACATAGAGAACCACAAAGACAACTAGGATAGCTGCACCGGAACTGAAAAAACTGTTTTGTAAACAAAATACGTTTTTTTTGTTAAAAAAACTCATTACAATAATAACGCCATCGTGGCGAAGTAGGGAAATGCAAGTACACGTGATAATTGTGGAATCGAAGTCTATTCAAAGAATTATATGTATTCATTTTCCAAAGTGTCCTGATTTTTTTGCACTTTGCATCGAATGGGACTTCCTATTCGACGCATTCGGAGCGCAAAAAGTTGTTAAAGGAGCTTAGTATAAGACTCGTAGTAATAGCTTTTTTCTATGCTGATGTATTATATGGGAAATGGGTAAAATAGAAATAAAACAAGTTACTAGTTTTATATAACATTACCAGCTGATATGGCCATCATGAGTCTCGATTGTTCCGCTTCCTCTTCATAGATCTCCATTGTATCAGTCTTGTAAATAACGTTAAAAGCACTTCCAATTTTCTTTTTACTCTTTTCTGCCTCACATTGCTGTAAAAAAATATTTGCTATTTATTTATATTTGAGATTCGGATATTGCCGGTGAGCAGTGACAGCCTATTGGTAAAACTAAATAAAAAAAATCATCTCGTAGAGAACTTAGTGTCAAGACACTAAACTATAAAAAAATATGTTTTGGTCATTGGAAATATCAACAGTTAGTTTCATTAAATAAACATTAGTAAAATCGTTTTATAATATTAAACGTATTTACAGTCTGCCAATCTAAGCCCATAAAGCACTGGAAAGCTTCTCTTAGATGTTGAGTTCCTAGCTCTGGTCTTTCCCGTCTTAAATGTAATTCTCCTAAAAGATGCAAAGCGCGACCAAGTTGCCTTCGAAGCCCATGTTCCATTGCAAGTGCCCCCATTTCCGTTAAGAGCTGTGAAGCAGCATCGTAGTCACCTAATCTAGAAATATAAATAATATATCAAAATTAAGATTTTATATTCTTTCATTCAACATTTTTAAAGCCATGAACATTTTTTATTATATTTTTGACTATATCTTACTAAACTTTTATAACAAAAGAAACAATGACCTAAGTCGTTTGAAACAAAATAAAAAGGATATTACTTTTGTGAATGTAAATTGTATTTATAATGTACTGAACCAAGGTAATTCATATAAATAATTATTTAAATTTATGAGCACATATATTTAATAAATTGTTTAACATTTTTTTGGAAAGGAAAAAATTACACAATTTTGAGCTATAGTAGCTATCAACTACTTCTTTAGTTCTAATAAAGTATTTTATTTATGTAAAATGTATAAATAAATAACATATTACACAGCATGATATTTAAATATAAAGGATGATAATTTTCCACTTTTTCATATGCATGTACTCGTACACAAGTAAGATTCCGTACACAGCCTTAAGGCAGAAAAAATCTAAACTACTGGCCGTAGACAGATGAAATATAGTATAATGACAATAAGACAAATCTAAAAAATCAGACGGAAACGAAAAAAAATACGAAGCTACATAATTGTTTTTAATTGCGTAATTAATTAAATAATTTTTTAACTAGCGACACGCTCGCGGCCTCACCCGCGTGAATTATAGCTGTTTCGTAAGTTTGGCGGCCTTTATGTAAAAAAATGAAATTTCTAGAAAAACTTTACAGCGGCTCGGCTGTGTTGACGTTACAGACAGATAAAGTTACTTTTGCATTTATAATAAAATATATAATTACAATAAAATTTCAAATTTCAAGATACTGTTCAAAATTGAAACTTGTGCCAAAAATAATTCCGGAAACCTTCTCCTCTTCTTAATTTACACACAAGATGTTTAAGATGATTGTAAAATATTTTTCAGCTTAAGGCTTTTCTCTCTTTCCGAGACGATCCAATTCGATCGATAAGCAACAAATAAGTTTCATTCAAATCGGTCCACAAACTACAAAAAGACAGACACACAATAAATTTAAAAACCATTAATTCATATTCTATTATTGTTTTTACATCCCCCTAAATTGTTTCTTCTTAAAAATGTTCAATGTACAGACATTTTAACTGTTTTATTATATATAGTATAGTTAAGCTATACTATATATAATAACCTAAATAATAAACGATAATATAATATACGTAGATTACATTCCTCTAGTCCAATTTTTATTTATATGACAATATAACATAATAAAGTATTAACTGTTGACCTCTTGATCTTGTATTAACACCATACATTGCTAACTACATAAATAGTAGGAACATCGGTTAGTTTTTATTTTAAGCAAGTCTATAGATCAAAGTATTAACATTTAACATCAAATTGTATTCTTGTTTTTCCAATTGATACCAAGCAATACTTACGTAAAGTACACGTGCGTCATATACAAGTTTCGACTACTGTTTAGTACTGTTTAGTTTACTAGTAATAGCTTTATGTGTAAGCATAAAACGAGAATTATGAAAATTCATGGTTTAATAAATGCTACTGCAACCAGTTTTATATTTTTTTATACAAAATATAGTAACAATTTTTTCAACTGTCAACTACTTGCCTAATCATTATTTACTTTTATTTTTTTCTACTTTACTCTTTATACCGAATATGCAACTTAGAGTCTGAGTGGGGATCGAATCCACTACAACACAAACACACTAGTTTTTACAGTGAGACGTTAATGCAATTCGCGACGATTGCCTCAGGGAAATTACCTATATTTAATTATTTTCATTTCTCCGCTCTGGTACGCGTACTCGCCTTCTTAAAACAAGCGGCGTTAAATTCCAACACGCAGCGCACAATGTCTCCAATTCCTGCGAAAGCGTAGAATGGTGTGTCTTAACAATATGTTCTTTCACCATGCTGCGCGAGATAAAGCCATAAAACATAGTATGTATATTTACAATTATGTACCTCTGCATAACAGCTGCCAAATGCATGCGAGTCTCACAAAGACCATCAATATTGTTACTTTCCTCGAAAATTTTTAGAGCTCTAAGAAATGTTTTCTGTGCATTATTCAAGTTATTCATTAGTAACTGACTAACTCCAATTTCAATTATGGCTTCTGCTGTTTTGGGCGTATCTCCAGCTATAATATTAAAAATTAATTTTTAACTGAAAATATTGAACATTTTTGGGGAATAATTTATTCAATTATTAATCAATTTTCGGTACATATTTTATTAAACAAATAGAACATACAAAACTATAAAATTTTTAGTTAATCCGTACAAAAAACAGTAAATTAAACTAAAGGAAATTAAAATAACCTTGAATTTGTAATAGAACATTCGAGCTTCATGGCAGCGACTAACAAGAAAAACAACTTAATAATTGTGTTTACGATAAATCACGAACTAGTTCCTAGAGAATTAAATGCTATTCACGATATACGAATAATTCCGTAAAGCGACCCAATCTAGGCAAGCCACTCTTGCTTTACGCAAATTCATTGGAGTAGAGTCCCTTTTTTAAACGCGTGACACAGAAAAAATAAATACTAGATTTGAAAAACAAAACTCGCTAAACAGGTTTTCTCAACGTTCGCTAATCTATTTAATATGAAGGAAATATACTATAAATTGTCAACAGAGAACGAAAATGTCATTATGTTGAGAGGGAGGGCGCCCACGAAGGGCGGAGTTGTGATCAAGAAGAGCGAAGAGTTTGTTACGCCCGAGAAAGTCGGTTTTGTGTTGCCTGTTTTGAGCAGAGAAGTGGCAGCTGCCCCACAGTACAGAGGAGCGGTGTCAAAGACACCTCAGGTCATATTGACGAGGATGGATTTGTCGTCGCAGACCTCGCCGGTGAAACTAGACGTATGTAGAAGTCGTTGTTCACTGTCAGGTTCCTCCCGTGGTAAGTTTTGGGTGGGAACATCAGAGTCTGAGGCGGATAGCATGGTGTCCTTAGAGTCGTTTTCGGAAAAGACTAGGGCACCTCAATACAAAAAAAGACAGGAAGAGACCCAGAAAGTCATCTGGGGATACTGGCTAGTTTAACGATGAGGCATCCTCTGCAAAGCCTAAAGTAAAGGTTGCCCCGGCCAAATGAGGTTCTGGTAGACCATCAAAAACTGGCCAACACTCTGCGTTTGCAGCAGCTAAAGAGGCTTTAAGTCAGGCCAGCCGTGAAGAGCCGACACCTTGTGTTGAGAAGGAGGTGGCTGATATTGCAGTGGTGGTAAGGTCTAGGGCCAGCTCTATGAAGCGATACGGGACCGGCTTCCACCAGAAAAGAGGATCCCCCATTAAACGAGAAACGGGAAAACGTGCAGAAGCAGAGCCCACTGACACCAACCCCGCACCAAATACACAGAAGAGCCAGAAGGAAAGCAAGAAAGGGAAAAAGAAGAAGTCTCCAAAATCTGCCGTGTCCAAAGCTGCTCGTTGTCCCCTAACACCAGCCCATATTGACATACCTGAGGAGTGGATTGGTTTCAAGAAGGGAGTAGTCCCGAAAGCGAAACAGACTTCTCCAATGTCGAAATCGCCTAAGGAGCCTAAACTACGTCCACCAAGATCAACTATGGAGTCACTAAAATTGCAGCCAGCTGTTGGTGATAAGGTCACTTATTCTGACAAACTTACCCGGGCCAAGAAGAGTATCAAACTAGAGGACCTGGGTATAAGTGTCCTTAGGGTCCGCGTCACCCCGACGGGCGCTATCCTAGCGAGCAGGCGGATGCGCTTGCCCAGCGGTTGAGGGAGGTTTTAAGCCGAGACGAAGTGCCGGTGTCGAGGCCAGTGAAGTGTGCAGAGATGAGGGCCTCGATGATTTTGCTACTTCAGGACATCGTGGCTGCGATAAACCGAGTCAGTGCTATCGGAGATGTAAAGGTGGGACAGATTTGACAGGGCTGGTCTCGAGACTGCGTCGGCTCGCCGTCCCATAGTTGCGGCGAGGAAAGTAAGCGGAGTGAGTACGACACTAATTTATTATAGTGCCAAATTATTTAATTTTATTTACATAAAATATACAATTCAAATCAACTTTGACAGTGACATCAATATATTTTGATCACAAGTTATTCATTTCAGTTTCATATAGAAAGAAGAAGCAAAAACCTTAAATTAAATAATATTGTTTAATATGCACATATCCACATATACGAGATATAAGCACTACTTATTAATTCTTTACGGCCATTATGAATAAACAATTTAAAGATAATTGTTTTAGTCCTAAATTTAATGGATGTGCAGAATTCAAAATCTACTTATTTTTAATAAATTACATTCTTATAACTAGTTTTACAATAATTAAGAAATATTTTGATTTACCGTCACGAGCTCTCCTCTCGGCTAATCTTGACAGCCTCTCTGATTTTGCCGGATCTTTATCCCTACTTAAACGAGCTTTACTTAATAATACTCGATGTAATTGAATTGCAGTTGCAGAAAATACGGTATCTTGTGGCACTTCATCCTCTTCATCTTTAGCTTCATATAGAAGCCAGTCCTTAAATTAAATATTAGTAAATAATTCAGTTCGGTAACTACAATAAACTAAATCTATATATAGCAAGTAATAGACCTATTAAAAGGCTTTCGTATGAAGCATTGGTATTTAAAAGTAATTAAATATTGTTAAAATTATTTTTTTATAAATGTACATTTTAACCCCATACTTAAATATTTTACGATAATTTGTGTCATTCACAAAAAAAATAACATTTTTATTATCATCAAAAGAGTAAAGAACCTAATAACAAGTTATAAATATAAATCTTATACCTTGCCAATGGCGCTATCCCTGACTTCTGTAAGAATTTCAAATGGTTCCTCTGGATCAGCACCGGGAACTGTTAGGTAAGTGTTACTTTTATTTTTAATATTTAAACATTTTCAAGTACTTACATACTAGTAAATTTTCGTGAATTTGATGAACTAACAAAATGCATTTTTAATGGAATACAATGATCAAGGAAGTGTTGCGTACGTTAATTTTTTCCATATAACAAGTTCAATGGTCACTTTTTTTATCGACGATTTGACGCAAAAAATTGTAATATCAAAAACCATAGATTTAAATTACCAAATAGCCAAAGTTGAATGTGAAAATATAATTTTGATACATTTTATTTCTTTAAAATAAATATAGCACTACTTAATATTTAATTCTTCTTCTATATTAAATATGAAATAATAAAATTTATTATTTTATATTTAATATAGAATTGTGTGTTTTAAAGTAAAGTAGATAGATTAAAAAGTGATGAGTTAACAAAACAAAAAATATTGTACATTATAACTTACATTTGTCAAGTAAGAAAGTGGCATAGTGATATTTACAGCAGCCCTTTTGTCGTCCACCGTCTATTAAATATTGACTCGATACGGCAATGGCTGCCAGGAAAAATTTCTCGGCGAGCCATAAAATTCCTTTTCCCTTTTTAGAATAATGTAATGCGAGGGCTAGAAGCTCTAAACATTCTTTCTTCGTATTATCTATAATTTTTTTTTAAGTACATTGTTTATAAAAATAAATTAGATAAAAAATATATTTTTTTCGGTACTATTATTTTAGTGGGGTTATAAAGATCATACTGGTAATTTCTTTGAAGGTGCGAAAAACCTGTTTAAATCATAAGAATGTTAGATAATCTTTCCGGCTGTGTTGATTTGTGTATTTTTTTTTGTTTTCATAGTTGTAGGTTTATTAATTGGATAAACAGCACATCTTATTTAAAATACTTATACGATTTTTTATTTTCTTTCACGCAACTGTCATTATTAAGGATGGGACAGCCTTAACGTTCTTTATGACTTCACCACGCATTCACTTTTAACGTAACCAACAAAACCAAATTCACACTACTAATAGCTATTAATTCGTGAACAAAATTTATAAAAAATCAAAACGATTAAGCGAATTCATAGTTTTAGTAACTAATGACCTTTATCGCGATACTTTTCAGCTTTAATAAGACCTGCAGTAATATGTTCTAAGTAGTCATCCCGCTTCCTAAGGTCAATCACAATGCCTATATCGTCTTCCGCCAAGAGTTGGAGATTGTCGTATACCAAATCTTGCATGTAATTGGACGATTCAGCGTAACCACTTTCCCTTAATTCCAGAATAAGACATTCATGCAGAGGCAGCTTTCGCCTAAAACAAATTCCATTATAGTATAAAATGGCTACTAACTAAACTGCTGTTAATTTTACGCCTATGTTAATGCCATGTTGGCCTTTACCTTCGGATTCCTTTCGCATCTAGCACATCTATAGTAAATAAGGCTCTATTTCGAAGATTTTCTAGACTATTCTTTGTCATACATGCCATAAGCTTTGGAAGTCGTCGTCTTCTTAAAATTCCCTCCGAATCCATGTTTTGGTATTATAAAACCTTAAAAATTATATAAAGCTCAAAAAGAATCGTTAATATTTTTTGTGACAATGCTTACGTCAAAAATGTCACCTTTGAAGTATAATTTTTGTAAATAAAAGTGAAATTTGAAGTGCCCACAAAAAATTGCTTTGTTTTTTACCTGTATGTCTAAGTAAAGAGCAGCCAATAGAACCTATTAAATTAGGTTATCCTGAAAATAATTTAGTATATTAACATTTTTTTAACTTTTATTGGATCGCTGGTTGCTTTTAACAGGAGTCCTAATTATTTATAAGTTTAGTTATCTTGGCACCTGTCACAAACACATAAGGCCAAAATATGAGGTTAAAGAATGAAGTTACCATTTTTTATAGAAAAATTAAAACATCAACTAGTAGCTAGTAGGGGCGGGGTCCGTCGAATAAGGTGGATTGTGGATCTAACTGTAGGTGGTGTAGTGTTAAAACGGTACAGAGAACCAACGTGCCATATGCGTAAGGATTCTAATCCATTTATGAGTTTAGGATCATTAGAAAATTCGGACTGCTTAGCGTTTAAGAGCCAAGTTTAATTGATATTGCGGGGAATCTGTCCATAGATAGTAACAGTACTATACATGGGGACGAGCCTGAGCTTTATAAAGCAGAAGTCTATGACCTGATTCGAAACACTTTTTAGCACTACTCTGCACCCCGAGCTTCTTTGAAGCTAATTTTGGCTTTGCTTGCCAAATGACCCCTAAACTGTACTTTTACCGATATATCCACCCTAAAAATCCCAATACTCTTAACAGTACAAAGGGAAATGCCTTGGAATTTAGGTGATAAAGTAAAGGGGTTTTTTTTAAAGGTGAATGCGCAAACTTGTGTCTTCGAAAGGTTAAATTGGACAAGGTAACGTCCACTCCATTCCGAGACCTATTCCAAGGTAGACTCGACTCGAGCGCGAGATATATTAGCCCGGCCAGTGTAAAAAGCATCTGAAAGCACCTGAATGCTGCTAGGTGTTATTCACGCGCTCCATCGCCTTAAATAGTAAAAAGGTGATGGCAATAAGCAAATGTTTAGAAAATGGAACATTCTATTCGGTGTTGTGTTAAATAGTGAATATGATATTGTTTTCGTGTGGAAAAAGTGTTCTTCTGTGTGTTCTATAGTTCTAAGTGTTTCGAACATCAGCAACAACAACAATTTGATACCATACAGGTTTACTTTTAAATCAAAATGGCCCATAGCCCCTATTTTGTGATAAATATTTCTCCTAATACATATATCCTTACATGGGCACTTTGGCCTATAAATATTTTGTATAAAATATAAAACAGGTATCTGGTTTAAAATTTCCGCAAATTATATACACATATATCTGACCCAACGTGTTGTTAGTCACTTTAAGCAATGCCAAACATTCTTTATCATTACCAGTTATTGCTTTAAATATGTCATTCTTATTACTTATATTATTATTTTTTTAACTTGTATCTTTTATGCACAAAGCAGTGTGATATAGAGAACCTAATATCAAGACACTACATTCTCCATTTTACATCCGAATTCGAGGCTTATCGCGTAGAGTGGTCTCTACCACTCAACGCCGCGCCATGTTTTTCTTTATGAGAGCAGAAAAATGATTTGCATAAAAAAAGTTGTTAAATATAATCACATTTGTTAACAGACGCTATCCCAATACGGCACGATGATATATGATGATGTTAAAAAAATATAAATCATAAATAAAGGTATATTATACCTACGCATTAAGTTTCTGCCTAGCCTATATTGTAAGGAAATAAAATATCTGGTTAATATATTTACAAAATGGTGCGGTTAAGTTTATATATATATATGGGGTGAGAGAAGAGGTGAGGGAAAAGGTACTCAATCCCTGCGAAATGCAAGCACTACATGGCTGCTTGAGAGGTCAACGACCGCAAAGGCGCCCCCCGCGAGGCTCGGGCCTCGGCTTGCGTCGTCGATGGGCGGGGGAGGGGAAATTCCTATGCAAAACCCAGTCGGGACGTGAAGTCACGACTGGGTTTAATTAGCGTTCTAATCTAAGGGAGCCTAACAGTCCCTAACCGCTGGGCCAGGCCACGCCAACGCGCGGTTGAGCCGTGACTAAAGCTATAATACGCCGTCTAAGGCGACGACGGCGGTGTTTGTATCGTATGGAGTTGTTTTTACCTACGTATATTGCGTTCGCTATCGTTATGACTTCATTTTGGTCTAATAAGACGCTACGCGGGCGCCTAAGCAGAGGGTGCGCGGACGGGGTGACTATGTCACTTGCCCGTACAATTAAGGAATTCGCTTGAGTATCTGCGCGCTCAAAGTAGCGCTTGGATGGCAGTACAGTACTCTTTAATCGATTCCAGTTGGAAGTCTCTATGAAGGTCGACGTTACGAATGCACCAGGGGCAGCCTGATGCAGTTCGTAGAAATCTATTATGGACTTTTTGAAGGGGTAGAGCCCCGTAAGTTAGTGTGCGTGAACGTTACACTAGCATATGTGAGGACGGGATAGTGTCAGCTTATTTGTAAGTGGCATTTTACTATATTTACTTATAAGCGGGTAGAGCCTGTTAAGGTAGAATCTCGCTCAAGCGCATACTCTTTTGACGTGTGGCCTAAAGAAAAGTTTAGAATCTAGGGTTACGCCTAGATATTTAACCTGGGGTTCCCAGGGAATGGTCTTTGTCTAACAGGTAGGTGGTAGAGACAGTTTCGTGTTTAACACGTGGGAAAAGTATCACTGCGCTTTTTTCCGGATTAACGTCGATCCTCCACTTGCGGTACCATGCGCCGAGCGCGTTGGCCGCAAGATGAAGTCTCTTGGCTATAATCTAGGTGGCGCGAGAAGCTGTATAGAGAGTATCGTCGGCGTACATAGCTAGATGGACGTTGGCGATTTTTGGCATATCGCTAGTGTACAGTGCGTACAGAAGTGAAGAGAGCGTTGACCCCTGGGGGACGCCGGTTCGAACGAGGCGGGGGAGGAGAGAGTGCCTTCTACTTTATAGCGGAAGTAGCAGTTCGACAAGAAGTCCCGAAAGATGTAAGCGAAGCTGTTTGGCAAACCAGCTTTTATAAGCTTAAAAATTAAGCCGTTATGCCAAATTTTGTCGAAGACTTTCGCTATGCCTAGAAAAATAGCAAATGCAGCAACAGCAGTTACGACGCTACGCGGGAAAAACCCAGCACACAATACCAAATACTTCGCGCCACTGGTGGGCAACGGGCAGCACCATGAGGTCGGGTGCCTGGAATCATAAGATGGCGGTTATAATAAGGTTTGCTAGTAACCAATAGTACGACGCTGTGGTTTACGCAAGATAACACTCTATTTCTATCATTTTCTTTGTATAGAATTTGGGCAAGTACTTTTATATTTATTTGCAACTTTACTAGGACCAAATTTTCCAGTGTCGAAAAAACTTGGAAATGCAGGTTTTTGTTGAAACATCTATTGCATCCACATCTCCTTTTTGAAAAGCTGTACCTCATGAAATATATATGCTGTTTTTCATATCACTTCCTAAAAATGTTAACACATTTTAAGCTCTTCCATTATTTATAGTTAGGTTTGAAGGACAATCTTCTAATTTGTATATCGTTCTGATAAGGCATATATGCCTTTTCATAACGATAAGTTAATTTTCGATGTCGTCATATTAAAAAGAATATCATACTGATTTATATATCAAATATGTGCATGTTAATTCAATATAGAAAGTCGCCTAAGAATTTTCTAACAACAGTACCCAAATATAAAATTGCTTTAATTATGTGACAGGCATTTCTGGTTTACAAAATATACTCTGTTTATATCTGGTGATTGTTGCATGAGTCTATTACTATGTTTATTATAAATTCCAACTCACTTAATAAGAATTGTAATACCTAATATAAGTAGAGCCCACTTTATCGTTATCCACTTTGTAAGAGGAAAATAAGTCCAATAAAAATGATGAAAACAACACAGAAGCATAGGAATAACTATTGTTGCTTATACAGTATATATGTATTTATATTGTACTATGTTAATAATTGTGTTGAATACTGACTTATGATAATTTAATATTATGTTTAGATATATAATTTTTTCAAGCTTAGAAAACAAATCTCTCTAGTTAGGAGGAGTGACGACAGATGCAAATTGAGAGGGAATTGTTAAAAAACTAAAGCTGAAAATTGAATTAAGTGGTGTGCTATTCGAGAGTCCCTGTCCAACAGAGACGGAGAGACGGAGACAGACTAATTATGATGATGAAATAAAATTAATGATGAGTAGTACAAAAAATTTAAAGGTATTTGGCAAACAAACTTGGCAGGCCGCCTGTCTAGAACGGCGACTTCTGATTGACGGATTTCCTTATGTAAAATGATGTCTTCAGTTTCAGTAATGAAAAACAAAACAAAATTCTAAGAAGGTGCGTCTTAATGAGTTACCAAGGACGTCGTGAATGGGCGTCAGATATTTAAAATTTAATTGATTTAATTTTATTATTATGCATGTTCAGACATTTTTAAGATGTTGTTAAATTTTATAAATAAATATAAATTAAGTTAATGAAAGTATTTGTTTATTTACCTAAAGTTTATTGAATATACGAGTACTTTGCTGAAAGCGAGCTTTCATTTTTATTATATTTAGCCGTCTATGGCGGCTTCGGTGGCTTTTTAAATAAAAAACTTAAGTAATCCTGTTTATTTTTCTACTTAAAAATAACGGAGCATTTATCCTATTGATTATTTTTCGAAATTATACTATTGACTCTGTTGGTCTTGATAGCGACACCGAGTTGGTGAGGGAAGAGGTTACTCAAACCCTGCAAAAATGCAAGCAATATGTGGCTACTTTAAAGGATGTCGTAGGTCACAGACTTCTGATACTTTCAGGAAATTTGTTAAAATAGAAAAAAATTTTTTTTTTATAATATTATTTATTTTTATACTTATGCAAAATACTTGAGGCCATCGTGGCGCAGTTCCTATTGTGGGTTCCATTATACTCGGACAATAATATATATTTATATTATTTTTCTTCTCCGCTCTAGTGACACAATTAAAGGCGGAGTTGAGCTCCGCCACTCAGAACGCAATGTATCGGATCCGGGCGGAAAATGGACAACGGAGTGTCTTAAAAACTAAATTCTCTCTTCCTGCCCTGTTATGCAGGAAAAGCGTGAAATTGAAGCGAAATACTATTGAAGATAAATCTGAACTTATCTTTCAATGAATTCACTTGAGCAGCATACATAAATATACTCATAGTGAAAAACGTTACTAGCCTTGAGTTACTCTTTAAGTTCAAAGAATGGAAGCTTGAATTTGTTGTTTGTAGTAAGACTAACGTAGATTGGAATGAAATTTATCTATACTCTATTACTATCTTATATACCTTAAAACTATTTGAATTTAAAATATTTTTGTAACAAAGATATTATAACGAATAAAGGTAAAAAGAGAAGAAGATTTATATTCGTATTCAATAATGTAGTATGATATTAAATATACCTATACGAAAATCAAAATACATATTTCATTTTTTATTTTTAATATTTTTTTTATATTAAAGAACAAATTGTTATAACTCTTACTGGTTACTTTTTAGCAAATCATCGTTGGAACTACTAAAATGATTAATAGAGTTTGATAGTTCCGAGCGTTTTACTCTTTTAGGTATTAACAATGGATGATTGATTCGCGGCCGCCAAAGAAAAGGAAATTACAATTAATTTTCCTTTGATAAATCGCACGGAAACATATTGAGACCTACAATGTATGCGAAAAATATTTCTTACCTTAATGTTAACATATTTAAATACTTATACAGAGCTGACAATACTGACATTTTATGTTAATTGACGAAAATGCGAACAAAAGTGCTTGTAATAGCATATTAAAAAGAAGAATACTCTGATTTTGACTTTGTACTTACTGTCTTTACGTTATAGGCATATTTAATATAATAATACCTATTCGTTTTGTTCGTTTATTAACAATGGTTAAATAATTATATATTATAATATTATAAATTTTGTTTATCTAGTATTATAGATTTCTTGGTATCATAAAATCCGAACTTTCTTAGTTTTACTTAACGGATACAAATGTAGCGTTAAGATAAAAGCCATAATTTTTAATAGAATATAAAATATTAGCAAAAGTTCACTGTGTATTCAACATTAATCTTATTCGATAATAATAGGCTCAGCGGCGATAACACCCTAACTAGCTTTTAATTCAAAGAACAGTATTATATTTCAGAAGCTCCAAAGGATTTTCTATGGCGATTAATTATGGTATTAATAACAATTTGGTGTCTACTGTATATTTAACAAAATATCAGTTTGTATATGGCCACTTGATATAAAGTAAATATTATGTATTACTTTTTAGAATGAAATCATTTTAACCTTTTACCTTTTAAATCGCGTATATTTTGATATATTAAATTATAGTTTTGAAAATCCGACCCTTTGAACACTTTACAGTAGTCACTGGTTAAAGTATGTCTATCTCTAGTCTATTTACTATTAAGTGTTCAAAATGTATAGTTTCTTAAAATATATGAAAAATGTGAAAAAAAAACATAAATGTTTAAATTTTTTTGGATCCTAATAACATAACGCTATAGATTCCTTGAAAGCGATATGTTTACTTTATAATTCTGAACATTTTCCCCCACGCCAACTCCAAGATGTCAGAAATCCCTCTGTGCATCAAACATTCATCAATCATACTTGTGTAAGCTTAGAAGACGGAACTTTTAAGATATATGATATAAGAAAAATTCAATTCATATACGTGTTTACCTTAAGATTATTATATGTAAATATCTATTATATATACCCATGATGCCATCGTGGCGCAATTTGGACAGTGTACGGACTTTAAACGCGAGAGTTGTAGGTACAATCCACATTCGGAAGAATAATGATTTAAATTTAAATTATTTTATTTCCCTGCATGATAAGGCCAGCATTAAGTTCCATTACTCAAAACGCATTTTCCAGAATTCCCTCCGCTTTCCCTGAGAAAGTACTTGTTTCTTTTTAATTGTGTAAGAAATTGGGACATGCGAAGCCGCACTGTAACCTAAGCCCTATAACTTTAAAATAAACGATCTCCGAGTATAAGTAGACGACGACCATAGTATACTTTTCCATAAAATAAAACGGCGACTGTAATATAAACATAACAAATTTGATGCTAAAATATTACATTTTGGGTACAATATTCATAACAAGGAAAGGTTAAATTGCTACGATTTAGGAGTTTGGGTCATTGGTGTTGCTTGCGTAGACCCATAATTTAAGGGTTTTATCAAGTTCATATTTTTATGATTTAAAACGCGAAGAAAGTCTTTTCTTGTTATCTATCTTGTGTTTTTCTAAAATACATATTTAGAAAACGTATAAAAATTTGAACGCAGCGGGATATGAACCCGCACCTCTTGAAAACCGTCCAACCGTTGTGTTTTTCTTCTTTATCTATATATATAAAATGGTATATTAAGTGTCACAATGTATGTAATATACAGGATATTATAAAATGAAGTTCTATTTACGAGTAAGTGCCACCAACATTTTAAATTTTATACAAAATAAAAAATGCTGCTGTGAAAGATACTACTGGTTAAAAATTTAAGAATTTGAAATTTGAAATTTTAGTCTATATGAGACTAACATTTTTCACCACGGATATATATGAATGCTGCAGCATCTGACTGTTGTAGGTTCGATACCCACTGGGAGTAATGATTTAAATTATTTTTATTTCTCTGCTCTGTACGCAATGACAAAAACCACTCAACACACAATGTCTCTATTTCGGGCGGAGAGTGGAGAATGGTGTGTCTTGACACTAGTCATTAATTATCATTGGGTACCTCATTACAATATATCAAATATATTACTAAGGTAAATATGTAAAATCGTGAAATTTTCCAGCAATCGTTATGTCTTGCGGTAGGAGCCTTAATGTAATCGTAAGCACAAATCGTTATTTGTATATATTATATAATAATTATCTATATGCATATAAAATACATACCTATACGTATATATATACAAATGTATTTTATTTTTATTAATTTGCTTGTCGTATTTTAAATTGAGTTCTGATCTGAGAGTGAGAGTCTAGTGTCTTGACAAATCGTTCTCCACTTTCTGTCCGAAACGGCTGAATTTCTCTTATAAGAGCGAACAAATGAAAATTGAAATGTCCTTCCGAGTGAGAATCGAACCCACAATCAATAAAGGCCAAAAAACCATTAAAGGCCAGACAATGTAATCGAGATCGAAATCAAGTGGATGATTCAGATCTAACATATATTATAAGAGAATTTTCAAAAAACATTTAAAATATCTATATCAGATGTCTAATATATGATATCACATGTATAACAAATAAATAAAATTAAAAAGTCAAAATTGGGCCAGGTAGTAAATACTTGACAATAACGTGACCATAGCCTAATTAAGTTAAGAATTTCTAGCACAAGTGAACATAATTTTGTGTTCAAAGATATATCTATTTATACATCTTTATTGAATAACTGGGTAATAGCTAATAATTATTTAATTTGCTTGTTAGAATCTCATAAAAGTTTCCATTACAATTTATACAATTAAGATAGTTACTTTGAAAGAACATTGTAGTATCATAGTAATAAAAAATAATAATATAACATAATTACCCACGCTTTGATTAAAACTAAGATAAAATACTAACAGAATTACTTATTAGCTTGCGTGACGATTTTGCCCTATTAAAATTGTTTTCGAATCATGCTATTAATGCAATAGGAAACGGGCACGATACGTAGAAATTAAATACTAGAAATTGCCTGTGGTTCTGTTTACATAATTTTAATTACTAATATTAGGAAGTTATAAGACACTTCGTTCTCCGTTTTCTGCCCAAAATCGAAACTCGGAAACTTAAGTGGCGAAACTCAAGTCTTCTTACCAGAGTTGATAAAAAAAATTAATTTAAATATGATATTGGACCCACAACCCATTGCATTTGCAGTCCAAAATTATCCCATTATGCAACGATGGCTATGCGGGAAAAAGCGTGAAGTTGATAGAAACAAATAAAAACTAAAATGTGCGAAATATTACATCGTAAACCGAAACCTAACAAGGCGATCTTCTCAAAAGGACTGTCGTAAGACTGCAACCTTGAAACGAAAATAACTTTATCTTATCCAAACTCTGGACCATTATTTTTACTTTGTAATGAGATATAAAGAAGATTTTAGAAATTTATGAATCCTCAGTAAATACAGACGGTGATATACTCGTAGTTTCTTCATACGATCTCATTCTTTCTAACCAGTAAACATTTCCAACAAAAGCTATATTAATAATATTTTTAAAAGTATACATTTCTAATTTTTATTTTGAAATGTCAGTAATTCTACCCTTTGTAACGAATGAATTCAATATATTAAAAGCAAATTATATTTTCCATATACTATACCTTATCCAAAATTATAAACATATACTTAAGTCAGAAGAAAAAAGGTCAGGGCCCTTGTTATGCTTTATGAACACCCTTAGCTGCCCATCCTTGTCAAATATAATAAGATATTAGCTTGGGCTTTTTGCAAAATGATAGTGGTAAAAATGGGTCATATACGTTTGAAATTGGTCACTACAGTCACTACACACGTTAGTCTATCGACCACGGGTTCCACTGGAAAAGATTAATAGTTCCCTGTCACGAGATCGGTTTTGTAAGACATGGCAAGTCATAATAGACGTTTGCTCAAGGAAATGGATATTAATTATGTTTGTAGCTTTTGGCTATAATTAGTTTCATATGTTGTAAAACATTAGAATATGATTGGAACCTAATAAGAAGGTTATAATTCACATTAATTTCGTATATTCCGGTGTATGTGCATTGGCAAACAAAGGGACAGAACAAATTACATCGGTATTATTCATATCAATGCATTTATAACATTATTAAATGGAAATTATAATTATTCTTCAAAATTTATAATTATTATTCTTCAATATTCTACTTTCAATATTTATTCTTCAAAAAAGAGCCGGTATATCAATTCATAATCTTCGAGCTCGAGATTCTTTGCGAAATGTTTTTAAACATGTGTTTGGAAAGTGCGAAGCAACTGATAGTATACCTATGTAGGTATATATTATAACATTTTGTTTGTCCGACAACATATCCAGTCTTATGCTAAAAACAGTGACAGACATACGATAGTGACGAGAAATAAAGACAAACTTGTAACTCGATTGAAACAAACTCGATTCCAAAAAGTAAATTAGTCTTTTTTGGGTCTTAGTATACGCATATATAATAAGATTCCACAACCTGTTATGATATATATACTATGATTTGCAACTCCAGAAATTAAAAGTTGCTATAAAACAATATTAATTAGTAAAGCTTACTCTGTAGAAGAATATTTAAAAGATAAAAATATGTGGAAGTATTATGATTTCGAGGTAGGTGCTGGTTAGCTACCACTGAATAAAAAATGATAATATTGTAACTTTTGTATTAGAAAAAAGAGCAACTGTTGAGCTCTTCTCAGCAGAACTGCCTTCCGAGCCTATGTAAGGTTTATGGTCCTTTGATAATTCGAAAGTGCTTGCATAAGTCTATTTGAATAAAGCACATTTTGAATTTTTGAACTTTTGCATCACACGTGTCGCATTTAGTCCAACAGTAATACTACGTTTAATTGTACGTTTAACAGTAATACTACGTTTAATACCTTTATACGTTACGTTTTTTTTTCTTTATACATTACGTTTAATACCTACGTTTAACAGTAATACTTACGTTTAAGACCTACGTTTAATTGGGTGAAGATACAATGATAATATTTTATTAATTTCCTTTTATTTATAATATATTTATTTTATATATTATTTTATTATTATTTTATATATTATTTATTTTATAAGTTTCAGGACGACAGACCTTAGAGTACTAAGCACTTAATAATAGATCGTTCATGTCTTCAAAATCCCTGCTGTGATTTAAACGCTTTCGGCTTTGCAAATACAAAAGCTTCGCTTCAAACATAAAAATTTGTAATCGAATTATACATTTTATCCGAAATATACTTAAATTAAAAAAAAGTAACAGACAATATTAATGTAGGAAAATTATTGATTGATGTATATTTAAATGTCCAACTAATATACTTATTTGGATATAAGGTTTATTATTGAGTAGGAAAAATCAGCTTTTGCACGTAATAAACTAATATTTTTGAATTATTTAGAGATAAGATAAATATGGTTACTGTGAATCCACCTTACGAGATAGATAAATGCTATCGCGGACTACAAAAAATACCATCTTTTTGTACAGAAATGAACATTCCGTTGTGTGTTATTTTTATATATCTCATTCTGTTTAGCTATTAGCCTAGCACTTGCAATGACACATTCGAAAAATATTTTTTGACGGCGACCAATTCTTAATTAGAATGATTTTATGTATAACCTTTCGGGATTGCATTATCTTAATAACACTGAAAACTGCTACAAATTCCGTTGCGTGGTTTATAAATAGAAAGTTTAGAAACAGACAGACAGATGCGGTTTTGCGGCGATTTTGTTGAAATTTCGGAAAAGGGTTCCATGTGGAGAGTAAACCATAATTAAACTAAACGTAAACTTTCAGCCAAATTTCATATAACCAGTAGCTTCGACAGCGCGTCCGTCTGTCAGTCGGTCAGCGAATAACAAATATAATCACCATTAATATATGTATATATAAGTATAATATAGACAAACATTACAACACATTAACATATATTTCATTTGATATTAAAAAAATATATTATATTGTATATTATATAACATTTGATATTAAACATTACATTTAAAATATTTCAACATTATGAACGTTAAAAAGAAAAAGGACGGAAGAGAGTAAATTAACTGTCTAAAGTTAATGGATTTATAATTTACATTTAAACACGAATAATGTTTACCTCTTACAGGCCTAAAACTTTTGCAATATACAACAATATAATGAAGTTGAATAGTATTTATCGTTTTAGGGTATACACATAATGGCGTGGTGTAGCGCATTGGGACAGCGTCTGACTTGAGGTCCTATGTTCGATCGCGATTAGAGGAACTATTTATTCTTTTAAATACAAAATATTTTTCCCGCATAGCAGAGTAGACAGAGAGAACCTAACGTAAAGACACTTCAGTTCCGCCATTCAACATGCAATTTTAGGGAAATTAAGTGTTTTGACACTAAGTTCTCTGGATAGGAAAATTGTTAAACTGTTAAAAAGGAAATATAAATAAGTAATAATTCCATCTGTAATCTGGTCTATTTGAACTTTGGAATTGGATCTAGGGAAAAGTAAATATGTACTCTATATACCTATATATTTTTACCCAAGCACTAACTTACTAACTTTAACATCCGTTACGACTACCAGTCCGATTTTGGGACTCAGACGTGGTTATGTGGGACTCCGTACCGGCAGATGTAGGCCGTCCGTATACTCACTAAAACCTCATGGTGTTCCTCCTCAACGGCCACTAGCCGAGGCCATGAGAACCCCAATCTTCCGTGAACCTCAGTGGCAAGCTCCAGCAAGGCACATCGCGGAGTGAAGGGTAGTGGCCTCAGAGCAGCGAGTGAAAGTGCTTAATGGGCCAGGTGACTAGGCGATCGGCTTCAACAAGCTGACCGGTCTCTGGTCGAATTAGGGCAAAAGGCGGCGGTTATGTGCCGTCCTTCGGCGACTCAGTCGTTTCCGGCGAATGGCATTGTTGTAGATTGCTTCCGTCGCCCGTTCCACCGCTTCTTTCCCGAGCACTACTGTCTCGCATAAAGGATATGACCGCGTGACACGACCTCTCGCAAGCCACCGTGGCCTTTATGGGAGAGGACGTCCCCTCTGGCGCCGCGCTAACCACTAGCGGAACAACGGAGGAAATGCCTTGATTGTCCTCAGATGGTGTTGCCAGCCGGGACTCCCACACTTCTATTGCGGCTACCCGCGCCTCCCCAAGTGGATCCAAGTACTAACTGACACGTCAGACATAATCCTGTATTAGCTATGAATAATGAATTCGAACATCAAAAATTGTTCTTTCAAAAACATCAATTCCTTTAGTCGTTTTTGTTTTATGTCATTTAGTAATAAAAATACTGACAAATAGAGTAAGAGCTCTTACATATATAATATAGGTAGGTAGTAAATCATGCTGACCGAGTCACAAACGAAAATTGTAATAATTATTAAATAACGTTATTATGTTTTACATTTACGTTTTTACGTAATTACTTACGGCTATATTCATACATTTTTCAATGTTATGGGAGGCAGTAACTGTCATTACTTTCTTATTAGAGTTCGGTTTTGTTATAATATCAATTGTAAAGATCTCATTCGTCTTTTATCGATATATTAATATATCACGGAAAACCTTTCGAACTATTATAGAAAATTAAGCGGACGGAGTGGTATATAATTTGTTTGGCACTATTAAAATTTATGTGAAACAGAAGTGCAAACACCGAATGTTTTCAATGGTAGTACATTAGAAATATATATTATATACGTTGCTAAGGCGAAGCGTATTAAAGGTGTCAACGTGGCTGGCGGGGCTGGCGGGGGGGCGGGGCTACCATATTAAATAAATGATATTTCCATTAGGTATACAAAACAAAACAAAATATTATATGCTCTAGAGTTGATTAAATTAGGAATTCTAAAACCTTATTAACTTTTGAGAATACCGAATATATAAGATTATGTACAAAAAAATCCTTATTTTAAATGTGATTCTGGAAGCTCAGCTTTTTCTTCCTTTAGTCCGATTAAAACTGAGAGTTTTAATAAAATAAATTGAATTTACTAATACTAATCACAATTAAGAAATTTATTTCTATTGGATAACTGTTTAATTATTTTGTTAAAAAAACATACTTTACAGCATTCAATATAAAATCAGAAGTTCAAAAACTTTAGAAGCATAGTCATAACAATTAATTACAAGGAAATTGAACTAGTCGTATTCCATATAACAGTGTGATAGAGTTAAAATGAATAAGTAATAACAGTGTTATTGTATCAAAATTAGTAAAACTTATAGACAGACCAGTTGACTTGTAAAATATGCGTTGCGTCGAAAACGTAAATGTCACTTTATATTATATAATACCGAGATACCGAGATTTTGTTATTGCGGGACCCCGCATCGTTTTTCCATGCAGGATTAATTGTAAAAGTAATTTTGCAATTGATAGACTTTTTTTCTGTGTATGCAAAAAAGCAAAAGCATGTGTAAAAATGTAAAAAAAAAAATAAGTAAACTAAGTACTTAACTCAACATTTATTTAAAATTACCCCTTCTTCTTGCTTTTTTTGCGTTATATAAGTAATATTTTTTATACACAGGATCCCGCAAATATCAGGATACCGCGGGATTAAAAATTCCTAGTACCACAAATACTAAGATTGAACACAAGTTGCGGGATTGGATGCCCTATTTTATACAAAGGTGTACTTCAAACATGTGGCAATGTATAATATTTATTCCATGACTTTAATGTATTTTTACATATACGTTTTAAGTATTTTAAACTTTGTACTCCTCCGACAGTATAATTTTAATTCACATGCTGAAATGAAAACTTTACTCAGAAATAATGTCAAATCTTTATTATTGTTAAAAACAATATATTTGTACTTATATTAGTAATAGTAGTAATTTTACCTACCGCTTATATATGAGGATAAAATAATTTTGAAATCATTCAGCTTTATTTTAATTGTTATAAAAACTACGTAAAATTGGAGAAATACTTAAATTATATTATATAAAATAATATTACAACAGTGGCGCGAGATGTAATTCTCACGCTAATTAGCAATAAGTATTCATAGGGGACATATTACTCATAATATCGCGACACAAAAACTGTGGAAATATTATTATAAGTCATATTTTGATAACCAATAAAGAATATTTATATATCAACTAAGATGGAAATATTTGTTTGCGGTGTGAGTGGACCTCTGCGAGTAATTGATATGCTAATTTACTATAATAAACATCCGATTACTAATAGATCCTTTTTTTATATTGGGTGGAGGTGGGAGCCTGAATTGTTAAAAATGGCGGCCGCCTAATAAAAATACACTAGAACCAATGTGTAGTAAATACTTTCTGGAATTGAATATAATATATTTTTAAAGATGACATACGTACTCTACAGCGATGTAATAAATTATTATAATTAAGTATTGTTGTGGCTTAATTTATGGCATTTCTTATCAGTTTAGCATTTAATCAACTTTAAATATATACTAATTTTTGCATATGTTTAAATGTCAGTTAACAGCTAATTGTGAGAGAGCAGCAATGACTAAAATATTTTTTATTATTAATTTCGTTGATTTAGAATAATATAACTAATAAACTACAATTTCTCTAATATAATTCCGTTGTACTTGAAGATATTCAAGAGTGTTTGTTTAGATTTTAAAAAACTTGACCTTAAAATTAAATATTTAACTATATCTTTTTACAACAATAAAATGTTTACTAATTTATTGTTTATGCAAAACGCAAGTTAAGGTCATACACGTAAAAATATATTTAATTTGGTTATAAAACAAAAAAACAATATATATTTTTTGCTTAATATAAATTTATTCTCATTATTATAATTTTTTTTTGTTGCATTTTGAAATGCATCCAAACAAACTTTATTACAGTGAGGTCATCGAGGCGAATGGACCGAGTCAGACTGTAAACGCCTGTGTTTTTTCTTATTTTCCGATAAGACTCCGCTCTGATAAGACGAAGCGCGGCGTTTAGTTCCGCTACTGGACTCACAATGCTTGGTATTCGGGCGGGAAGTGGAAAACAAAGTGTCTTCATACTAGGTTCTCTCTGCCTACGCGAAATAAAAACAATAACATTAATATTACAGAAATAGCATTTTGGCAGAGCAATAAGCTTAAAGTTAATTAAATTTATTATTAAACATGGCATAATAAATCACCTAGGTACACACTTTACCATGTTATTTACAACACTAAATAAACAAACGTTTATTGCTCGCTGTCTCTGTACAAACTATATAATTAAGGGAGTATAAAACAGAAAAACATTACAGAGCAATGTGCGCCACATGTGAGTTGAGCAAGTTTTTTAATTTTAACCGTTTATGAAAGAATCTGGCGTTTTATTAAAATAAATTATAGCAAAATACATCTTTTGTACCAATAATACTCTATTTAACTCATGAAAATACGCGATGGAATGGACTTACGACTCATTTTACGAATATACATACACGTTTGTCTATCTGTTTGTTCCGGGTAATCTCCGGAACGGCTAGACCGATTTTGACAGGACTTTCAGTGGCAGATAGCTAACGGTATTTTCAAATTCCACGCAGATGATATCGCTAGTGTATATATAGAAAAAGTACATTAAGCCTATAAATTTAATAATAATACAAATATTACATGCACTATCATGTACTTGATAAACACTTTCGTATAAAGTGATATACACGTTGCTATTGTATCTTATGCATTGCCGTAAATATACGAAGTTTTATAAATAGTAGCAAAATTCAGAACAAATAAGAAAAAATGACAACAATGAGTAACTAAAGAAATGTATTATAGCTTAAATATAATTTAATATTAAGCTTCACGTGCGAAAGCTCTTAAGGTTTCCAATTACACTTTAGTGTTACATACGCATGATATACGATTACGGCAATTTAGTCACACCCAGCCTTATTATAGATACACACCTATTAATTTCACACTGATTATATTTTGATATGCTGTTTGCATTATAAAGTGACCCTTTGGCCGATAATTTGCTTATGTATAAAAAAACGAAAAGCCCTTTACTAAAGTAATAAATATAGAGAAATATAATTTGGACGATAACAAAATGTGTATTTTGACACGAATACTTTGTCTGCATTAGAAAGATCATTGTTAATATGTGAATGAAAAAATTACGCCCTTTTAACGCGGACTCATTGATATGAAATATGGACAAGTTATAGTTTTTATAGAAGAGTGCAGAACTTTTTTAAAATATACATAAAAAATACATTAAATAAACAAAATAAATGAAACACTCTACTACCTATATAGTTAACATTCACCTTTGTCTAAAGTGACACACAAGTTGCTAAGGCAACGCCCGCCAACGTTAATAATTTCAACGTTATAAATATTATAAAGTGAGTACTCTAGAAAGTACCTATATACTATTTGTTTGACGTTTTAGCTTAGTAATATAAAATTTATTTTGTTTTATCTTAGGTTACACTTCCGTTTTGCACCTTCTTAAAATGGCCATACATTATGGAGATTGGATGGTGGAAACCCAAGTCATATCGCCTAGTTTAACCAGAAAAAAACACATTACAAATTTAAGATAACCTCTGCGTACAGTTAAAAACGTCCCAGCTAACATGAAGTTTGTTGCAATAACATCTGTAACGTTTATAAATGGACTCACTATTAATATATTAGAAAAAAATACATATTTACTCCCTTTCTATGCCATAGCCAAATTTATCCCGCACGGTAGACAGAGAGAACCTAGTGTTATGACTCTACGTTCTCCGCTTTCCGCCCTAGTTTCCGCCTTACATTGAGTGTTGAGAGGCGGAACTCAACGCCAAAGTTTGACTTACCACAGCAATGAAATGAAAATAATTTATATATATATTGTTACCTCAAGCGGTAATTGAACCCATCCATCGCATTTCCAGTCAGATGTTATTTCACTGCGTCTAGCTCTTCAACTTCAACTATCAATTGTTTTAAAAGAAGCAATGTACAACATCAATAGGCACGTCCGTAATCCATAAGGATTAATGACACGCCGCGACGCTACGTTTACATTGAGAACTCATCTTTCAAACTGTTTACAGTACTCGTCTTTCAAGATAGCTAGAGTGTGTTGTAAATTTTCAAATTTACTGCCTCTACTAACAATGATCATTGGAAATGTTTATTTTATTATTGTCTGTCTGTGACTCCCGCGGCAAAGCGGCATTCGTCGAGAATTCTTATTATTTGGCACACGTTGAAACTACAAACTACCGCATTGTTGAGTATTGACTAATTACCTCGAAGTATTTAGATAGAATTTTGATAAAAAAATAATTTAAAAAACAAAATGATTCCTCAATTCAAACGGTCAATAAGTGATTGGATTGCAGTTTTTATTATTTCTAAACATACTTACATATATTCTGTTACGTACATTAATATTATTATAAAGTAATATATTTTAAGTTATTCATGTTTGTATAGAGATGACAATAGAGCAAAGTAAGACCAGGAAGTGCTCAGTATCTGTAAAAAAACAAAAGTAAGCTACATTTTGGGAAAAAGCTTTTTTGAGAATTAAAGCTTTTTTGAAAAAGAATTTTTGAAGCCATTGGGAGGTAAATCATTTTACAAACAGTATGAATGAAGAATTTTGTTCCTGTTAATTTGTACTGATTTTCACAATTACTACTTGCATCATTATAAAAGACACTTACTCTAGTAAAAGTTTTAAAGTTGATATCAGAAAACCTTAGAGCAGACAGCTTGCATGGCTTTTGAGCTCTGCAAAAGAAGCTTCTATTACTTGCTATAAGTATTCTTTACTAGTAAATAAAAAACTGTTCTAATTAATTCACACCTAGTTGCGATAATCATCAGTTCTCTAACAATCGAAACGTCTGCTCTATACCACTGGCAATTATAAGCTGCATCACCTACTTTAGTACTCTGAAAAATATAAAATTGTGTGTATAAGTAAAACACATACTTTAACATATTAGTTTAAAAATTAAACTTAAAGTTACAAAAGAAGAACATCAGATTCAGCTATGAAAATATTTTATTGTTGCTAGATACGGGTAGCTAGGATTCGTATGCAAATTTACAAGCAAATTAGACAAAGGCATAGTGGGTCAAGATGGTGGGGGAACTCTTTATTTTAATAAGTACAGGCGAAGCTGACAAACGTGTATTAATAAAAAGAACTTACGTATATCATGATCATATCCCCATAATAACATAATATGAAAATCTGCACCAAGCCCAGCAAAAGGAATTGCAGGAAAGGTAATGTTAGGGCTATATCATCAATTGCCTAAAATTTAATATATATTTAAAACAAAACAAGTAATAATTATAGCAATCTAATAAACATATCTTACCATAACATTGAAACCTGTCGAGCATATAAGTAATGAACTTGTGATAACATTACATAGAGTGGACTCTGTATACATAAACTCCATTAAATTTACACACCTGTAAGTTATTAAACATTAAATACATGAAGTTGGATTGACATTTAGTTTCTTTTTATTTTTTACCTTAAAGGTGTGTGTGTGTGTGTGTGTTTTACAAAACGTATAATTGAGTAAAATATCCTTGTAATAATAAAAAAATATATAATTTACACTTTATTGTAATTTTTTGATATACACAACGATAAATACAAATTTTAACTTACTCTATCAATTTTCTGTGTCGATCAATTATTTTTATCAACTTTCCTTTAATATCATCGTTCATTTCGTATAACACTGAAGCGTCTGTGTGTGGTATTATTTGTTCTAGGTCCTTTTGAAGGCGATGAAATTGGTATATAATGAACGTAGAACAGGCATAGCACAGAAAACACGGCGCTAATACTGTTAATACTGCAATTACAGCTAAAATAAAATTATCTTCATATAATTTACAATTCTATTATAACCAAACTACAATAAAATTAACAAAAATATAATATTTTACACTAACCTGTCCACATTATATGAAAATATGCAATAAAATAAAATCGCATATCATTTATGTCAAAGGGATATAAAATTAGAAATGGCTGAGTTAAAACTACTTCACCGGTCTTTCTGTAATGGAATACCATTTTTACAAATGGACTTATTCCGAATCCTATAATTCCAACAGTTATTATAACTGTAATACTATTAACTGCAATATAGAATACTTTTATTTGAGCTTTTATAAAAGTTATGTCGTTATTATCCATAACTCGTTCAGCGGACTTTAATTGAAGAATTCGTATAGACCTCACTAATTCACAAGCCTTAAGGCTATGTTTCATGAAAAAGAAAGCTTGTATATCACCAAGTATACATAAAGCGAGACATGGTACTAAGTTTGTCAGTTCCAGAAAGCTCTTTCCTGTAAACGCACTTTGAATAAGCCACGCTGATTGACCTGTAATGTCCATGTTCATCCAGATCATATTTACAATAAATGCCCATCTAAACCGTAACCATTTCCAAACTGTCCTATTACTATTACTTTCATCAACTTGCATACCAATTGGTTTTAAAAATGCTTGAACTTTGTCCATTGCTTTATCAAAAAGTATAATTTCCATATTGTATTTACTCATTACTTTACTGAAATGGTAACTTACAGCTTTACTGTTTAATGAAATGTATAATACTTTGACTAAATTTTTCTGTATATAAAGTCTCCGCTAATTAAATATTTAATGGAAGGAATAATTGACCCCAATTTGAATTAATGGCTTTATTTTGTATTCAAATTCTATCTTTTAGTATAAATAGATTACTTATAAAGACATATTTATAATAATTACATGACATTGTCTACTTTAATTATACTACAAAAGTTATAATTAAAAACATAAACACATACCTAATGAAGCTAGAGACATTGCGCGTCTAACAGACATTTGTTTCAGGAAACTAGGTTAACTATATATAATTTTTATTGTTTAAAACAATGCAATATCACAATGTCGTGCAAAAAGATTGTAAAAAGAAATAGTTGGCATAATATGTTTGTTAATTTATATGAAATACAAATACGAAATATCAGTTTCGTCTATGTGTGATTGTAAATACCCATAGCCTTGTACATCTGCAAAAGTTCTATCAAATAAACTACCGCTCCCTGATTTGTAACACTCCTACAAAATGGCTAGATGTAATGCAACGCAATAAATTAAACTTCCTCAACAAATATAGAATAACGCGTAAAGCGCTTCCTTTCTAACATTATGTTTATTGTGTTTCACTTGGTACTAAGACTATGAAAGTTATAAATGCTATCATTGATAATTTTGAACACATACACTTCAATTTATGTTATTGACTAAATGTGTGTATATATAATCAGCATAATAAAATTTTAAGCCCTGCATATTTCTCTACATTTAATTTATTAATATTAATTTATATATTTAGTAAAAAAGTATAAAAAAATTTCTAACAACAAATATAAGTTGTAATAAGCGTATAAGAATTTCGACGTAGCTGGATGTAGAACGCATGGCTTAGCGGTTATAGCGCTTGAACGGTTTTCAAGATGCGTGATCTTTTAAACTGTCATATACGTTTGTCATTTAATATATATTTAATTCCTATAAGTGAAATTTGTAAAAACTGTATTTAACTTGAGGCCACCGTGGCGCAGTGGGAAAGCGTCTTACTACTAATTTTGGAACTGGGTTTGATTCCCACTGGGGGGGCTACTCAACATGCATTGTCTCGATTTCGGGTGGAAGATGGAGGATGAAATATCTTGACACTAGGTTCTCTGTGACTACACTGCTATGCGGGTAAAAATGTGAAGCTGTATTTATATATTTGGTGTGTAAGAACAAAAATCTTTTATATACGATCCTGGTTGCGATGAGCTTCAAAATGGGCTATTACTGCATATTTCAAGTTATTTGCATACTAAATTCGTAAATAAAGTTTCTAGTCATTACTACTTGCCCTTGAGGAGTTCTACCATATGGAGATAAGCTAAGTCCATAGAATAAGAGCAAGTATGTCTTGTTTAGCTTGAAAGTCAATTTAAAGAAACACACAGGCATTGCAGGACAAAATCGTTAAAATGTGTTTTAAATGTAGTCAAAATTCCTTAGGCCTTTCCTTAGAACAGCAAACATTTAAATTTAAAAAATATGTTATAACACACTTTGAGATTTTAATATAATATACGACACGCATTGATTTGTCCACACAGTACACGCAAGCTAAACCTGTGACCAAAAAAGATTTCTCGTGAATAATGAAACGGCAATGAAGATTGTAGGTACCTATTTTTTATAACAGAATAATTTATTTTTAAATCACTACGGGAAACTTTAACATATGTTTTGTTGCCAATTTTAAAAAACTCGACACTTAATTAGTCACGACTTACGAGAGTACATTGAACTTTCTTATTACCTTAGGTATTCACTTTTTATTATTCTAACCAAAAAAAGGGTAAAAACACTGGTGGTTGAGCAAATGTCACCAAAAATAATGTAAAGTGAGTGCCATTTGTGATTGTGTGTGTGTGTGTGCACTAGTAATGGTGCGTCGCGGAGTATCATGAGGCTGTGTACAAGTAAGTCCTTAAGTATTTTAGTTTACTTCAATTTTGTCGATTAACAAACAGACTATTCGTAATAATGTAAAATTGTATGAGTACTTTAACGAAAGTGGAGAAAATAATTTGTCTTTCTCATAACCATCAAATAGTTACTTTCCTTCCTTTTCTTTTCGGCCGTTAAACGTACTGTACATTAATTAAGTTATGTACGTACTTACGCATATTAAGAAGAACTTATTTATTATTATTATATCTTAGAAATAGTGATTTTTAGTAGCAAAATTGTTCCAAACCCAGCGCCGAAATGAAAATAGAATTTAAATATAGAAGTTATCCCGATTGGGTATCGAACTCATTACTACCACGTGTAGCTTTATAATCAACCATTTTCAACCGCCACAATGGCGTCTATAGTTATAATTATTATTTTATTACAAATACAGCTTGTATAAAAATAAAAACTAATAGGTCACTAAACGTTTCATCACCGCAAACTTCATAAATGTAATCTGGCGGCTCATAAAATGTAAAATGATCAATTATTGTATGTTCAACACGTGTTTTATAAAGAAATTTATTTTTCATCGCTTAATAAGAAATTAGGATTGTATGTGCTATGGTAAATGAAATCTTGTCTCTTTTCATATTAAAATATCAATCATCTACTTGTATTTAGCCTTGCCACGATTGCGGTATGCATTACATATGTGTATCAGTATGCTTGAATCTTTATATACGAGTATATACTGCTTTTCGTTTAGTATTCAGATATAGTTACAATATTCTGTATATAATAAAAAGGTTACATATATGTTTCTCAGTTAAATTACAATTTCACAAGAAAAATGTGCACCGTAGGCTCATATGTATCAATTTCATTAAAATATATTCACTTATTCGTCATAAAATGTCTATAGTTTGAGATAATGACGATATGAAAATGCTTAGATTTCCTTTTCTCATTATGATATATACATGGCTGATACAATGGCAGTGCCAATATAATATATCTATATTGTACGAAAATATAGTACGTGCTAATTTGGCAGTACATTGTTTTTTCCTATCTATTCTAGTTGTATAATTATGCCGTAGTATAATATTTATAAGCAGAATAGTTATACGGTAAGAAATAATAATTAAAAAAAAACGTTGTATCTAATCTACTCTAAGGAAATTGAAAATTTTCCTAAATATAGATAAATTTTTAGAAAATGTATAAAAATTTAATTCGAAAATTTAAATCGGGATCGAATCCACGACTCGCTCAACACATGAACGCATGGGTTAGCGGTCAGAGACCTTGGATAGTTTCTAAGATGCACAGGTTCAAATATTTGTACGTTTTCTAAAAAAAATTTTAATCATTTTAAGGAATTTAAAGGAAATTTATTTTTGTAACCCGGTTCTTGTACGTTAAAAATAAATATTTACCCAGGATAGATTACTCGCAATAAATAATGCCGCATTTTGTTACTCGCCACTTAAATTCGTAACCAGCGCTGTGTATTTGTTTACACGATAAATTATAGATATTGCATAAACATTGGAATATATTTTATTGCTCTATAAAATAGAAAGATGAAGTATGAATGTGGTAGCACGCGTACGTGGCTTTGTAATACCGAAAAGCTTAAAAACTCAAGGTATTAATGAACTAAGTCTGAAAAGTTAGTTATACAATGTTATTATAAGATATTTATTTTCTTTTGGTTTACCTATATAATAACTATAAAAAATATTTGAAATTTATAATCACAATTGTGTGCCTTTTAATGAAAATGAAAATCAGTAAAGAAATACACAGAAATAATAAAGTCCAAATATAAAACGCAAATCATTTATTCAGCATTTACAGCATTTTACACATTTACTTACATTCACAAGAAGCTTTTCGTCACAATCTTGCCACATGTCACCAAAATGTCCTTTGAATTGTGATTCAAATTGTGATTTGAATAAAAATTTAAACAAGTCAATTACTGTTCTATATTTAACGTAATGTATTAATATAATTTTGAATTCTCTGAAATTGCATACATAGCATAACTATCATCAATAACAAATCGTCAGCTTGAATTATATTTGTGTTATTTATTGTTATATTATATGAAATATATTATATTAAGTTACTTTGAAAATTTATATATCGCAGACTTAATCATTGTGATAAATAAACAACATTTGATATTTTGGTGAATTTCCTCTCTGTTCTGACCATTCTGATTAGCCCTCTTAATGCTAAATTGTCACGCAGATTAGTGTGCTTCGTTACAGATATGATATCGTGATAAGAGTTAAGCGCTAAAAGGAAGACTTTGATTATTTTGAGGCCTCATTTGTAATATGTAGAATATAAATTTAATATAAGCTAAACAATAATATTATAGGTTGAAAATTATCTTTCATATATTGTTCAGTGCCTATTTCCATACTAAATCTTTTTAAAAAAAAAACACATTTAGAAAACGTATAAAAATTGAACACAGCGGGATTTGAACCCGTGCCTACTGAAAGCCGTTCAAGCGATCTGACCGCTAAGCCATGCGTTTAAATTTTATACGTTTTCTAAATATGTGTGTTTTCAATGTCCTAAGTGTGCGGATAACACTTTAAAAGAAATGTTAAAAATAAATGTTTTTAATTTACTAGTAAAAGTGAATCTGAAGATATCTTTACATTGAATGCGAAGTATATTATTATAAATACTCTTACTACTACTCTTGAAAGTAACTAGATGATGGAGGGTACTTATATCTTATAGACTCGATATAGTTTAATCAATTTATTCACATTTAGAGAGATATCCGTATGTTATTTTGTAGAACCATTATTCCATATATATGTTTATAGAAATCTATAATAAAGATGAGTCAATATTTACCGTCTCAAATTACTATGACTTTTCCACTTTACAAAGTACAAGTATGCACAATGCATAACTAGGTTTTCTTAAAAAGTTTTGACAGCGTGTAACAAATGTTTGCGAAAGTTTATTTGCTACATTGTAAAAAAGCTATCAAAGATTTTTATAGCGTTAACTTTGCCGTGATTTATAAGTAGTTAATTTGAAAGTATTACATCAGCGTTTGCGTTGCATCATCGCGAAATGTGATGCGGAAAACGATTACCATTTTTCTATTGAACTATATGCTTGAGGCACAAAAGAAAAATTATTTACACAGATGATTCATATATAACTATTTGGACTATTGGCGGTTTCGGTTGACTCGTTACAGGGCTGGTTATGTCCCGAATTACGGCTTCGACCGCCGCCTCCCACTCCAGCTGGCGCTTTTCCCCGAGCCCGTCGCGTCCACCCAATCTCGGCATAGTGACCTATAAGAGATTACATATTATTGAACACTGGAGAATATGCCGAATACAAATCATATATGTGGCAAAACAATATATTGAAACGAATTATATGTTTATGTTGAATTTTCATATGAGACACATTATATAAATACATGTTGAGTATATTAAATAAAATAATAATTGACATGAAATATTTAATTATAACAAGTAATAATTAAGTAATTGAAAAAACTGCCAATTTCCTACAATAGCAAAATAAAATATACATTTTGATTATATAGCAGTCTTATGTCAACGACGCACATCGACCCTTACCTCTACGATGTCTTTATTACCCTCCATGTCACATTTAGTGTATCGTATATTTTGTAAGGTGAATTGATGACTCGTTTAACGCATGACGGTAAACTTCTATATTGGATATTTAATTATAGAAGTTTCTTTTAAATGTATTATGTTACATTATACAGATATTACTAATGGCCGTCTAGATTTTACACCTTAACACGTGTAGTTTTTCACCTAGCAACTGTTACTTAGTAATAAGCCACAATAAAAACTAACGCTGTACAACAGTGCTAAATGTTATTTATTTAATTTGTTCTATACGCTTCTCGCAATATGCAGGTAGGCCGAAAGAACCTTTAAAATTCGTATATTTCATAAATCAATCTAACGAGATTCGTTCATCTTTCCCCCGGTGGGTTCGAACTCGCGAATATCGATTGTGCAATCAACATTTTGAACCTAATATTATTAAGATTGTAATTTTTAAAGTCGTTAACATACGCCTATAACTATTACATTTATATATAGTATAATGAATACATACACTATGACTTTGGAATAAAAAATCGATTATATTTGACGGTTACTTAACTTTGGCGAGACAAAATCGACTCCTTATCAGATGTAAGTATAACTAGTGCTATTTAGGACGAAGAAGGTATGAGAGGCACAAGATTACTTTTACAGTAAGTAATAAAAAATTATAGATCGCCAAAACTAGTGCGGTTTAGAAAATAAAACTTTATTACCCACATCAATCAATAAAACCAGAGAATTCGAAGACAGAAGTATTCGCCCAATATTGACATGTAATCCGGATACATCTCAACGAAGGTCAGCTAAATACTGACGTACTTTTATATCAACACGATGGTTTATAATCCGCACATCGGAAACTTACAAAAATATCCTACAACACTTTTCAGTTCATAACACTTTTAGAGGTTTTCTAGTTACACCAATCGTGAGCCGTGATCGGACGTAATCAAATCGATTTTGCTCCGATAACGAATATAAATTTTAAAATTCAAAATAAAAAAGCACCGGTCATTTTACTAGCCATTACATAGCTATTCCACGTGTTTTATTGGGTACTAAAACTAAAAGGGTGGTGATTGCGACATTGAAGCACTTGACGACCTCATTCTTTACTTATGCAAGCATCGCCATATGATTGTGGCGAAAATAGATTACAAATCGAAAATAGGTTTGCTCTAGTCTAAATACTGATAAAATATATACTTCTTTTTTTATTATAATCAACATAATAATATAAAGTTGTTCCAAAAAGGCATCTTTATAAAAATATGTATAGGTACGTACAAATTTATATTCTGTTAAATGAAACATTCGTTATGAGTGAATAAAAGATAAAAGATGCCGTTTCTTAAAAACAACTTGTTCGATATTAATAAATTCAAGTGCGATTCGCATCTAGCTACTTGTAAGCAGTAAACGCAATAGCAAATAATTTTCCTATCACGTAGGTACGTACGAATACGATATTGATCTCGGCCTTAGACATGAGACTTCAGATGTTTACGACGGAGGCGGATGTCTGTTGGCTGCGAGACTGCCGTCTCATAGTGTGATTTTGCTTTGAACTAAACATCAACACTCTTCCAAAAGACTCAGTGAACACTCAATAAAGTTTAGCTTTTACATATTTGTTAATATTATACAGTAATTTAATGTAGAATTCATGATTTTACAGTTTAGGTACACAAAATATATATATTTGTTATGTTTTTATCTATTATAGATATAGTTTAATACTGACTTACTAAAAATTACATGAAGTTTTAAATTATTTCTTTCCGACACATGCAACCATTTCAATCATTTAGTTGTTCCTGGTTACGGATTTGTATTCCATAGTTTAAAGTAAATAACATACTGCTATCCAAAATATACATAATATACTAGAAAAAAGATTGTTTTTAATATATTTACTTAGAAACAAATATTTTCCATGTTTATCATATTTATTAACAAACAAATGTATTATCAATTACATACAAAAGGGATAAAATGTATATTGCCGACAAATTCTTATACAAAAGATATAATTTCAACTTAGTTTAATAAAGAGGCGTTCCAGGTCAAGGCTTAGCCACTATTCCGTACGAAGCATAACGCTACTTACGATTGTTAAGACCTTTCTAAGATCGTTATGAAGAGCAGACACGTCGACTCCGCGGCCGGCGTCGCCAAGTCTTCGTAATGTGTCTGCCAGGGGGCCTGATAGAGCCCGTAGTTGCTGCCAAGACCTAGCGTACTGTCTACGAACTAGCTCGATAATAGTCGATGTTAGTGCCAAGCCTATTAAAATGTAAAACGTGCATAGCAGCATGTACTTAGGTCTTTCTGAAAAATAAAATTACAATTATAATGTAGAATATTACTTTATTTTATATTTAAATGGTAATATCTATGTAGTAAACTCAATATATAAATATATATAGAAATCTTAATAATACTTAATCGAAAATATAATCTCTCGTATGGAAATACCAGCCACAACTATAATTTCCACCAACCAACAACCAAATTCGGAGATGTCACAACTGGACCACAATGGCGATTTTGGTGAAACCTGCTTATGTAATAATGAATTCAACATATATTTTCGAGAATTTGTACTATATTACTTCTTCAAGCTTGTACTCCATTCCATTCCTAAGTAAAACCTGTTGCAAAATCTTTGAAACTGTGACATTACATAATATAATAAAGCAAAATCTTGGTAACTCATAATTCTTACTCGGAACAAGATCTCCAAATCCAATAGTGGTCATTGTAATAAAACAAAAATAAAATCCATCGTAGAAAGTCCAGTCGTCTTCCCACATCTTGAACAGTCCAGCTCCAGCCGACAAATAAACGAACAAGAAGCAAACTGCCCAAAGCGCGTACAAAGATCTTAGCCCCGCTGGATTGCTTTCCGACATACTACACCATTCTAGATATAACAAATAATTACTGTGAAATAAATATAAATAGATTTCTTTCGTATCGCTAATACAAAATTTATGTGTTACGTGTATAAACGCGAACTGCACATAAATCGTCGCCTGAATAAACTTACTTGGCATCGCCGGCAATTGTTTGGCCACAAGAGACACGCATGTCGCGAAAACTCTTCCTAGATCTGCGATCACTGTAAGAGTTAGTGGAATTCCAATAAGCGCGTACGCTATACAAAACACTCTTCCCCAGAATGTTTCTGGTACTATGTTGCCGTACCCTGAAGCAATTAAGAGCATTATTATGGATTTCTTATCGGAAACTAGAATTACTATTAGTAGTTAGTTTTACCTATTTGTATATTACATCTTGTTTATATAATAAACAAAAATTGATTAGATAACATTTTTTAATATAAAAGACTATGTGCATATAAAAATTATTTAAATGATAAGAAATAAAACTTTTTCTTACTCAAATTAGGTTGTGGTTCATATTATTTCTTATACTAATATGCTATATGCTTACATGATTCTTACACACCTATTGTAGTTAACACTGTCGAAGAAAAGAACACAGCTTGCAGTATACTCCATTTCTCCTCTACTGGTGGAAAATTTCTCTCTATATCTAAAGCTATACCATTACCTGAAGCATCTTCTAATATCTAAAAAATAAGCTCTTATATAACTGAGTATTTATATGTCGAAACAAAAACGAATTATTTGTAAGAATTTGTTTCATAACAGGAAGTATAAACCTGTATTTGTAATATTTCATACGTAGAATAATAAAACTTTGCAATAGACTTTAAAATGTTTCGTTTAGCTATATTTTATAGTAAAAATATCCGCTCAACTATATGACTAGCATGGACAAAACAATTAGCCTATTTTTATATGTATTTGTATATTATACTAGCGGCCCGCTCGCGGCTTCGCCCGCGTGAATTACAAAAACGCTGCAACAGCAATTTATTTATTTTTAATGTGTAGCCCAAAAATAAAATTTCAAATATTTAACATCAAAAACGATTTTCACAATTGCTAAAATAGGTATTTACTGATTTTTAGTCAATAACCCAACAATAATATTACATGTTTGTAACTTTAAAATAGACTTTCATACAAACTTGAATTTCCAAAAATCCTTTCATAGTCAGTGTCTACTCCGTAAAACAACCCTACTGACCATAAATCATGCGTCCATATTGAATAGTTTACGCTCGGCGATGATGAGTCAGTCAGTCAGTGAATCAGAACAAGCCATTATATATATATTGATTACACATTTCATTAACACAGTTACGACATAATTTTTTTACTTATTATAGTTATCAACTAGTGTTAAAATTATTAAATGAATTAGATCGAAGTGTAAAATTATTAATATTTTAGGCTACATATTCGCAATTAATAAACATCTTATAACCTTTTCATACACTGCCAACTGATCACTTAAAACTTTTTCTAAGCTCTCTTCTTCAGTTCCATTCATATTATAGTCCGAAACGACCCGTATGAGATTCCACCTTTCAGTAAGTAGACGATTTCTTAGAAACTCTTGCTTCGCCATCTCAGCTGGATATTCAAGTGCTCGAAATACCTAAATAATGCCAATAATTAACTATAATTCCGTTATTAAAATATATTAAGGCAAAATAATATATGTAACAGAGAATATAAGGTTTATTAACTCTTATAAAATATATTGCGACAATGAGATTTTTTTATGTTTAATTATATTATCAGTAATCTTTTAACTTTGAAACGTTAAAATTGTGTGCTATCTTACAATATTAAATATATTTTTCATTTATTACAAAAAAAAACAGGTTAATGATTTCACCGAAAATATATTTTTAACACATACGAAAAATAATAACTATAATATATCTAATATAAATGATGCTAATATTAATTGAATGAAAACATGTCAAAAGTTTTCAAATTCTTTCTCATATAAACAATTTTCGCACTTTTTCAATTTAACATCGCCTAATTCAGGAAAATTACTTGCATCACCTTGGTCATTGCAAACTGGTATAAACGGTGGAAAGGTTTTTTGATGTAATATCATATGCCAGTTGATGTCACAAAACCAATTGTGACTTTTAATATCATAGACCCCTGCTTTTAGTGAGCCATACCGCTTAGTCGGGTCCACGTCTAAAAGATGTTTTATTAAAGATTTACATGTGGGCGTCATGTAATTAGGAGTTCTATAAATTCCTGCAAGGATTTTTTCATAAAGTTTCATCGTGTCTGCGTGATGAAAAGGCGGAAAGCCTGCTATCATTTCAAAAATAAGAATGCCAAGTGACCACCAATCTACACTATAAGTATATCCTTTAGACAAAATAATCTCTGGAGCAATATATTCGGGTGTGCCGCATATAGTCCAAGTTCTATTCCTTATGGGTTTACCAAAGCCGAAATCGCCAACTTTTATGAACCCAGACTCGTTAATTAAAATGTTCTCTGGCTTAATATCCCTATGAACGATACCACAATGATGTAAATACTCAATAGCTAATACCATCTGTGCTGTATAAAACTGAGATAACGGTTCAGAGAGATTTCCCATTCTTCTAATTAAGGTAAAAAGTTCCCCTCCTGATTCGAAAGGCAGTATTAAATAAATATACAGCTGATCTTTGCAACAAAAATGTAAAGATATTAAAAAAGGAAACGTAATGCTCTGTAAAATTTTCTTTTCTTGATTTAATTGCTTAACATTCTTCTTTTTCACTACGTGAACTTTTTCTAGAGCTTTCATTGCGTAATACTCGAAAGTAGTTTTATCACGAACCAAGAACACCGTCCCAAAGGAACCAACCCCAATAATTCTGACAAGATCGAAGTCTTCTACTGATTTTTCATATTTAATTGTGGCCGTGAATGATTTTAAAAAGTCTTCTTTTAATGTGTCTAGATATCTTTTATGGCTTATTTGTAATTCAAAAGAATAATGCACAATATTTTCATCTTTTTTATCAAATATCATTTCCACTAAGCATCAAAACATAAAATCATATTCTCAAAGAAATTACCAACTTGATAAAAATCATAAATTGACAGATGTCACCTTAACCATTTCTAGTTCTAGATAGATAGCAAATATGGTGAAAAAGATTTATTTAATTTATATTTTTCTGTTTCTGAATTTAGTACATGTGCTATATTTAAATACGCTAATTTTATACACGTACATACATATAGTTTATAGTTGTAATTGCTTTATAAACGATATTTGTATACGTTTGATATAAGCTTTATATATAACAATCGCAACTATTATAAGTCTTGTACCAAAAAAATAACAAAACCTTTGATAAATAAATATAGATTTTTATTAATATTATCTCGTATAGTGTTGAATATAAAATCTATTTAACATTTTGTTAAAAGTATTTTTATTCTGGTGATGTTTATCAAAACTTATAACTAACAGTTATTTTTTATGTTTTTCGATCCTGATTCTAAAATAAACTTGAAAAACAGCGAAATTTCAAACGTTGGCAGTACATTGACAACTTATGAAATCAATGGTTGTAGCTTTTCAACATTTAATAAAATATTTAATTGATTGAGTTACGAACACCACTGTATGTCTCAGATACACAAATTAATTTTTAAAAATCTTCAAATTCGTTTTCGTATTGGCATTTCGAACTTCTTTTAAGTTTTGTTTGTTCTACTTCAGGAAAATTACTGGTGTCACCTGGCGAAGTGCAGATAGGAATAAAAGGGGGTCGAATCCTTTGATGTAGTACAGATTGCCAACAAATATCATAAAACCATAAATGTCTTTTTATATCATATACTCCGCTTTTAAGCGATCCTAAGCGCTTATTTGGATCGACTTGCAATAAGTTTTTTATTAAATTCTTACAGTCAGATGTTAACGTATCCGGACACTTGTAATGACCTTCTAAAATCTTTTCATATAATTTACTCGGATCTGACGCAAAAAATGGTGGGAATCCAGAGCTCATTTCAAAAATTAATACTCCAAGAGCCCACCAATCTACGGCGAATGAATAACCTTTTGACATAATGACTTCCGGTGCTAGATACTCAGGAGTTCCACATAAAGTCCATGTTTTTTTCTTAAGAATTTTACAAAACCCATAATCACATACTTTAATATAGCCATTAGTGTCAAGAAGAATATTCTCTGGCTTCAAATCTCTATGAACGACATCACAGTGATGCAAATACTCTAAAGCTAAAGTCACTTGACTTGCATAAAATTTCGTCAAATGATCTGATAAATTGCCATATTTTTGAATATACGTAAACAATTCACCACCGGCAATATAGGGCAATACGAAGTAAAGATATAAATTATCTTTAAACGCCTCATCTAAGGACACTAAAAATGGAAATTGAACTGCTTGAGTAATTTTCTTTTCCAATATTAAATGTTTTACATGCTTTCGTTCAACGACAACTTTCTTTGTAACTACTTTCATAGCGTGATAGGTAAAAGTACTTTTGTCTCTCACTAAAAAAACTTCTCCATATGCACCATTGCCGATAGCCTTAATACAATCATAGTCATTTAATTTTTTTTCCGACATTGGAGGTTCATCGTATGTTCTTACGAATTCGCTTTTTAACATGTCCAAATAACGCTGGTGATCCTGATGATTCTGTCGAGTGTAAGAGGGTCTAGCCATATATTTGGAGCTATTTCTTTAACATTTCCATAAATAGTTATACAATATTCAACATATAATATAAAAATAAACTGATATAAAAATCATACATAATTAAACTATATCATGACATTAATCAAATATATGTCAACAACAGTTTACTAACGTTTATTATTTCTGGTAAATCATAGATTTTTATATAAATATTTATTTTATATTCTGTAATATTATAATAGACGACTTATCAAAAAAATAAAAAAACCATTGCTGTTCTATGAACAAAAAATGTTCACATTTCAATGTCACAATTAAAATTGATTTGCTAGTATTTATAAGTATTAGTATTTATTAAAGTTTAATTATTTTATTAAGTTCTAATTCGTTTTAATAGTAATTGTACGAAACGACCGATACGCTATGGCTGATGATGCAATAAATCGCATAAGCTTTCCATTCCAAGGTGGATATTCAAGTGAGCGCCAGGAGCAGTATAAGCAATATCTTAAAAAATTACACGAGGAGTTTATAGATATTTGGAATAATAATCCTGACAGTAATGTAAAACTAGGAGACTTTGAACAGCAAAACGTGATAGGCACCGGCGCGTTTGGGGTAGTATATTTAGTGAAACATCTTGTTGCAGGGAAGTATTACGCCATGAAAGCGTTGGAAAAAGAAAGAATAGTTAAATTGAAGCAAATTAAACATAGTTACTACGAAAAGAAAATATTATGTGGTCTCAATTTTCCTTTCTGTGTATACATGAAATATTTTTTTAAAGATAATGTTTATATCTATTATGTTCTCCCATATGTACCAGGAGGAGAAATGTTTTCACATTTGCGTAAATTAGGAAAATTTGAAGAAACGACTTCCATATTTTATGGAGCCCAAGTTGTCCTAGCCTTAGAATATTTGCATGCTTGTGAATTAGTGTACCGAGATTTGAAACCAGAGAACATCCTTATAGAGAGATCTGGATATATAAAAATAACTGATTTTGGATTTTGTAAATTACTCCGCGGCAGAACTTGGACACTGTGTGGCACTCCTGAATATTTAGCACCAGAAATAATTTTAAGTAAAGGATATGGCATGTCCGTTGACTGGTGGTCATTGGGTATTCTCTTATTTGAAATGAATGCTGGTCATCCTCCTTTTTACGCTTCCGATCCGATGAGAATTTATGAAAAAATTGTGTCAGGAAAGTATAGATGCCCTAATCACTTTTCTCCAGAGTTAAAAGACCTCATAATACGCATTCTCCAAGTAGATGTAACTAGACGTTTTGGCAATCTCAAAAATGGTGTGCTTGATTTTAAAAATCATAAATGGTTTTGTGAGATGGATTGGGACAAACTACTTAATAGTCGCATACCTCCACCATTTATACCTAAAATACAGTCACCTGGCGACACTTCATACTTTGAAAATTATGAAGAGGAGAAAATAAAAGAAAGCTCCATCTGTTTATATGAAAGAGAATTTGAAGATTTCTAATTAATTTAAATTTTAATATCTATGAATGTATTTAAATTATAAATTGTTTTCTGTTCATTTTCATTAATTAGAAGTTTTAACAACCATATAATTTATACTTAAGTTTACTCTAAATTAATAGGAGATTGTTTCTTTGTTGTCATTTAATTAATTATTTGTTATAAGTTAAAAAAAGTCATTATTAGTTTATCTGTAAGAATATATAAAAAAATTGAAAAATAAACAAAAAAATACTTACTAATCCACCCCCTGCCGTATATAATGTCAGAGCGACGTATAATCCTATATGGGAGAGAGCTGCTCTTGGAAAAAAGCGTTCCCATCTTGAAACAGATGGTGCTGGAGAACCCATCAGGGTTTCCGTTTCCCAGTTCAAACTTTTCACGCTCTTACACATTTTCCTTGTTATTATTCTACTGAACTGTTTTAATTTACGGTATATTATATTGTTCATATATTCACAGATAATTTGATAAAAATTGTGCGTGAAGATACATTTTTGAATCTGTAATACAATACATACAATATCAGATTTTTCCAACACAATTTTAATCGAAAATGAAATCTATTATTTGACGTGCCTTGTGACTAAAAGCTGCGAACATTATAAAGCACAGCGGTATTATATTACTCTCGGATGGAAGTTGCATGCAGATAGTAGTACCTACTTTTGATAATAAGTCTTCTAGAGGACCGAGTAAACTACAGAATATATGCTAGGCGTTTTGATTTATATTCGTTACATGATTTTCATTTACATATAAATGAAAATCAATAAACAAAACGATATATATTATGGTTATACAGATATTATGGTATATTATAACACACTGCCAATCTATCTATAATGTCTATTTTAACAACCTCTATTATATACATTTGTACACCACTACATTTTGCTGCTGCATACTATAAAAAGTTGAAATAATAAGTTGAAGATATTAAGCTTTCTGTTATTCATAGTACCCAACAAAACGAAGTATATTCTATTTGCAAAACTCCCCACGTTATTGACGTAGCAAATTATACGTCGCGAGATCATATTGCTGGCGCCTATCACAGGTTGGCAAACGCAATGTACTTAAGGGTAAATATGAGATTGCATATCAAATTATCGTAATAGTCTTTTAACTATGACGATTATTTATATATAAATAAAGAACTGTATGTAATGTGTTAAATATAATTCTTGTTCCCGTTTTCATTACATGAAAGTAGGTCAATTATAAAAACCCTATCTAGTTTTTGTTTTTACAAGCTTTTTTAAAAAGATTATCCTTAAAATACTCTTCTGCTTCAAGGACAGTCATTTGATTTGAATGTATTAAAATATTATCGAATTTAAACCTGCATTGCGTATAGTTACATAAGTTAACAATAGTATAAGAACAAAGAAAGTTTCAAGACGTTAATATAATATTTTAAAACTATTTAACTTAATTGAATATACTAAAGATTTAGGTAGATAATATAACGATTAATTTTTTTTCATAAAATAATACTATAAATTCACTTAACACAATTTTAAATTTTAAAAGCACTACTAACTTTTTGTAACACAAATATGTAGGTACGTAAAGTTATTGTATAATGAACACAAAAACTCTTTGTCTCGGAGTTAGTTTATTTTCGTACGACTAAAATATAACGGGATCCGGGACAACCATTCCCGGCTACGGTCTGCAAACAACTGAATTACTAAAAGTCGAGAGTACGATAAGCTTTCAAGCGCATTACGCTAAATGCTGAAATTAAGACGATAAATTTTAAATTTATCTAACGTAAATTTGGTTACAAATATGAAAATAATACAACGAAGTCTGTTATAAGTAATAAGCTTTAACTAAACGATTATAAGTAACTTTGTAGATTTGTTTAAACTGTAGAAAAAAGAAAATCTTGTATTTTAAACTTTAAAATTACGTAGGAAAATATAAAAATCATGAGTACACATTAAATTCGACATAATTTACAAGTCAATAAGTAAATATCACAAAAGCATACATGGATTTGAATTGTTTACGTGTACAAACTGATTTGGCAAACTTTATTTTACCAAAATAATAAAATATTTTAGTTAGTCAAATTGTCTTGTTTGACTATAAATACAATTAATTAAAGAATTTAATTTTCTCAAAAATATATCCAATCCCAAAAAGTATTAAATGACTAAGCCAAGAAAAAGAAGTTATATGTTTCATCGAGTGTTTTTGTTTCAGTGTTACACTATACAGCGTGTTATAATTTATATTCGATCAGTTCACTATACAGCGCGCAAACATGGCTTTCTGCTCTTCGTTTTAATTTATATATCGCGTTTGCGAAACTAACGGCTGGTGCCTTGCGGGTAATTGCGGCAAATTTATTTTATACACGCAACCGGTACATATCGAAAGCCTCATTACGACGTAGTTCATTAGCATTGCCAGATTTTTAGATCGGGCGCTTTAATATTTTAAAACTCCAAATCACTATTAATCCAAATTATTTTTCAAATGATTTCTCTTATAATATTTTTAACAAATATACATTATGAGGTTTTTATATTATAATATATATTATAAAAAATATAAATTACGCAGCGAAGAATATTATAATATACAGTACTGGCAGAAATAAGATTTATTTAATATTTAACATGAAACTTTTTTCGATCTAGTTAAACAAACTACGATCGTTTGTAACGTGCACCAGCTGTAAAACACCGGAAAGTGGAAAATTTCAAAATTCTGATTAAAAGAATCAGTTAATCTTCCCAAATGTCATATAATCTTTCATTAAATTGTGCCTGCCTAATGGTATTGTTCTACCAAGGTAAACATTTTCCTATACCACGACTATACATTAGATTTGTCAAAATTCATTTATTTCATTTTCTATATTCGGTAAAAGGTAAATTTTATTATTTTTGGACGAATTTTTGTTGATACAAAACAACATTAATTGATAATATTGAAATCTTTGCATTATATTATTCTTGTATGTTAATTATTGAAAAGTCTGTATCGTGTTTAAATCAAATTATACTTGTTATAAGATAACTCATAAAAAGGATAATATAAAAGCTTTTTTCAATAGGTTAATCGAAACGAACTTCAAATGATGCGTTGATCGAAGTTAAATCCAGAATATTATTCTTTTGATCAAAAAAGGCCCTACCTATATGAGGAAAAAAATCTTCTTAGCATTCCATGTATTCACCATAGTGATGCATAGAGACTAGCTCGGGCCTAGGACTTTCGGCCCAAGTGTAGGCCGTAAAAGGTAAATGCCGACTTCTAAGTACGTCATAGAAATGACCTGATCGTATTTCTAGACAGGCGGATAAATAATAATAAATTAAATATTATCAAAATAGACTAAGTATAAAAGATTACACCAACCGGTACGTGGTAGAAATAATAAATATCTCTATACTTATTCCTGGTCAATTCGTTGGTAAATTCGAAGTACATGTTGTCTTTGAAATTATGACGTTTTGGAATATTTATATCCCACAGAGCTGTAAGTTCTGACAGAATCCTCAGGGATTTTATACTGTTTCTCATATGTAATAATGAACACGGCATTATTTGAGTCCAATCACCAGCTGATTAAATTGAATAAGGCTTTTGTGTAGATTTACCTACTTTCACAAATTCCATTGATGCTTATTGGTTTTATATTTCTATTTGCTCCGATGGACTAAATACTTCGCTTATGATTTTTTGCACTTTGTCGTAGGTGAGTGTTTACAGCCATCTACCTCACACCCTACCAACAAGGATTTGCTCATGCTTATTGCCTCTCTATAGATATAGCAAGACTTTTCGGAGGCTTTACCCCATCTAACCATATTATTTTGATTAGAAACAGTCATTTGAATGCATTAAGATAGAATTATAATAATAATAGAGGCCAATGATTGATATGGGTGCGCCATTTTAAAACTAATGGGCTACGAAATTCTCCTATGGCTATGAGATTGATACCAATGGCTTTTTATGTTCTAAGCTCATTGCTTGCCCTTTATATGTATCAGTCTCGTCCTGTCCAATAAAAGATTTGATGTTATCTATTTCTTGAACTTTCCTATTCGATCCAAATGCTGCTCTATTTGATTGTGTTCCTGTAATAAATACAATACCAGTACACGTCAGTAATAGTTATAAAAAGTAAGCCTGTGTACTTAAACCCAAATCAACGACGTTATGGTACCAATTTCGTGTAATCATTTATTATGCCCTTATTATATATATTATTAGCGATTACTACTATTAGGTATATGTTTGTAAAAAAATATTCTCCTTTTCATCCACAATATTTAGCTTCTAATGTCAGAAGCAATATTGAAAATACGAATGATTTCAATCATGCAGAAAATTATTATGCAATTTGAAAAAAAAAAATTCAATATATGCATACATTGCTAATAATTAACAATTGTATTTACAGTCAATCGTGAGTACTATCTCAATAGCATCATGGATTCGTTAGACAACAAACTTAGCAGGTTTTAACACTCGTTCGCTTTTTTATGTATATTTCTTAATAACCAATTATTGTATGATTAGCATGTAATTATTTTGAATAAAACAATGATCCAATGTAATTAAAAAGAAGTAACAACTGATCTAATAAGCATAATTTTATTTGACAGCTACCTTTTTAGACTTGATTAGTCATTATTTACTGTAATTGTTATGTAATTACCAAGAACCTAATGTTGTTTCCAATCAATTGTTATAAATGTTAATTTAATTACGTATCACTTGAATATAGTAGTAGTATATGTAGTAAGTAGTCTTTGTAGTATTAAAAAAAATAAAATACAAGTAATCTAGGTTGAAACCATAATTTGGAGTCCATCAAGTACGTTATACTTGCACTGAACGGGTAGGAGGGGTCACAGATTTGATTTTTTTTTAATAACTAGGGGATTTGAGTGATATTTGCGTCAGTAATAATTAATTTTTATATTTTTCGGTTTTTGACAAAAAAATTGTTCCGGCAATACGAGTATGACAAATTATAAACACAAAAAGACAAATGCATAATCAAATGCTATTGGAGATTTCTATACCCGATTCGCTTGTTATTGTTAAATTAGTTTTTAGTGTGTTCTAAAAATCTCTCCTATATCAATGTGTAATAAGATTGGGTAACACCACCTAAAAGTGCTATATCTGTAAGCATTTATTGGTAGTGTGCAGGGTTCTCTTTGATAGCCACCAATAATCGCGACGCTATGAAAAACTGTTAGAAATGGCTAATGGCTAGTCTAAAAGAGTCACACAAATGTGTTACTTCGTTTTAAAATCAGCTCACGACTGGACTGTCTTGTGGATACCTGTGACAACACAGTATAAAATGCCTTAGGATGTTGGTATTCCTCATCCAGCCTAATACATATAGTACTGGGACAACTGACAGTTACATGGGTAATAAAATGCTGAACAAGTATTTGACCAGGAATTAACGAAAACCAGGATAAAACTAGTAGGAAGTAGAAGTCAGTGTGAGGTATAACAGCGACATCTCTTTGTAATTTACTAAAATATCCCGGCCTATATAGAACTACCATGAGTTACATAGATAAATCGATACGCATCAGGAATTACTCTTGGATATAGGTAGTAGACGGACGAGGAGAATATAATTATGTCACACACTATACACTCACACACATTCGCCACTACGCGAGTGACACTTCACACCGGAATTGCCGGGCCCATTGCGTTTCAGGGAGAGGAACTATGAGATCTCTTTGAAATGCATTAACACTCACCTCCACTGCTCGAGCTCCTCTTTACCTGACTAAAACATAATAAAGTTACGTTAAAAGTGACACAGGGACAAGGCGTCCTGCCTAGTAAAGAACACTACCGCAGCGCAACGCTAACTATTCAACCGGGACTCCAACTGTGCTCTCAACGCATCTCCCACACGTAGTCGTTGGTAGGATCAATCCTACCAACGACTAGACCAGCACTACACCACAGATTCCACATAGATAATTCACGGAAATTTTAGAAGATGGCGCTAAACTGAGTATTATATAATACTACAAGCTATGCACTGACATATATTCATTTAATCAACAAGGTAGTTTTGGAAAAGTAATTAAAAGAAACATGCTGGAAATTATTTCTCGTTTTTCCTTCTCTCGACGTCCTCGTTCTAGCAAGAGCACCAAGTTAACTGCTATGAAAATATTCTAAAGTCATCGGTTTTGGATCCATGTAGGAGTTTTTACGTAAATCGAACAGCAAAAATTGGATCAAAACAGTATTGGGGAATTTTTTTTCATTGATAGATAGATAAATACAAGTGTAGTCTCGTTATCCTGGTTATCCTTGCAAGCACAGATTATGAAGGCTCCAGACAAGTGTAAATTTTCAAAAAAACTATAAGGCAAGTATAGATGAAGCTATACAGCGTATTACAAAGTTGAATGCACTTATATGCTTCAAGGTCAGCTATAATAATTTTAAAATATTTTGTCACTGATTTTAATAAAGGTAAAAAAAATATTAAGAAATGTAGTCAAAAATAAAGTCAGTATATAGTTAATATAATCCTTCAACAAATTATTCTTATAATTTAAAAATATGTAAATGACATTATAAAGTTGGCATTGCCTTGTATACAAAAAATGGTGATACAAATGCTTGTAGAAATACTATCTAAAAATTTGAACGATTTTTTTGTTAAACATTTGAAAGGAACTGATAAAACTAATCTCTTCTTGCATCAGATCAACAGCACTTAGACATATTATTATTATTGTTAAGCTCCATTCTTCATTACAATATGAGAGTTAAAAGCTTGATTATTTTTAAAGTGTAGCTTCATGGTTTTTATTCCAAAGTGTCAGCTACACTTTGGAAAAAACACCATTATTTTGTGAAAACGTCAGAAAAGCAAATAAACTACGAACGGGTTATATGTGAAGAAGTTAATGTCAGCCGAAAGAGCTGCGATGGGGTCTTAGTAGTGCATGGTCTCTATCTTCATGACAGCGATAAGCAATTAAATGAAAAAAAAAAATATTAATATACCACAGAAATACAACTAGACCACAAATAATCCAAGACTTTCTTTCTTTGTGATTTTCGCGTTTCTAAATAACCAAATTACATGTTTAATAACCGCTTGTATCGATTATGCAATCTCATACGTATATCTTGTATTTCGGTTTCGTTTATAGTTTTTTCGTATTAATCCTTAGTCAATCGTACTGTAGGAAAAAATACAGCTCTAAGCTAAACAAAAAATTGAACTACGTCTACCGCTGTACTGAATACTTTGTTTCCTTCCTGCAATAATACCAACCATCCAGGTCTTGAGTAACAGTAATTAATCCTCCGCCTTGCATATTTTTAATTCAGACAACCAAACAAAAGTGCATGTAAATATCTTCAGATATTGAAATAGAAGTTATTATTGTGATATTTTTCCGCTACAGGATATCGAGGCAATTCCTATTAAATGTAACAAGTTCAAGCGTAGTTGCTTTGTCCTCGGCAAGTTTTATTAACTATTACCACACCGTTGATGGTATTTATAAATTTAAATTAATGTTGCAAAAAAAAATTGAGCAGTAAGAAAGATTGCAAAAGACTACATTAGGATCGTTACATCCCATCTTGATTTTGCGAAGTTCCATAATTTCGCCGAATATTAAGTAGGTACGTTAACCTTTTACCTCTGGAATGTGTATAAAAGCAGACATGTGTGTAGCAAAGTCGTGGAGGCCATTTACCCAATACGCTATTCCATACATAACCTTACACTGTATACTATATAAATCAATAAAAAATTTACAATTCTTAATTATAAACCTGTGTTTTCTATCAAAATTACAGCCTTTATATGTCTATAACACAAATTACGGAGACGAGATTAGCGGAGAACGGAGTATTTTAATTATCAGTTCAGTCTACCTTATTACCTAAAAAATGCAATATAAGTTCGTCATGTAGCTTCTCCACTGATTACTTTGTCTGATGTGATTTTCTTTCATTACAAAATATTCATAAATAATATTATTAAAAATCCTAATATTGAACGCTTAGGTAGCGTTTCGCTAATATGAAGAAGATGTCTTTAAACATGACCTTTAATAGTGAATTATGAGTATTAGTAAACCTTTTACAGGCCATCGTGGCGCATTGGTACAGCATCTGACAGTCGCGATTAGTTGTGGGGTAACTCACAAGAATTGTTTATATTTTATTTCTTCGCTGTGGTAAGACAAAGCGTGGCGTTGAGTTTGGCCAGCCAACACGTAATTTTTCAAATTCGGGTATAAAGTGGAGAACGGAGTGTCTTGACACTAGGTTCTCTCTGACTACCCTGCTATGCGGAATAAAAATGTGAAGCCGAGTACTTAAGGAGATCATGGTGCCGTTAAAAAGAATCTGATTATAATTGGTTTGATTCGCTCTTAGGGAAATTATTTTCTCGATCTGCTATAACAAACCCCGTTTTGATTTCCCAACTCAACACGCAATGTCTCTGATATGGTCGTCTGCCTATTTTAATAAGGGATCAAAGTACCTTCACACTAGTTTCTCGCTCCTACCCTGTTAAATATGGAAGATGCGTGTACTTATAAAAAAATTATGAAAGTAATGACCTTTAAAAATATCTGCCTAATCTCTGGTAATAATTTGAAACAAAAAATGATAGTCATAATAACTGACAGGTTGAAATAATAAATTACTACCTATTTAAATTTCAAATATATACATACTTGTAAAAAATAAAATGCACAATCTTTTTTATTATTCGTGACGACTGACTGTAGTCGCCAACGTCATAAATATAAAGAACTATCCTCATTCAGACACAGTCGGTTCTCAACTCTTATCAATAGATGATACTTCTATTCAATTGTTTTAATATTTTAACACTACAATGAAGTCCCTTGTGGTATACGTGTTTTTTGTAAGCATTTTACAGTTAAAAGCCGAAGATGATTTTCTACGTAAGTTTACATTTTTACAATAAATACATATCTAACTGATAATAAAAAAGTAACAATTTTTAATTTATGTAATAATTTTGAAAGAAAATTCTAATAGCTATGCGCAATTAATATTCATTACTTAAGTAAATAATAATTAAATATTAAGTTATAAAAGTTCTAAAATAAAGGAAATGTATTTTCTGAATCATTTCAACTGAACAGTCAGTTGAAATGATTCAGAAAATACATTTCCTTTCCTTTCCTTTAAAGTGATAACGGTGTTATTTACTAGCCAGTTAAACGTCCGCTTATTTTTATATGTATTCATTAATTTAAAGCCATATTTTTTTTTAAAATACTAGCCTAGCTAGCCTTTTTACAATTTGAAATACATATACTGAAATATATGTATTTTCTTCTTCATGTCGGTAAACGATGTATGAAAATATGTTACGATGTCAAAACCATTGTTGAACATTTTATTCAACTGATACAAATATTTTTAGACACTAACTTAAGTTAAGTACCTTATAAATACAAAACATATATTTAGTAAAAATTCTACTCGTTGCAGAACGCATGGCTTAACGGTCAGAGCGCTAGAGCGGTTTTTAAGAGGCGCGGGTTCAAATCCCGCTGCATTCAAATTTTTATACGTTTTCTAAATATATGTTTTTCAATTTACTAAGTGTGTGAATAACACTTTATAAAACAAATGTTAAAAATTCTTTGTAAATAACTTTTAAATAAACAAACAGAATAAAACTCAATTAATATTTAACAACACCTATGTCTAGTATTAGTTTAGTATTTTTTATAACAATAAAAATCTATTTATTTAATTTAATAAAATATATTAATTAAATTAAATTACAGGTTAATTATATTTTCCTTTTTTAATTCAAAAAAATATTACTCTTATAAAAATATTGTATTGGGAGTAATTAGTACTTTTAATATTTACAAAATATATTAAAAAGTTAAAAGTTATATGGACTTACAATACTTGCCTACATATTTGAAACTGCTTTTGTAGCTCTAACCGCAAAGAACAATGCGATTTATCGACGCATTTACAAAATGCGTCAAAGTGCTAATAAAAAACAATGTAACATCAAATACTTAACGTCATTTTCTTGTAATTATTGTATGATTATACATAAGAAACTATTAGAATAAGTATACGTTAATAAATATTTAAAAAACGTTATAAATATTTAAAAAAAAACTTTGTGGAACGACTGTATATACCTAATACAAAATGCCTATGCATTAGGTCCCTATGTTGCCTAAGTAGCTAAGGGAAATCAAGTTATTTAATATTTCTAACTTCCGTTACGTCAAAATATATAATATGTAATATGTAGGTTTATAATTAATACCCACTGGGGGTATTAATTATAAACCTAAAATGATTATTAAACTTGTTATTAATATAAAAGTTAAAATATTAACGATCTAACATCGATTTTTCTATAACTTATAGCATTGACTGTTAATATAATGACTTCAGTAAACTCGACAGTTTTATTGAATTCTGAAACTACTGTTTCTAAGCAAGTATAAAATTTATTTAATATACCAGTTGATACCCGCGACTTCGTTTGCATAGACTTTATGAATTTACGACATACTACTTCCGTTTACCACCTGCTTGCATTTAAACTTAATTGACTTTAATTAATTATAATTACTTCCTTCATAACGGTAATTTTCATCGCTACGACTTATACTTGAGATGTTTTGGACGATTGTGTATTTTATTCAGATAACCGTTTTTCTCTTTCGGCAGGTAAAGTGAACCTAGTCACATTCCTTTCGATATTTGATTTCGATTAGTCGAAACTCAACACTCATTTTTGTTTTATACAAGAGAAAAAAATTAAAACAGTATAAATATAACCATTTCCTGAAGTGGAAATCGAACCCACAATAATCGTGTTTACAGTCAGACGATATCCTACTGCACCATGACGGCCGGACGGAATTTATATTTGTTAACGGAATTGCCCACCACACTTGAGTGTGTTATTCCGTATTCAAATACGGCGTTTACTTATGTCTTGTTCTAGCTTAGCTAGTGTATCCTGGTTCTACATCAGTTTCGAAATCATTAATTATTTATTATTATGTAGGTGAAATAAAAAAAAAACAAACAGACAGACAATAATTTAAAAAGTCATAGATTCGTATTATGTTGCTGCGTTCAACAAACTTGTTTTGTTTTAGACTTACAAGCAGTTTCCAAAGAAGCACAGGTTCAAAATTTTATACACTTTTTAAAAATGTTTTTTAATTTCCAAAGTGTGTAATTGATGCTTAAAAGATATAAAAATATTTAATAAATAGCATTCTCTCTTGCCAAACGCTGTTTCGTAGAATAATCTTTGGGTAGCATAATTTTTATAAATATTCTAATGTACAGAGAGAGACAAAAATAAGTTGTAGTAAGCGTATAAGAATTGCGAAGTAGCGGGATGTAGAACTCATGGTTTAGCCTTGGTCAGAGCCATGGTCAGAGCGCTTGGACGGTTTCCAAAGAAGCTCCGGTCCGAATCCCGCTGCGTTTAAATTTTTATACGTTGTCTAAAACAAATGTTTTTCAATATTAAGATATTGATAACACTTTAAAAGAGAATCGCTCACGATCACTTAAAAAATAATCTCGTACTTAACACGTGTTATACTTACATGGTTAAGCATCTCATATCACGTATTTTCTTAGCAGTGTTCTAAGAAATATGAAGTAAACAAATGACTTACGGAGAACAAAGTCATTTTTCAATAATAATTACATTTATTTATCTAATTTTTTACCGCATTTAACATATCCGAAGATAAATGAAATTGCTCAACTTATATTAAAATTTATAAATAACTTATAAGAAAGCAAAACAAAAGTAATAAGTAAATTTTAAATACTGTTGTAATTGTTTGTCTCTTTGTCTGTTTGTCTGCGCGTTTGTGCACGATAATATCAGAAATAGTTTAACCAATTTAAATGAAGTTTTGACAATTGTATTTTGGTAAACTTCCCTTAACATTTAGTGTTTATTTTGTTTCGGTTCGGGTCATAGTAAAAAAGATACAACTATTTAAAAATATAATTCAAGCAAAGTGTGTGATGTAAGTGAGAACGCGGGCGGGAAAGAATGAAATGGTGTAGTCGTGTAGTTTACGCAGGCGTAGCCGCGAGGGTGTCTAGTATTATAATACATTTCTTAAATCTATTTACTAGTTACGTTACCGGTAACATGTCATAAAACACCATAGTGAATTATAGATAACCTGTAAAATTTAGGCTTCATAATTAGGAATTATAATTATATTTACGTAATGTTCAATAAACAGCTAGAAATGTTGACACAGTGAAGTGCAGTTTTTCATTATTTTGCTTTATAGTATCATTTATTTAAAAAAATAACAATGTAAAAAAATTCAGAAAGGTCCTATGTGTTCAGTGGAACGTAATAAAAAAATACTTTCATGCTATATTTTCTACGCATTTAACAATATTTGAAATAAAGCAAATAATTATATACCAATCTAATAATGTCCAAGAAAAAAAATGTTTTATTCATTAGTCCTTCATTTTATACTTACTGATGTCATGGCGTTTTATAAAATGCTTAACCAACTATAACCAACCAATATCAACAATAACATTAATTTATTAATAATGATATATGATAACTCCAAAATTTACTTACGTAGGTAAGGTCACGTGACCCTTCGAACAAATATATAATTGCCATATTTTTTAAAGATTTTTTTAGACGTTAACACAAAAACATTTTTTGACTAAATATGGTATTAATTACAAAAAAATCACAGTCGTCAATCAACATAAAGTCAATCCTACAAGATGGTACCACCACCGTAGGTAGTTGCTCATATATATATACACACATACTTTTAATGAAAACACAGTTTTAAGTTGAGAACACACACTTATAAAATAAGCAATTGTACTAAAAATTACAAAGTTTTTTTTTCTAACAAAATAAATAATAAAACAATCGTTATAAAATCAAACGCTATTTGTAACGTATGACGCAAGCGTCGTCACACACCATCTCATTGAAGAAATCGAGTGGTGGGTAATGACGCTGATTGACCACTTATTTTGGTTTGGTACAAAATCACAATTATGATGTCCATTTACTGATGGCACTGATACATTTAATTTTAAAACAATTCGATTTGTTTACCTTGTTTCTGAATACATCAATTAATATGCGCCACGTTTTGCCTTAAACTTACAAGAAAATGCCTTAATGGAATAATTTTCTATCTTTCGTTAAAACTTCGTGTAATAGTTTTAACATTTTGTATTTTTAAAGTTTTGTATACACACTTAGGAAATTGAAAAACATATATTTAGAAAACGTATAAATGTGCCCGCTGCGTTTAATTTTTTATTAAATATTTAATAAATAGCATTCCCTCTCGCCAAACGATTGTTCGTAGAATAATTATTAGTAGTACTAGATATTTACGTCATTGGTGTTTAATAATGACTACGCGTGACGTAGTACACACAGACGTAGTAGACACACACAGTGACGTAACACAGTAGAGGTAAAAATCGTGAAGTGGAAATAATAATCCTGCGCCTAAACTACTTATCACATTTCTTTCGCTTTTTATATACGCCCTAGAAATATTTTACCCTCAATGTAGTATATCTTAACGTAACTACAGCAAATACATTCTGTATAATATAAAGCTTATATCAATCACTAGCTCTTGCTTTGCTCGCGTAGAGTATGGTTTATATATAGAAAGAGTTTTTAAAATAATGTAAACCTACCGAATTTAAATAAACTATGTTAATTAGAAGATTTTCTGTATATCACATTAGTTTTTCGCGTTTTGTGGACTAGACGAGCAGTCGTAGAGCTTATTCTCAAACAGGCTACATAGAAACTGCATAGAACTATCGAAAATTTTCACAAACTTATTTATTCAATACATTATGAAAAACCTAAATAAATAATCGAGTACTATACGTACGTAAATGTAAGTAAAGAACATTGGAGACATATTTAAGCGTAGGATTTTCACAAACGCTTAATAAAGTTTCTTGTTTCTAACTTCAGAAATTCTGCTATTATCGGAATAATAGATATTTACTAACTTAAAAATATTAGCCAAAAATTAAAGACTCATGTTTCCAACTTTAAAAGAGACAGACTTCCACGCAATCTACCAACCGATATTTCACCCCATTTCACCGCATTTCGAAAAAGCCTTTCATAGTGGGTGGGGTGTACTCCACGGAATAACCTTATTTAAAATAGGTTTAACATACGTTTACACTCGGCTTATCTATTTTATAAGTATAATCTTCCCACTAATAGGTAGTTCAAATTATACAATATAGTGATATGTTAGTCTTCATTAATAATGTTTCTTAATACAATGACACAAATATTGTTTTACGTACAACCAAGTAAGCTAATTATAATATAATACACACTAGCGAACCACTCGCGGCTTCGCCCAGAAAGGCATACACCTATCATCGTAAACTTTTTTGTACACATTTTTAAGATACACAATTCCATAATGTGTTATTTTGTGCCATACTTCCATACTCCCTTAAGGTGTTTAAGCGTTAGAAACATAAGCGGTTAGAAACATTGATGCAGTTACTTTGGTGGATGTAAGTTTACTGATATTGAGTTAATTTATTCCCAAAAGTGTATGCATACAATTAAATAACACATTCTAATTAATTATTTTGTAATGAAGCCGTTTAAAATCGATTTTCGAGCGCTTGTACGAGTTACACCAAAATAATATACTACGGAAATGTATATTATAAATAGCCATAAACGAAATAGCATAATTATATTCATCTCCTAAGGTTGACTCACAGTAACCATTTTTATCTCTAAATAATTTAAAATATTACTAATCCTTATATCTTAATTAGATATAAGTTACCTTGGCCATTTAATGGCGATCAAAATTCTCCTTCATTTAAATCAATGAACAGTATATGTATGCAAATTTCGAAGAAAGTCTAATAGCAAAAAGTCAGTGCAAGACTTCTTGCTTAAATTAGTTTATAGATGCATATATAGATACAGGAGAAGCTGATAAAATCGTTTTAATAAAATACACTAAATCCGTCTTAGCGGTCAAGGCTTAGCGGTCAAGGCTTAGCGGTCAGAGCGCTTAGACGGCTTCCGAGAGTCGCGGGTTCGAATTCCGCTGCGTATAATTTTTTATACATTTTCAAAAACTGTATTTTATACTACGTTTCTTATTAAACGCTAAAAATCAATTAAACCTTTATTTAACTTAAATAATATTACTTTTGTAGAATCACCACATTTTCAATAATAGATTGCGCGACGTATTTGCTTTGTAATCTATTCGATAACAGACGCGCGACGTGTTCTTACCTTATGGATCTATGAAATATATGTAATAAATTTAAAATTGATTATATTATAAATAGCATGATTGACACCCAAAATAATAGACAGACAGAGAAAATGTTTACTGATTGGTTTTCGCTTCTGTTATTGATATATTAACGGACTCAACTGACTTTTTCCCAAAATCTTTCATGTACAGAATTGACTTTTCTATTAGTTTATTGTATATATACAAATATATATTAGATAACTTTTGCACTGATTACAACAATGTATTTAATGACCGCTATAACCTCGCAATGTATCTATCATTATTAATCATATTAATCTGTAAAAATTTTGTGATTACGACCAATACTATTATTAAGGGTTTTATTATGATATCGTTATACTAATACGTCATTTGTCGATCACGTATCGAAACGCATAGGTATGATGACAACGCTACAGTGGTAAAATAATTAATTACTAGCGTACCGCTCGCGGCTTCGTCCGTGTACATTACGCGACTAATAGCTATTGTTTGTTGTTTGTTTGTTTTTTCGCCCGCCCGCGTTATCATTAACTTTGCCCTAATTCATAATACTGTTGAATTATGAAAATAATATTGTGTCAATTGATAAAATGTAATATGTTTAAATATTCAACTTTTTATATATATCAGGCAAGGCAGTCTTTTAGCTTTCCGCTCTCCTCTGCTGCCATTCGCGACGTATTAAACATATTTAACCTTACGCGACGACCACTCTACCCGTTTTTGTCTAATATCTTCTAAGATATTCCTTTAATAGCATGCTATAAAGTACATAACGTGTCTTACATATTAAATGAGAAAAAAATGATACTACACTGTTTATTATTTAGTAATTGTAAAAAAAATGGTTACTGTAGACCAACCAAAGTACCTATGACCGTAAGTTTTTTTTAAGACATTAATAAATTATCTTAGTAGGATGATTAGTTAATTTCATCATCATCACTGTATAGTATAAAGCAAAGTCCTCCCGCTCCGTCTCTCTATTCCTGAACTTTCTTCTTTTAAACCACGCACCGGATTTTGGTGTAGTTTTTACTGATGTTGAGATAATTTATTCCCAAAGCTATATTCATATAAAACATTATATTTGTAGAGATAATTCCATTGCGACCATTGTGATCAACCATTACAATACGATTTTCGAGCGCATATATGAGATCCATCAAAATAATATACTACGGAATTATATATCATAAAAAGGCCTACAAAAAAAACCGAAATAGCATAATTATATTCATCTCCTAAGATTGACTCACAGTACCTTTTTATTTATAAATAATTTAAAAAAATTCCGATGCCGATGCCGATCGATGATTGGCGATCAGAACTATTTATTTATTTATATATTCTTTATTGCACACAATTTACAACAAAATAAAGAAAATGTACTAAAGGCGGGCTTAAAGGCGGCAAGAAACATTGCCTACCAACCAACCTTGTCATGTGGAATATAAAAGTGTAGGTGCGCAAAGGCCAAAGGTATAATTTTTATAATTATAAACACATATTTACACGCAAACATAACTCTAAAATATATACATATAGCGATGAATATAGTATGATTATGAGTTTTTGAAAAATAACTTCACCCGTCGCTTAAAATCGTCACGTGAGGGAGCTCCTTTAATGGTTTCGGGTAAGCCATTCCAGAGCCTGACTCCAGTAACTGCGGACGAGTTTGACAAAAAACCCGAGTTGTGAGTCGGTATGGAAAGCGTGAAAATTTCTTGGGAACACAAGGACCTATCGTGGAAAGAGAGAAGGTAGGAGAAGTTGGAGGATAAATAAGTGAGATAATTGGGATCGAAAAGGATAGAGAAAACTATGGTGAGGACCCTAGACCCTACAAGACGATACACGGTCATACTTACGATGGTTACAAAAAAAGCGTATACAGGTATTAGGTATCCATCATTTAAATGAATACTTGAGAAATTGTCACAGATTTAAAATAACACGCAACCAAAAAATCTGACTGGCTCCGCCCGAATATAAAGTAATAAATTGGAGCAGTTTGTGATTTAAGCAGAAAGCAGGCAGTTGAAGCCGCGAGCTGATGGCCAGTTACGTATAGTAAGGTTAGTTGTCGTCTTGTCGCTGAGTCGTCGTGTTGAAAGTCTTACTTTATCAATGCTCTCCTACAGACATCTAATAAATAAATTAGTTTAAAAAACAACACGTCTAAAAAATTGTATTGTCATTGGAACAGTATATATAAGGTAATTTCGAAGAAAGTGTAATAGCAAAAGGATATATATAGAGATACAGGTGAAAATGATAAAATAGTTTTAATAAAAGACATTAAATCCGTCTTAGCGGTCAGAGCGCTTGGACGGTTTCCAAGAGTCGCGGGTTCGAATTCCGCTGCGCTTAAATTTGTATACGTTTTCAAAAACTGATTTTCATACTAAGTTTCTTATTAATCGTTTATTTTTAAACCTTTACTTAACTTAAATAATATAGCTTTAGTAGAAACATCGCGTTGTCACCTATTCTGACTACAGACACGCGACATGTTCTTACCTTATAGATCTATGAAATATATCTTAATTTTAAAATCGATTATTATATTATTAGATAGAATATTTTTTATATATATATACGAGTATATAGATTAGATAACTTTTGCACTGATTACAACAATGTATTTAATGACCGTTATAACCGCGCAATGTATCTAACATTATTATTCATATTAATCTGTAAAAACCTAGCCATTACGTCCAATACTAATATTAAGGGTTTTATATTATGATATCGTTATACTAATACGTCATTTGTCGATCGCGTATCGAAACGCATAGGTATGAACACAACGCTGCACTCGACCCGCTCGCAGCTTCGCCTGCGTACATTACGCGAATAATAGCTATTTAATTTTATCGCCCGCCCCCGTTGTCACTACCTTTGCCCAAATTCATAATATTGTTGAATTATGAAAATAATATTGTGTCAATTGAAAAAATATAATATGTTTAAGTATTGGAAGACTTTGCTTTCAATTTCTAAATTCTCCTACCAAACTAAAAATGAATAACAATCTAAATTAATAAGTTTATACCTACTAAGAAATTCGTCGCCAGGAAATTATAATTTAATAATCATATTCATGAATTTTTGTTTTGTATCAAAATAATCAGGCTGAACATATTTATAAGTTACTCCAAAACAGACAAAATAATAGTGTTTTAAAATATGTAATATAATACATATTATATTATATATTTTAAAACACTTAAAAATATTTACATATTTTTCATACATTTATATATAGGATAAGAAAAACGTATTTCAGAAAATGTACAATTTTTTAAAACCTGTGCCTCTTGGACGGTTACCAAGAGGCACAGGTTTGAGTCACTACTTTTAACTGTTTAAATATTTCAGGAAAGTCTGTCTTTTTAGCTTAGTAGCCGTCCAAGCGCTTTGACCGCTAACCCATGTGTTTCATACTCAGCTGCGTCAAAATTCTTATAAGCTTATTATAACTTATATTTGTTTTTAATACCTCTGATTTAGCATCTCCAAAAGATTTTTACACATTTCTGCTACCCAAACTTAGTCTACGAACAATCGTTTGGCGAAAGAGAGAATGTAATTTATTAAATATCTCAAACATTTTAAAGTGTTATTCACATACTTAGGAAATTGAAAAGCTTTTTTTTTATCTTACAGCTGATTACATGGAACCATGCAAAATGTCAGACCCACAACTCGGAAATTGTGTTAAGGAACAGATTCAAAAAAGCCTTAAGCCTTTTACAAAAGGAATACCTGAACTCGGTGTGAACTCAACAGACCCAGTGAATTTGGATGATATCACTATAAATGGAAATGGCCTTGTATTAAAATTTAAAAACGCTCAAATGCATGGACTTAGTAACAGCAACTTAACTCAGTTAAAGTAAGCTTCTCATTCTATAAAATATATTATTTTTTTGCAATTTCTGTAAATAGAATTATGTTTTTTACTTCTTTTATCTTTATAGCATATATTTATCTTAAAAAGTATAATTTTAAATATCTTTCTTTGAATTAAGTATTAATGAAAATAACCAAGAAACAAGAATACTGAATGCTTAGTCGAGGCGAAACAGTTGTAATACCAACATTGTGGTAATAGCAAATTGTTAAACTAATCAGACGGCAAAAGGTGGGACAAAATAGCGTTGCAAGATTTTCTTACATTTATAGATAGATAAATGAGTATATAGATTACATGTGAAACTAATAAAAAGAATGTTTAAAATGTCTTGGTTTTCTAAATTCTATTTGGTGGGTTATTTGCAAAAAATTTTATGAACAAAAATCTATAATTAGAAATATTTTCGTCAGTTTCACTTGATAATTTTAGTTTGGAGGTTAGTGTGAGTGTTAAGAATTTGGGAATCAGGATGGATGACACACGTAAGATTTTCTCAGCCATAGGCGGAATGAGAAAATGAAAGAATCTTGTACCCTTAAAAACCAAAATATCCCTAGCCAATACTCTTCTCCTTCCTATTCTAGATTATGCGGATTCCAATTATTTAGATTTGTTTCACTAACTAGTTAATAAGCTCGAGCGCTTACAAAATCTTATAATAAGATTTATTGTCGGACTGAGAAAGTACGACCATTTGTCCCAATATCGTGCTCAACTAAAATGGATGAGGATAAAACACAGACGTCATTTACATTCCCTCACTCTCTCTTATACCATTCTTTACCATCCTGTTACTCCTTCGTACCTCCAGGAACGGTTCAAGTTCTTGGGATCGAACACTATTCACACCCAACACCTCCGTTCCCGTAAAAATAACCTCCCAGAAGTACCTTTGCGCCGTACGAAATGCTATGGTGACTCTTTTACTGTCAAGTCAGTAAAATTATGGAATGCGCTGCCAGTGATAGTAAGACAATCCCAGTCGGCTGTCCCAGTCCCAGTTTAAGCGACGTCTTAAAGAGCACTGTCTTAAACAATACGTATGATCTGACTCTCAATGTATATTTTATGTATGTATATTAATGTATCTATGTATGTATGTAGGTATATATTTATGAATGTGAATATTTATGACTCTATGGAAGTATGTTTGTCTGCTAATGTGAATTTATTATTTTTAAGTAAGTATAATACTTTATGCACCACTGCATTCGCTTGTGGTTAATCCTGTAGTTATTGGTTACCTGGAAGAGATTACTTCAGCAATAAGGCCGCCATTGCAATTGAAGTTTAAATATGTTATTAAGTCTAAATTGTAATTTGTTGTGCAATAAAGTGTTACTAATATTATCAATATTCTGCTACAAATAAGAACTCTAAGGAAATCGTATTGAAGCCCGTCAGCTATTGAATTTTGATCATTCAAACCGTATTAGGAAAGCGTTCATTGTATTCAAATTAAACTATTGTGTATTGATGAAATGTAAACTCTTTCAGACTTGCCTTAGGCGTACCAGAGGAAAAGTTTGAACTAGGAATAAAAGCAAATCTTAGTTTAACTGCCCAATATAGTGCAGAGGGTCAAATTCTGATACTGCCTATTCGGGGAAGCGGAGACGCTCTCATTGAATGCTGTAAGTTTATTTTTTACACTTTTTTTGTACAGTCAGACCCTATAGAAATTTATTTTGCGACAAATATTTTGTAGGTAGCTTTGCTTTATCGTTAACAGACATCATATATATTTATTGAATGTAGCCAACGCGAGAACGTGTAGTAAAAATGCAAATAAGTAGTATTATTTACAATTATATGATAACAATGCAAGTAAAAGATAACTAAATATTTTTTACCTTATAAGAGATTCTCGGCAATAATCGGTTATTGTTATTAATGAATATACATGATATAACAAAATTAACCACAGAAAATAATGTGTTAAAAGTAATATTTTTGACAATGTCACATAGCTACGGTATGTTTATAACTAACTGGCAAATTACATGACAGGTCAGGTCAGGCTCTGATTACAATTATGGTGTTTTTGATAGATGGCATAGTTAAAAAATACCTGTATTTTCTTAATATTACGTATAGCGGCATTCTTATAATAATTTGCATAAATTGACATCAAACAAACATAATATATATTAAACCAACATAAATCATATTAAAATACGACTACAAGTATAATGTAAAAACTTAGCTTTTACACGCTGATTCGCTCGCGTTGAATCCTTAAATGATAAACAGTGATTAATGACAAACTAATTCAAATAAGGAAATTGAAATAGGTATGTATATGAAACTGAAACATACTACTTGTTATTCCTTCAATATTGTTTTTTTTTAAATATCCTAACACGAGTACATTTAAAATTTGTTTAGTACAAAGTTTCATGATGATCGGTTGAATAGTTTATACGTTAAAGCTGAGCAAACTCACTTTCATCTTTTATATTTAGGATGAAAACCTTGCCAATTTATAAAACAATATGTATACAAATACATTTTATGTATTAAATATAAAAAAAATATCTCGTTACTAAATCAGTAAATAGTATTTATTTGATATTGTTGGACTTTTATCAAAATTCTATTCACATCTGTAAAAAGTTTACACCACCAGCACACCGGTTTTACCTTATTTCATTCATTGTTTTTATTAAGTCGTCATTGCCTACGTTTTCATGGCCCTTCGAGCTACATAATATGTACCATATATCAATATTATACGGTAAAATAATATTAGTATTAAATCTTTTCGCAATTTGTAATACTAATATTGTTTGTAAAGAGACAGTTATCTTGTTAATAACTTAGTTATTAAATATCAATCTATTTATTTCTATAGTTCTGTGTCCTTTTCCGTAGGTTATATATTTTTTTGATTCTATTTTCTTTCTATATTATTATTGTCATTCCTATAATAGAAATAACAGTTAAGAATACACAGTTTAGTAAGCTCTATTAAAATGCCATGCGACGCTTTCAATATTTTGATATCTTATCGCAACCTTATATTTCAAATGTTTCTTTAAAAAATCCAAATAATCGCAAGACTTTTTATTTTAGATGGCATTGAAGTGGAGATCAAGACTAAAGTGAAGCATGTAAAAGGAAGCAACGGGGAACACTTCAAATTATTGTCCCCCACTTACAAATACGACATAGAATCTACAACGTTTGATTTTAAGAATTTATTCAACGGGAATAAACAAATAGGTAATTAACTTTTGTGATTTTTTGCAAGTTATCGTGTAAAGTAACTATTATATACTATATACATACTTTTACACTATTTCTTCAATTACAGCGCAAACAACACTGAAGTTTGTAAATGAAAATTGGAGACAAATTATGGATGATCTTGCCCCACCTGTTGTAAATCAGATTGTGAAAACTATTATCAAGACTATCAATAAATTCTTCTCGAAAGTAAAAATCTCAACCATTTTGAAAGGATATGAATGGAAGGCTTGAAACTATGATAGTAATATGTTATTAAATTTTAATTAATAAAGCTGATTTCTTATAATTTTTTTCTCGAGTGGTTCAATTATTATCGTCAATTACGAATCTTAAAGATATAAATGAATGCCTAGGAGTCTTTGTGTTTTGCATTTATAATTGTTTTTATTCAATCTTTATTACAACATAACCTCCGTTTTAAATATTTGTAGCGGAAATAGTATACTAATACATAAACAAGTAAACACCTAAAGCGAATGGGACTTACAATTAGTTAAAAGAATTCAATATACTTGCCTGTCGTCGTTTACGTAACCCTAAAAAAGAAATAAAGTTCTTTCAAAATATTAGATTTCTTATAGTTAGATAGACATTAGAGATTTATGTAAACTAAAACGTTTCTAAAATAAGGTGCATAGCTTCAACCGGCTTTGTCAATCTAATATACTTAGTACTTATATATCCGCACTTAAAGGAGATGCACTCAATGTTGTATGGGATAACAAATTTATAATTTAATATAAATGCGGGCATATCCAAATAATTGTACTATAGCAAACTGTAATAGACGTTGAAAAATACATATTTAGAAAACGTATAAAAATTTGAACGCAGCAGGATTTCAACCCGCGCCTCTTGAATACCGTTCAAGCGCTCTGACCGCTAAGCCATGCGTTCTACATCCAGCTACGTTGAAATTCTTATACGCTTATTACAACTTATATTTGTTGTTAGCATCTCTGTAGAAAGATTTTTACATTTCAATTTCCTTAGTGTGGGAATAACACTTTAAAAAATGTTAACAAATTTTGTAATAGACGTCTATAAGTTAATTTTTCACTTTATAATTATACGAAAATCTAATATATTTATAAAGTAATCGTATTCATTAGCATTTGTAAGGTGAAGTTAATATGATTAAATAAATAATTAATAATAATAATAAGACACCCGACACTGGGGTTTGCCTTACCAGAGCGTAGATAACTTTATAATTATACGAAAACCTAATATATTTATAAAGCAAATGTACATAATTATATATATTTAATAACATTTATGGATTTTAAAGTATTATTTTTTATAATCTGTTTAATTCAAGATATTCTTAGATTAGATAATATATAATAAATAAGTTATTAAATATGTAAACTTTAATAACGTAATCTAAATCAAATATTTACATAAAAATATATGCTAATGTATCATAAATTTTATGATCTTTCATAATTTTCACATAATTTACTAACATCGGACCATCTAACAATGCAATAATAAATCTTATCCTACATCCTTGAGCTAGCTCTTATACACCGTAGAAGGTTATATATATATATATATATATATATATATAATGTTAATAAACGTAATATTCATTTATTAAATTCTAAATATTCTTACTGAAATTCAAAAACCTCTACGAACAAACAAAAACCAGTAAAAAGAACGTACATTTTTAGCAAATGACAAGTGTCTGGCAGGACTATACATGCAAATTTATATGCCACTCGGGAGAATATCTTTGTTTCCAAAGCTCGGAACCCCACTATAATAATAAAACAGGATGTTTTATTAAAATTGGGCTTCAACAATAAAAGTACTAAGTTCTTTATTGTTTCATATTAATTCTGTAGCTAGAAACATAATCGAAATTGTTATTTCTTATTTACGAGTTACGACGGAGGTCGTCGAAGATTAAAAAATCGATATAAAGTATAGATATATAAAAACATAATATGATGTCTCAGTCCAAAAAACACAAAAAATATATAAGTAAAAATTGGTTTTTAATAACAAATATTTGAAAAAGGAAGCATGTAATATATCTTTAAGCTACACACAATTAACACCTACATAATAAGTATATGATCGTAATGAAAAATTTGCATAAGACCTATATCTAAATATATAATCCATTTAAATGATGATATCTACGTATTCTATAATGAAATCATTAAAAAGTGTGTCTGTACATTACGACAAAATAATTTAGTCTATATAATCTATAGTTTCTAAAATTTTTATATCTATTAGTCCGTTCGTCTGTTTGTATGTTCATCTGGTTTTTTATACGAGCTTATCTTCGTAGTGACTGGAGGGAATTGAAATTTTAAACGAAACATTTTTTGCTGTATATCTTTTAAGCCTATGGTATAAGTTTTAATACCCCAGGCTATGTAGAATAATAATAGGCCACCTAAACTAGAGAAGTGATACGAATATTGCCAATAAAATAACCATCTTAAAGAAAATCATTATAGTTTTAGGTAGAGGTTTCAATGTCAAGAGGTGGTAAATGGAAGTAGTATGTCATAAAATCGAACGATTCGGGCACCTACTTATACCATAGCTCAAGTTTATATGGAGAAGAAATGCAAAAAGCCAATATTTTTTAAATTATATATATTAAAATATAACAAACACTTGCATATGTGACTTTACATTTTTGTATAAAATAACTTAGTATTATAAATTATCACTGAGGTATGCAGATATTTTCATTATTATTAACTCATTTTTAACAATGACATTGATTTATTAAATAGAAAAAAAAGTCTTAGGCAGGCTTTGAACCTACGCTGCCCGTAATGAGTTTTCACTGCTACTTCCACTGCTCACACTAAGACGAGTCTGTAAGGAAAAGCCATCAGAGATTGCTGTATTTTGAGAGGATTGCCTTAAATTTTGTATCATTTGTATCCAGCCACGTTTGTAAGATAAATATCCTACAAGTATAACGACGAGAACACTGAGACCCATAGACATACCAATTATGCCAGCTTGAGTTAAGATTGGTGTATTTTCTGCAAAGAAATCATTAGGTTATTTTTTATAAAATTTATATTAATTATAAAATTTATATTAATTATAAAATAGAAATATACATAATTTCATAGTTTAAATATGAATGACACTTAATAGATAACATGTAAAGAATATATGTTACCTTAACGTTATGTTTGTTATTATTAAACCTTTGGCTTTTTTAAAAGCTTCGTCTTTGATTCATGTTACATCTTTTTTAATACAGCTATCAAATTTAAGATTTTATTAAAATATACTAATTTTATTGGGAATTTGATTAATGTAGGTATATAAATACTTATTGCATATTTTTTTGTTTAACTAAACTGTGTATACCTATTAACTGACCTGGTATATATAGTTTGATAAAATCTCTAGATTCCAAAACTTCGTTATCGACTACGGCTGCACATGTCCACTCCCCAATGTCTTCAATTTTTATAGATCGAATATTTAAGGAGCAGTCTCCAAAATTTATTTCTCTTTCAGGAGTAAAATAAAATCGATCGAGTATCGCACTGCAATGGCAATTATTTAATTTTTAAACAATAATAACTACTTTTAAAAACAATTTTTTAAAAGATATACTTCAAATATAAACAAACCAACGTTATACGTTCAAAATCACATGATATAAGAAGAACTTACTTCTTTTCCGTTATTGAAGAATCCATATTAATGCCCACAAATGTCGGTGATAAGAATCTACAATATTTCAACGGCCGTTTCCCATTCGCTGTGTGACAGTACAAAGTTGCATTGTCACCGATATGCACACCAATGTCTTTAACATTTGCAGCTAAAGAACCAGTCACTCTTACTTGGATTTTATCAGTTAGTTCCACACCCAAGCTATTACTAGGCCCCATATGGCAAGACCAATATCCATCATCGGCTATTGAAGCGCTTTTGAAAGTAATACCGCAATCGCCTACGTCAAGGCCCTCGCCAGTATACCTTGATATAAACGGTTATAAATTATTAATAATGAAATAAATTACTTGCATTGAAATGAAACATGGAAACCGTCGTGGCAATGGAACAGCGTCTGACTGAAAACGCCATGGTTGTGGGTTCTAGGGGGAATGATTATCTATATTGGTATCTATAAGAAAAAGCGTGGCGTTGAGTTCCGCCGCTCAACAAGCAATGTCTCCATTTCGGGCGGAAAGTGGAACGGTTGGACGAACACTAGGTTTTCTCCACCTAGTCGGCTGTACAAAATAAAGTGTGAAACGAAAAATAAAACGAATGAAACATTGCCATTCTTTTCTAGAAGAAAAATGCTATTCTGATCTTATTTTATTAATATACTTTTTTAAAAAAGTTCAATAAGAAATAGTCAAAATAATAGAAATAGTAAAAATATACCAAAATTGCTGATCGTCATCAACTTGGCCTACTGGCGTAAACTGTGTTCCGTTAGGATGTTGAAACCAACAATACGTCAAGGAAACTTCAGCTTTACATCTCAATGTAAACTGGGCTTCTTCTTGAATGAATATAGCCTCTGAAGTATCGTGAAGGTTTTGATTTCGATATAAAAATGATGCTAAAATAAATAAAACGTTAATTTTACTCGTAAATCAAACCTATTATAGTAATATGTATGTAGGGTTGTCCATTCGACGAAAAGATCTAATATCACTGTAATTATCGACAGAGATGTCAGATCGCCTAATCGAAGATAGCGCGTTTGAAGCGTCAGTCTAAGGAGATTTTTGCCATGGAGAAGTACACGCCACGCGAAACCTCTTAGATTATTGAAATTCACGTTTAACATAACTAGTGAGTCGTTAACTTGATGTGCATGGAGAAAAATAAATTGAGGAAAGAAAATGGAAATTGCGACCAAATTGTGAAAGATATTCAAATGGCCTCACCATTTGATGGTACCTCACTTACTAATCCCAAGACTACGTTCACCAAATTTACGCAACCTTGCTTTTTTTATGGGGTAATTTAAAAACTACCCAAGAACACGAGGCTCACTTGAAAGCTAACATCTGACAGGCAATAGCCAACATATGGGCTGAACATTGGCCGATACGATGAAAAACCCTGTGAAACGCGTTCACTTAAGAGATATATGGTATTCCAAAACCGATATAAGCAAATCTCCTTGTTATCCCAAATTATTTCTAAAGTAAACATCGATGAATTTGATTTTTACCATTGTTAAAAAAAACACGTTTAATAGAAATAGTAACTCCGATGATATAAAGTTAAGGTTCTAGTAAAATGTAGTTAATATTCACAAAACCTATTACTACCCATTAGAGAAGAAACTCTTTAGCATTCCATGGATTCACCGTGTGAGTGCCGGGCCCATCGTTTTGTAGAGAGAGGAGTGCCAGGCAGTATCTGGGACCCAAGTATAGCCTTATTTTAAAGGGGCCTCTTTAAAATGCATTAACGCTCGCTGCCACTATTCGAGCTACTCTCTCTACCTAACCAAATTTGAATAGATCCTACTAATGCCGCTTTCGAAACACTATCAAAAAAAATTCGGAGAATAATTGAAAAATAAGAATATAGTTTTATCTAATTCTAAATTAAAAGATCGAATAATAATATATAATTGTAGAATCAGAGTCCATTTGCGATAAGTATATATATATAGCAGTGGCGAAGTGTCCTAAGTGCAATAAATCAATAAATTATTAATAAATATAATTAGTTCAAAATCTAACAAAAACACTTTCAACGAATATTTTACGTAGAAATTGTCTAGTTTCAATTCTGTACTCAATGTTTTTTACACACCAGCCGTTTCAAAAGCCGTATTTATAGATTTTTTTTATATTTTTATTAACTTCGGCATCCCTCGATAAAAATTTAACACTTCGCCACTAGTATAGGGGCTATTTAAGTGTGCTAAATATTGATTGATATTATTCTTTTACAATATACAAAAAAAAAAACTTTATAGCAAATTTTCTCTTACATTGAGTATTCGGAACACTAATTAAAGCTTGCAGGGTCGGTTGTTGCACTATGAGATTGCCCACAAACATTTGTACGCCGACGGAGCAACGCCATGTGCCATAGTCTTCTGGGGCTGGATCTTCTATCGTCAGTCCGCATTGCTTTAGAGCAAAACCCTCGCCATAATAGCTGTATGGATTAAGACCGTGGCATAAATAACAGAAAAATTACAAAGTTACAGAAAGTAATAAATTGCTGAATGATGATAATACTGAGATATACTTAAATGGATTATGAATTTGAATATTTTAGAAATATTATACCTGTGTGTGCCATCACTCAATCCATCGATAACATTGTAGCCATAAGAATTAGAAGTCCTTTGAAAACGACAAAAGGTAATGTTTTTAGCTGTATGCAATATATTGCAGTACAAATGCAGTTTATTATCTGCATCATGAACATATCCAACATCAAGTCGCTCCGCTGAAATATTAAATTGTAATAAATAAATAAATAAAATATAAATTTATTTATTTATTTATTTATTCGACCCAGGTCTCTATTGTATATATTTTTTTATATGTACCACATGTATGTATTGCATATATAGTACTTAAATATTTATGTTCTTCTAATTAAAGGAGTGGAGGAGAGAAGAGAGAGAAGAGAGAGAGTAGGAGGAGAGAAATGTTGTGTGAACATTTAAAATGTATAGATAGCAGTATAATATAACTTAAAAAATATTACAATCGATACACTAATTAATTTACAGATATATTTTCTATTTTGCGGGGTGATAATAAGTACGTACATACCAAATTGATAAGCGATATATTCATGTGTTCTAAATTGTAACCTACAAAAGCTATCTTATTTTTCTTTATTAGGATAGCTTTTGCATGTTATCCGAGATTTTTTTTCAGGTTTACGCATTGTGATTGACACATAGCATGTCAGAGACAACCTAGTGTCAAGACACTCTGTTCTCCATTTTCCGCCCGATATCGAGACATTGCAACTTGACTGGCGGAACTCAACGCCGCACTTAGACTAGGGCACCAGAGTGGAGAAATGAAAATATATGCATTCCCTCGAGAAATACCAATATTAAATATATAAATACTTCACCGATTGCGTAGCAAACTAGCGATTACGACGATTAATATAAGACGTCCTAAGTACATCACTAATTATTGGGCTGTTTGGACAACTACATTTTTTTCTGTTTAATTCATAGACTCGTTATCTTCACGTGTATCCTTATGCGTACCACCGTGATTATTTACCATCGCAACCATTATCTCAGCTATTACTATTATATTTTGATTAACGTGATACAAAAAAACATAAGATAAGTCAAATATTTATGTTCTGTTTAATATATTCTATGAGATAAATTGTAATCTATGAAATACATAATTAATAAACATTTCAGAAAATGTGTGCCAGAAAAGTTTATATGATATGGATAATTTGGTTTTGAAAAGGCTAAAAATATAAAATAATATTTGATATATAACTCCAGTTAGATTCTTGTTTTACACTTTTACCTAACAAACGAACTCATTTATTTATATTTCAAAATATATAATATTCTTGAGGCTATCGTGACGCAATGGGATAGCGTGTGACTGATTCGATTCTGACTCAAATTATTTTTATTTCTAATCACGCAATGTCTCGATTTCAGGTGAAAATTGGAGAACGGAGCGTCCAACACTAGGTTATCTATGACGTCTCTGCTATGCGGGAAAAGTGTATAGCTGAAACAATCATACACTTTCAACAAAAACCATTCGATGTAACAAAAGCTATATATATATGAGACGTGCGAATTAACTTACTCTCAACAGTTACTTGCCGCTTAGTTTGAATTTCCGAAACGCGTCCGGGTAACGCCAAAAATATTTGCCAATTTCCCTGAACGGCTCTAGTCGTTCTGTCCAGAGTGACACTACAATTACCAGGAACCAAAGAACTTTCGGAAAATGGCTTAGCTACAACGCAATATGCATTCGCAACAGACGATAGATTTAAGGTAGTTTGCATTTGGCCATCTTGTAGGAATATTGGAGGTGCCGTATAAGTTGACTCATCATCTAAAAAATCATAGTTAGTACAGTTTTTATTTGTAAAGTTAGCATAATTTCAATCAAATTTATGTTTTTGCATTAAAAAATATTTTATGATTACTTTTAAACAATTAATATTACTTAGATATCTGTGTCTTAAAGATTTCCTTACTTAAATTAATCAAAACTTTGTAAATAATAGTTATTGTATAAATTGTATTTAACGATTAAATACCCAGTACGTGTAGTTCTATCCATCCAGTACGAGAATTACTGCCTTTTGTTGACGTAATTCGCCATCTACCCTCATCTTGAGATGTTACGTTGCGTACTCTTACCCCACAAAAGTCACCCCACAATGAATATCTACAATTTAAATGCAATGGACGTAAAAATTTAATATATTTTTGTTTACAATATACAATAGAAGCCAAAACAATTGTTTCTAATTTTTGTTTTGCTTGTATGTCTATCTATTTGTCTGTTTGTTTGTGCACGCTAATCTCAGAAACGGCTGAACCGATTCAAATGCAATTTGCAATTTAAATCGGTTAAGGTGTTTGTGAGATTTCGAATGATTTCATTTAAATCGGTTCATAAACAAAAATGTTATAATATATAAAAATAGTAATAGCCATCTAAATTATAAATTGGTGTCAGGACACGGGCGGACTAAAAACAGGGCCTCATTTAATATAGAAAATCTAATAAGTAATGACGCATGTTCAAATTCATTTATTAACTTTATCACAAACGCCTTTCGCAATCTTAAGGAGTTTAATAAAAATATTATGTATATATATATGTGTTTGTGTGCGTGTAAAATAATTAATTAAATCATTCATATTCCGGTAAATTAGACTAAAGTTTAACTAATTTAACTTAGTCAAAATCAAAGCCATAGTTTTCGATCCCCACTAGCACGAATGGGTTGTTTTAATTGTTTAAATTTCGAATGAAAATTTGATAAAATGTGAGTTTGGATTCCGCCACTCAATACACACGTGTCTGCATCAGGAGCGGAAGGTGGAACTGTTTCTTATCAAGGTTCGCGGAAGGTATGCGGAAAAAAGCTTAAAACTGTATAAAATAAATCAAAATTAAAATATTTCAATAAGCTTGGGTACCTGCTACTTGGCGGAGAACGTACATCAAAGTTGATCCCTGACGGTGTGACTACTGTGCAAGAATCATAGTTATCTAACGACAAACTCAGCTTCATAAGAGCTTCGTTTCCCTTTCCCACTTGAATGCTTGCCGGCCATCCGAGACCTTGCTGAGCGATGAGCGCGTTATCAAAATTCAGATCAAAAACAGCAATCTGGCACTTCACGTATAAAATTAATCCTGAAGCACGTCAATTATAAAAAAAGTAAACGTGAATATTTATTTAATTGATTATATTTAATATCGTCATTGTTTACACCATAGCTACTTACCAAAGAAAAAATAATAAGCTATCAAAGGGAACGCCATCGTAAAGTACGTCTCATAACTAGACTGTAATAGTCTAGTACAAATACTATACAAAAAAAGTATCGAGAATGACACATACGTTGAAATGTATTTGATATCGTTTCATTCGATAAAAGATACAAAAAATTAAATTGTTCGTTTGTTCATATTTCTTTTAATTTTGGAGTTCGTTACAAAATAATCCTTTTTTTAAGTAAGTACTTAATGAAATGAAAATCATGAAGGATTGTTATTTAAAGAATCAAAAAATAATTCCCTTCATATTTTACAGAAACTTACAATTTTTTTATATTTTTCCTGTTCTTAAGTGTACTTAAATATGCGTAAAACTGTGTGATAATACTAGTTAATATTAAATCCCCGATAAAACTTACATATTTATCATTAATTTGACTCAAAATCCACTTAAAACGAGTGATGGTAGGTATTTCATATATTTTAATTGATAATTTATCACTTTACATTGATTAAATTATTGTTAATATTCAATGTCAAACAGATCATATTATAATCTATCAATCTTAATCATTTGGAATTAATCTCTCCTAATTTAGTATGCGGCAAATATGTACAAGTGAGTGTTCTTTTAGTATTAATTAATAGGTATAAATATAATTATAAAGAAATAGCTAAAAACCTACAATCTATACTATGAAGTAGGAAATTCGTTATCCATATCATCCTGAAAAGGACATCAAGTTCATGTATGATTATATTGTATTTTTATCAAAACCGGACGGACATGTTCGCGAATTTTCAAGCAAATCGAAAGACAAGACGTCAAAATAGCGTTGTAAAATAGCGTTTTCTTACATTGATTGACAGCTCAATAGGGAGATAAGTGAAACTAATAGGTAAAGGCGAGTAAAAATATATCTAAAAACAAAGTGCCTACTTTATTTACAATTGAAATTTCAGAATTACAAGTACAAGCTTTCTATTGTAACGACACTTTAGACATATGAATAGATATATAATTTTACACCTAAAAAAAAATGATACACGTAAGTATTAGTCTAAACTCTAAACTCGTTACTTTCCCACTGATTAACATTGATTAGACGGCTTATACATTTTACATTATTTATTTTTGTTATTCTATAGACAAGGGAAACGACCTCACCTCACCTCACCTGTCACCTGATGGTAAGTGACCACCGCCGCCCACGACCCCATGTAACACCAGAAAAGCTACAGTGATATTGCCGGCCTTTAAGGTGGAAATAAAAGCGCTTTTTGAAGGTACCCATGTCGAATCGACCTGGAAACACAGCCGCTAGTAGGCCATTCCACAGTTGAATGGTACGTGGCAGATATCAGATATTTTGTTAGCGTAATGGTATTTAACCAAAGAATTAAGAACTTACATTGTTTTGATTGGTCAAAAATAATACTATGATAACACGAGTTCCGAAAAACTCATTTCATCAAACTCATGAAACGATAAACAAATTACGAGTCACAACAAATATCAATAAAGAAAGTAAAAAAAGCACAAAATGAGTTGTTGATGTTTTAGATCAAATATGCGCTTTAGATAAAATACTGTTTCCAAAACGTGGACGATGCACCATATGTACTATTCTCTACCATATTTGCTGAATATTACGAGTTCCAAAAAATGTTTTTGTCCATAATTTTTAATTGTGGAATGAATAACACAATATGTAGGTACATAAAACACATATGAATAGAATTACCATGTCATTCATTATGGACAGAAAGGTCGATTACATTTAAAATTGACATTTTAAACAGATTCTGAAGAGCTGGGCCGATATTTTTTTTGTACCAGTTAAAGAACCGTAAAATTTGCAGCAAGAAAATGCATTTTTCTTGCAATCTGAATACCGACAAAGTGCAATATATAACCTAATTAGAGGAGACTCGGTGAAATCTTATTAAATTTAAACTGTACCACTTACTTATAGATTGCCTTCCAAACGACTTACTTTTTATTTATCGGTACTATGAAACATTCAGAGTACTCCCAATCGCATGCCGCATTAATGCACATCACATGCACATTTACAACAGTAGCGATGAAAAATGTGAAAAAATCTTATTTTTGTTATTCATTTGTAAGCTAATTTTACTTAAGCTAACTAATAAGTTGAATATGACGACAATAAAAATGTTCTTTCACTGTTCATCTATTAAAGGTGTTTATGATGTCAATTTCTTATTTCCTTCTTAATTAATTATTTCTATTCATTAAATCGCACCATATCGAAGTCTTAACATTGCACTGGTACCATTTAGGTGACTAGCTACATCTTCATCATCTTGCGGGACGTGTGTAATTAACACAATCATGATATTAGAAGAAGCAAAATTGACGAGATTTTTTTCAGAAACATATGAAAGGGCAGCAGTAATAAGGGATTATGAGCGTAGTCAGGGCTTTCCACTTGAGACGTTCTAAAATCAAGCAATAAAAGTGCGTCAATGTTGTAAAATTACACAAACTTCAATTTGATGAATGACCAAAAAAAAAGAAATATTGAAATAAGAGACACAAAAAATTATAAAAATAAAAAAAAAAGCATATAACCTATCAAATTCAATCACCTTATTACCTAATAAATTTGGTTTCGTTACGTCAGTGATTTCAGTATTAAATTAAACGTATTTAAATAGTGTTATAATATGGGAAATACGAAAAAGTAATCAAAGCAATTTAATTTAGCAAAATAAGGAACCAATAAAACACTCATTATTAATGTTTACCTATAAACTTATATTAGAAACCTTGCTTAATTATATTTAAGATCACAACAAATCACATCATATCAATTATTTTCTTAGTTTATTATTAATTTTTCAAGAACTTTTTCTGTCACAGGAACAAATGGTAACACATCATCTGCTTCTTTCATCAATGAAGTAGGCATCTGTAATATAATAAGACCTTTCAAAAAAATGTTTACATATGATTAAATGAATATACCATACCATCCCCTGTTTTCCTATCTTTAGGATATTCGAATTTTTGTTCAAAATTTTTATGGGGGTAACTTGGGAGTATACCTCAACCATTAAAACAGCAAAAAGTTATGCATGGTCTTACATAAAATTAAATATAAGTGTTGAATTGAGAATCTCCTCAATTTTTTTCGATGGTTAAAAAGTTATTGCATAATTGCATTGGATTAAAACTACAATCTAAAATGACCCAACATGACATAGGTGTCATGTGTATATCACCACCATAAATAATAATTGAGGAAGATACCTATATCTTCCTCAATTATTATTTATGATGGTGATATATTTATTCCAATGCATTAACACATTTATAACAAAGTGGTAACTTTTCTATTAACATATGAATGTAAATTTGGCAATTAAAACTTACATTTAAATCTCTTGCTTTAGCCTCCTTAGTAGTGAATTCTCTTAGAACATACTCTGTATTAAGTAAATGAAACATTCTAGTTTCATATGCTTTCACTAGAACATCATCAATTCTAAGAAAGTGTCGAAGCAGCACATACCAGTATGAGGGCATTACTCTCTGGAAAATTTGTTAAACAATAAATTGCAAGTTTGCTATGGCTAAAAGTATGGTCTAAAACGGAAAAAAAAAACAAGTATACAATAGGTTATGTTACAAAATCCAAAATAAATAACTTACAATTTTAACGGACAACTTGGATATACCGTGATCATGCAGTTCATCTTCAAATAATGTCAAATCATGATAAAAAAGAATTTGTTCCTTACGTTTAAGGATATCAAGATTTATAGACTCTTCCGTTGGTTCCACTATAATGTTGTTTGATAGAGTTCCATTATAATCGGTTGAAAAGGTCCAATCAAATGTCCTCTTAGGTTTTTCTGCATCTGGTCTTAAGAATAAAAAATTGTTACTATATTTTTAAAATCAAAATATATTTTATAAGGAGTCAATACAAAATGTAAGTGACCGATCAAAGGTATGGTTTCAATAATTTTCAGTTTCGGCCAAAAAATGGTTGATCATGACCATGATGAATTCAGAATTCAGTCAGCTTCAGTTTGATAGTTTTATATTGGCTTCAGTTCAGTCTTTTGAATAAACCAAAGGTTTTGTACATGCAAGTATTGATTAAATTATCAAGGTAACATTTTTTGGGTTTGTCATCCTGACTCCTAAGGAATCTCTCAGGGATATTATCTCTTGCAAACACAAGTAGTAAACTAGCAACTTGGAGGAAAGAGGACTTTATTTTAGCTTAGTGGACATGCAAGGTAGAAAAGATAAGATCTTTGCTCTGCTGGGGTTAGTCTATTATCACCAACAGATATAGTGTTGCCGATTGACCTGACATAGTACACAGTGAATAGATGAGTAATTGGACTAAATATTTGGAACTGCTGTGGTATATTGATTTGACTATTGCAGGAACGTTAGCACCAAGATAGCTTAGGCACTGGCAGCTGAAGGCTGTATTATTTGAGTAGGTGCATATCATCAGGAGGTACTAGGTCTTGGAATTCTAACTCCACCCATAAATTGACATTCCCACCATTGGAACATTTATTTTTGTTTTTAAGTGTATTTTTTTTATATATATTTAAATGTAAAATATTATTCAGTGTTATAAAAATATTATATCTTTATAGTTAACACAATACTTTAAACATTTATGCAATGCATATTATGTCACATCTTCACATCACAGACTTATTTTAAATATTTGTAAGTTATCTCACCGTGACTCTTGCCAGGCTTCTGCACATGCTACTTTAATAGCATCCATATTACATGAGACTCTACGCAAAGCATCTAATGGACTAAACAATATTTTAGCACCATTGTTATGAGATAGAGTTAAGGTATTTTTAGGAAATACCATGTCTGGAAAGTGTGGAATTCCTAGTTCTTTGCAGTATCTAGAATTGTAACAATAAAAATCATTATTATAAATTGATAGTACAATGTATGAAAGCATCTTTTTTTATATTCTTAACATATTTACTATAATACAACTTAGACATTAAAACCAACTAACTTACATACAAAACTGGCAGAATTGGTCATCATCCCTCTCACATACAACTTTAGTAGAACATACACTTGGCAATATGCAACTTATATCATATGAAATATGCCAGGGGCCAAATTGTATAAACTGCGAATTTGTTGTAAAACGTCCAGAATCAATGTGGTCTTCCTAAAATAAAAATAACAGTTTTGTATTTACATACAAATCAAATTGACATAATTAGACATTTCAGCCGCAATTTTTTTTCTCATAATTATCATGATTCTTATGAGTTTCTGTCTTTCTTGTCTAGAACCACATTTGTTCTGACGAAGTGTATAAACAAAGCCACAACTTCTAGTGGTTTTTTAGGAACTTTAAAATTAAATTTAACTAAAAGTTTTTGAAATTATGACATTTCAATGGACGACACATATTTACACTTGGACTGAGTCGAATCGGTATCAATTGTCATAGCTGTATTTACCTCGGTTCCAAGCATTGTCTATCCTCTTTAGGTAAATAGATAAATTAGGTTGAAATTATTAATATTATTGTGAAAATGGCCACAACGTGAAGAATTAGGAAAAATAACAATTACAAATTTTGATTTTTGACAAGTTTATAATATACATAGCATACCGAAGTCTAAGTCTAGGGATGGACAGAAATTGATTAATTGAAGAATCGATTCCTCTGGTTATAAAATATTTTTCTCTGAGATGTAGTCGATTTGGATGATTTACTGTAAGTTGTAGTTTATAGCAAAGATGATACAATATAATTGTTGTAGATGTAATAACAACAATTATTATACTAGGCATATATTTGTAAGCATTTAAAGGGTCACTAGCATTATTAATGTATTTTAGTTTTTAAATACATTTTTACAACTTAGATTTTGGGGCTTCAAATAATTATTGAAAGAAAATGTAATTTAAAAAAAATCAGTATCGATAATATAAGTACGTTATTTGTTTGTTGAATTATACTTCAAATGTTTCTTTTCGTGGTCATGCAATTTATAAAAACTTCATTAATTTAAGTATTCATATTTTATTTGTTGTTGATTATTGCTTATTTAATCTGCTATTCTTTAATTTTATAATATAAGTTCTTACTATTTCATGTGTTTGCATTATTATCGATATTGTCTGCTTCACTGTCTTTTAGCGAATCAATATGGCTGACTTTTACCGGTCAGCTTTTGTGTTTTGATAACTAATAATTTGAATGAAATAGTCACTTTTACGATATCGTTGTGCTTATATTCTGAGATAATTTGTAATCATAATTAGGTGTAATAATAATAATGGAAGCACTTATACCTGTTATTAATAAGCTACAAGACGTTTTTAATACCGTCGGAGCTGATGCCATCCAATTACCTCAAATAATTGTACTGGGGACTCAGGTTATATATTTTATTTCATATATTACCAACATATTAAATAATGGTCTAAACTGTAGAAAATATATTATTCCCATTTTGAATTGATGATGATTATGTAAAGATGTCACTGAAATGCTTTGTCCCCATTCCGTTATAATTTGCTGTCAGTGACCATTACCTTATTTTCTAGTTAGGTTCTATGCCTCATTAAATTCAAGTACACAAATACAAAATAGTCATAGTCTAGAGTATGTATAAATTCTTGGCGTGATCCATATAAAAGAAAAAAAATACATATTTACTAATCTAATCACAGAGTTCTGGCAAGAGTTCCGTAATAGAGAGCCTTGTTGGACGTTCTTTTCTACCTCGTGGGCCTGGTATTGTTACACGTCGACCACTCGTCCTCCAACTGGTGTACAGTCCCAAAGACAGCAAAGAACATCGCTCAGCAGAAGAAGGTACTCTTGTTATTTTCATACTTTTCCTCTATAACAATTAAATATTAAGTTATCTGTGTGTTATCAAATTATATTATCTAAAGATTTTATACTATATTATTTAGAGATAGAAAATATTTAAAGTAATAGAAAATATCTTTATATATTCAAACATCCGAAAATGGTAACATTCTATTGAAACTTTATTTTATATGTCTTAAAATATTAATAATTTAATTTAATATACAATTTCCTTTTTATCTAATATATGTTTACAGTATATTATTAATTTATGGCATACTTAAGTAACTCAAATTAATTATAAGACAAAAGCTACTAAACCATTGACTAACAACTTTAGTACAATAGATGATTCACACACCATTTATCAATGTTTACCTTTTTTCTTTTAATATACAGGTCTTTGTTATGATTACTCATATACACAATGTCATGCTCCCATCAGTAATTAAGTGGTTATGTCTATGGCATAATCGAATAAACTACAGAAATGCATATCATACATTATAAGCTATCTTCTTTTTTAATTTTTTCAACATAAATGTTAAATAATCAGTTAGTTGCTCTTACAATAGGCAATTGTCCTTACCACCACAGATATGAACAGTAATTACTATAATTTATACTGATATAAATATAAAAGTATGTTAAAGTGCATAATTATATTTAGCTATCCTTGTAAATTTTGTTTATACACTTAATTTGTTGTTGTTTTTATTAATTTTTATTAGGAAAATATATTGTCCACAATCTTGTAGGTTAATTAATTTACCTGTAAAGTGCAATTTATAACTAACTGCAATTTTTTTCTCATCTTCACATTTTGACCTGCATAGCACTAGAAGCAGAGCTTACAGAGACACTCCATTCTCCACTTTCTGCCAAAATTCGAGACATTTGATGTGTTTTGTGTTAGACCTCATTGCTTTTTCTTGTTCACTAGAGTGGAAAATAGAAATGAGAATAATTAAATTATGATCATTCCACCAAGTGGTAATCAACCCCACAACCAAATTTACCAGAGCTATTTCCAATATTTTCATTTGATTTAAATTAGGAACGGTCAGTTTAGAAGAATGGGGAAAGTTTTTGCATACAAAAGACAAAACCTTTTCGGATTTCGAAGAAATTCGAGAAGAAATCGAAAAGGAAACGGATCGCAAGGCAGGCAACAACAAGGGCATATGCCCAGAGGCAATCAATTTGAAAATTTATTCTACCAGAGTGGTCAACTTGACTCTTGTAGATTTGCCTGGGATTACAAAGGTAAGAACCAATCCTTTTTATGATAAAAGTGTGAACCAAAGTTTATGATATTTAATATAGATAAAGCTTGAAATAAAAAGTATTATTTTCTTTCCTTTGGCTATTTAAAATTTTAAACAACTACATAATTATCAGTTAGGAGTCATTGAAGACATTTTTTTCTAGTTTGACCTACAGTATAGTAGTAGTATAATTTGACCTACATAAGCTTAGCATCCTACAAAATAAATGTGTTTATTCCAATATCACTTGGCTTGACTTCCTTTCTCCGAAATGACTATATATTAAATTAATAATTGAACTGAGGACTTGTAATAATTTAAGAGTATAATCATCATAATCATTCAATTATATTTAAATACCCATACAAATATGAGCTTGGATGAGCTTCTTTTGTAACAATGTATCCTCTACATATAGTTGGGTAGGTAATTTTCACATATTCTCCTTCCTCTTTGTGTTAATTTTACATAAATGACATGTCAGGACCCTATGCCGCTGTACATCTTAACTAGACCATGAAAATGATGTTAACACATATATATTTATTGTAAATAACAAATGTTAAACAGTCTGGAACCCAGAACCATAGTTTGTAGAGTTTACAACTTTCAATCTGTCTACTATATTAATAATTATTATCTGTTAGGAGACCATTTTATACCATCATGGTGTAGTAAATGCTATTACCTGTCAGTTCATGCCCACTTGTGGGAATAGTTATACTTAAATTATTTTCTCAGCCCAAATAAAAAACGCCCAATGCCTCCAATTCGAGTGGAAAGTGAAGTGGCCTACCCAGTTATTATAGGAGAATATTTAATTGTTTATATTAATTTAAACATTTTAGGTTCCCATAGGTGATCAACCTGAGGATATTGAAAATCAAATTAGGAATCTTATTATCAAATATATTTCCAATCCGAATTCCATAATTTTGGCTGTAACAGCTGCTAATACTGATATGGCGACAAGTGAAGCTATCAAAATGGCCAAAGATGTTGATCCTGATGGAAGGAGGACGTTAGCTGTTGTCACCAAACTCGATCTTATGGATGCTGGTAAATTGTATAATTGAGATTATAGACAAGGCAGTGTGATTATGTAAACAACTTAAAATTACTAATTGATTTGTTTATATATAGATGTTTAAAAAGCATTTATGACCAAGTATTAAATTACTACAATTTATTTTATTGAAACAAAATAACTAATATAACATCTTTTGTTATGAAAACAAAATTAAAATTTTTAAACAAAGTTTTATAACATTGTTTTTAACAAAGTAGCATAAGAATGCAAATCCTGATTATAAAAAATACCTTCTACCTCTGATTAAAACTATGACAGCTAATCATAGTATTGAATTTCACGACTTTCAGTTACAAAAAGTTAAATTGTTTTGCTATTTATTATTCATATTAAATGCAAGTTTTGTTACTGTGGGTCAAGTATTATATATAATTTGTGACTAGAAACTTGCTGTGCAATCAATGCTATGTGTGAATGTCACTGAAGAACAAAATGGTTTGGGAAAGTATTTCAAATTACATAAGGCTTTATTGAATAATTGTCGAATATATTATATGCTAATGTCGTCTTAGCTCTTTATAGAACATGGAAACAAATTATTTGAAGCAGTTCACAACTTTTCTTCAATATATTGTAAATAATTATTATCGTGGAAATTGACCTTTATTTGAATCATTGTTCTTATATTTATTTATTATTTATAGTATTATTGGCACCCACGATACAGAAATACCTACTGTGATTGTCATAATTTCAAAGGTTGTTTAAAATTGATATTTTCTTATAAAACTTTTTTATTTTTGTTTTAAGGTACTGATGCTATCGATATTCTGTGTGGGCGAGTCATTCCGGTTAAATTAGGAATCATTGGTGTTGTAAACAGGTCACAGCAAGATATTATCGATAAAAAATCTATTACGGTAATTATATTTTGAATACGATATACATTTGTATTTTTACTAGGCCATCGTGGCACAGTGTGACAGCGTCTGACTGTAAAGGCGTTTGGTTGTTAGTTCGATTTCCACTCGGAGTGTCTATAATTATGTAAATTATTTTCACTTCTCTCTGGTTAGACAAAGCGCAGAGTTCCGCCACTTAACACACAATGTCTTGAATTCGGACGGAAAGTGGAGAATGGAGGATCTGGACACTAGGGTTGTTATGCGAGGAAATCGTGAAGTGAAAAAAAATATTATATCTAGCTAAGATTAATTTCCATTAGTATTTAATTTAGTAACTTGTACAAATGTTAGGAAACGTGTTTATCAGTTTTCTGATTTGAAATCAAACTCCGTGATCCAAAAAAAAATTATAAACTTTATAATAAAAAAAAATAATAAAATGACAAAGGTTTTACGACTAATGACCTTAAGGTGAAAAGGCAGAGGAATTTTGTGCCTTAACTAACATATTAAGTACTGTTTTTTTATTTTGAACACAACTTTTATATTTAAAAACATTGCTTTTTTAAAGTTAAAACATAAATACATTTCTAGGATGCATTAAAAGACGAAGCTACTTATCTGCAAAGAAAATATCCAACGATAGCGTCTCGCAACGGAACTCCATATTTAGCTAAAACTCTAAATAGACTTCTGATGCACCATATACGGGACTGTTTACCGGAACTCAAGGTAAATAAGTTAATTACATTCTTAAATATATTATATTTTATTTAATATAAATGTTATATTTGATGTCACCATTCTCTTTATAATATGTATTTATAGCACTCGTATTAAATGTAATTATATCATTTATCTATCAATTGAACGCTACACACATAACCCCCACATCTTGCTTTCTGAATTGTTTGAAAATTTGCACGTCATGAACACATGATTAGGCCATCGTGGCGCTGTGACAGCATCTGACTATACGCGATGGTTAGTAGTTTTGATTCCCACTCGGGGAACTTATTATATTTTAATTATTTCCATTTCTCCGCTCTGATGACAAGACGAAGCGTGGCGTTGAGTTCCCTCACTCGACATCCAATGTCTCCGGCGAGAAGTGGAGAACGTAGAGTCTTGAGATTAAGTTATCTGCTATGCGGGAGGAAGTGAAGCTGAAAACAAAATACCCTCCACCATTAAATGGCCTACGTCAAATTTTAGCCTAGCTGGGATGACCAGGATAATGGGAAAATAACTTTATTTTATTTTCAATAGTAGTTTATTATTATTGAATTACAATAGCATACAGTTTAAAGTATCAAAAATATTAACATTGGTTACCAGATCAAGATTAACTTAGGTATATGTTTACACTCGAGTAAACAAGTAACCTTGGTATTAAGCTTACAGTACATAATACATATCTTATTGGTTCTATTGTATACATTTCCGCTAGCGTGCAGTTGTTCTAAAAAAATAGCATATTTATAGTATAGTATACTGCTACTAATTACATAAGTATTATATTTGTAAATTTTTCATTTCATATTTATATATGTGAAATCAATAATTCATATTAACCAAAATGGTTTCTAATATATTTTCTACAACAACACTAAAAAACCTAATTTAGTTATATATCATCTTAACACTTATTACTTTACTTATTGGTGGCTACATCTGTATAAATCTAACTATTTTGACCCACTTCTTACTGTCCAATTTGCTCGGTAATGCACGTTTCCGAATTCAATTACACAATACAATATTTTCATGGCATGAGAATCTCATGTCCTTACCAGCGTTTTAAAATAACGTATAAAATTTTTAATCCAACAGTATTGGAACACTTATTGGAAAATAAGATATAAGAAGGATACGATTATTAAAACTTTTTCATTTTTTTTTTAATATTAAATAAATCTTGCCTCTTGCCAAACGATTGTTCGTTAAAATAAGAACTACACTTTAAATAATGTAATGTAATGTAAATGTAGGTTCGAGTGAACGTGATGATATCGCAATTCCAATCGTTGCTGAACTCGTACGGCGAAGACGTGTCGGACAAGTCGCAGACTCTGCTGCAGATCATAACCAAGTTCGCGAGCGCGTACTGCTCCACCATCGAGGGCACGGCCAGGAACATCGAGACCACGGAGCTGTGCGGCGGAGCGAGGATATGCTACATATTCCATGAAACTTTTGGACGCACTTTGGATTCCATACATCCGCTAGTTGGTGAGTGGAGCTCTTTTGCTTCACGCTTTACCCTATATATATATGCTAGTAGCATTAACAGAATGTTATATTTACCATCGGTAAACAGAGGCCAAAACACTAAATTATTTTCCTAGTGTCAATTTATAATTATTATATATTTTGTTTGTGTAACTGTTGCTGTTTATTGTTTATTTTCACGAAATTTTTCTCACGAATGTACATTGATCACGATAGTGTCTTAATTTATATTTTTGTAAATTTATGCCTTTTGGTTCTCTTTACAGTCAAAATTCAGACTAATATATTATAAATACAATAGAAAAATGTGTATATCACTAAAATGTTGTATACTTATCAATTTCAGTATAGTGCGGTCTAATAAGTATAATGCGGTAATAGCGTTTAGTTGCGGTCCATATAAGACAGTATCTGTATATTATATTTTATTGTGAATCGTTTTAACAAGTTCATTTGTTTAAAAAAATGGCTTTAATATATATTTGTAATATTGTACCGCAATATTTTTACTATTAACAAAGCCCCATTATTCAATGTTGCTTAATTTTGTAGTATATTTTTTACTATATTGTGATATTCAGAAAATATTAGTTCGGAATTCAAAATTGATATAAACATACTGTCACAGTATAATATAAATAAAAATTGAATATATATAATAAAAATGTAACTGATCGCTGTCTGTACATGGAAAATATATAAAACAAAAATATTATCAGGAGCATTTATCAATTTAATAGAAACCAACAACTATTTTTAATTTACATTTCTGTTTGTCTATTTATCTGTTTGTTAGTGCTCGCAAATTTCAGAAACGACTTAACCGATTTAAATTGCAATTTGGACTACTGTATTGTGTTAAACTTTCTTTAAAATTGAGTGTTTATTTCATTTCAATCGGTTCATAAACAAAAAAGTTACAACCATTTAAATTATAAATTTGAGCAAAGATTGTGATTTAAGTGAGAACGCTGGCGGGTGAAAAATCGAAATAGTTTTCTCATGCAGTTTTCGCAGGCGAAGCCTTTATCATTTTGTTCCCGTACGAATTATTATAATGTAACTTGAGTAGGTGTTCTCGGCGTCATCAGACCGATACAATGTGATTAAATAACGAGATACCACACGTATACTACTGGAATCGTATACCGTGATATATGAAAATATATATTTATCCATACTAATAATATGAATGCGAAAGTAGTTCTGTTTGTATATGACGTCATAACGGCCAATAGAGCCAATAGAGCAAAACGGCCAATGTTATATAGAGATACGAGACTTGAGGGTATTGGGATAAACATAGATTTTTCTTCCATTATTTTTTACAGCCTTTAACGTGGCGGCGATCGGGTCGCTAGTTTGATATATATAGTTTACGCGGTAGATTAATTGACATATATTGTAGAATTTTTATTGCCTATATCGATACGGTATCGATCGACAATCTAATAATCTTGTTCGTCAAGAGATAATAAAAGGAATAACTTATACATATATTTATATATAATAAATATTTGAGATATTATAAGAACGAAAATTATAATATTATAACTATATTTCATCTGCTATTAACTTACACTCTTATGGTAGGAAAAAATTGAATGCTTAAAAAATTGATTAAAGGAGTGAGTGAGTAAAAGATGAAACAATGTTTTTTCTTATTATTGATTTGCATACTAACGTTTTTAAGTTTTAAAGAAATATATTTTTTAATTCATATTCAGGGTTAACACGCATGGATATATTGACCGCTATTAGGAATGCAACGGGGCCGAGGCCCGCGCTCTTTGTGCCCGAGGTGTCCTTCGAGCTGCTCGTCAAAAGGCAAATTAGGCGGCTGGAAGACCCCTCGCAACGTTGTGTTGAATTGGTAAGGAGTATTATCTAAAATATTATTCAATAAAAGCATATGATATTTTTGATTGAAAAATGATTATTAATTAAACTACTCTTCTCTCGTGTTTACTGGCTTAAAAACTTCTTTTTTTATGCCGAGTTACATTTTTTCTGTCATAGCAAGGTACTCAGAGAGTACCTAGTGTCAAGACACTCTGCGTTCTCTGCTTTCCGAGTAAATTAGAGACATTGCTCGTAAAATCCTCCACTTAAACTCAACGCCGCGCTTTGTCCTTAAGGACAAAGCGCGGAGTTAGTTTTAAAACTAAAAAAAAATGCTTTCAACATTGCTTTAATCAATTGGAGAGTGTTAGACTATACCTTCATTAAAATTTAAATTAAACTGCGAAAATTATGTTCATTTTCCCAATATAATATTCGTTTGGTCCCCGCGCTTAGGCCCCGTAGCCCCGTAGCCCCGGGTTCCTTTTTGGTCTCCAAAGTTTCTACTACAAAGATGGTTTTACAGGTGCATGAAGAAATGCAGCGCATAGTGCAGCACTGCGGTACCGAAGTGCAGCAGGAGATGCAGCGCTTCCCGCGCCTGCACCAGCGCATAGTGGACGTCGTGACGCAGCTGCTGCGCACGCGCCTGCCCGCTACCAACTCCATGGTGAGTACTACTAATAGTACTCAACACTAAGTAAAAAAATTACATCTCATTTTTTTAGGAGCTACCTAAAAAAAGTGAAATCCTTCTATTGACTCTCTTTATATTTTTAATTATCATGACCACAATTTTTCAAATAATTGGTCGCTTTTTCTGTATCAAAAACCAGTACTTAGTACAATTGTAAGCCACAATCCTTAAAAAGTTCAGGGGAACTACTTTTTACAAAAAACTCGAACAAAATAAGTATTTTTCCTGGAAGTTTATTCCACTTTTACTGATCGTGCTGAAAAAAATCTATGGCTTAAGTGTTTTTAACAATTGGTGCAACTTATCAAGATTACAAAATGGTATGAAATGCAAATATAGAAAAACTTATTCACAAAAAAAAATATGTGAACCTTTTCAAAACACAAGCCGAGGTTCATAAATTGATGCTTTTCCTGCTTAGCAGGTTAGGCAGAGAATACACTTTCCGAGCATCATCAGTTCAACTCAACTCAACATCGTGCTTTGTTTTGTTCTTTGGAACAGAAATGATAATAATTAAATTATAATAATTCCAACGATTGGGAATCGAACCCATAATTAATAGCGATTATAGTTGACTGTGCCTCGATCTCTTTATTGTTATTAATATTAATCTTTTTCCAATTTTTATTATAAATGTTTTTTCACCTCTGCACCGGGTTGTTTTTTTGTATTATAGAGAACTACCAGTCGAATTTCACGTCTATTATGATATTATGTTTTATAAAAAAATGAAATGACAGGTCGAGAATCTAGTGGCAATAGAGCTGGCGTATATCAACACGAAGCACCCGGACTTCCACCGCGAGGCGGCGCTCGTGTCCGGTCTGCTCAAGAGCACGGACGCCCTCGTGGACGAGCACAGCCCCATGTACCGCCAGAAGACGCCGCGCGCCGCAGCCACGCCGGTATCCGCTCTTGTCAAAGTATCTGTCTATTTATTTATGTATACATACATGCTGGCTGGTGATGTCGCCCTACTAATACTACTAATTTGGTAAAGTTTAAACGTCGTGCTTGTATGGATTTAATGACAATTTGTATGAATAGTAAGTCATAAGGCATTGCTAATGTTCATCTTCTAACTTAATGAATTAAAGTTTAGCGAATGTTAAAAATGTTGATGGATTTTTAATTGCCGCTTAGGTTTTTTTTTGAATATTCAAACATAGACACCCGGTCTGCATCCTTGATATCATTTCATTTTTAACAATTACTTACATTACTACTCAGAACTAAAGCTAAATAAACATTACACTAAGTGAGTTGTTTCTTCTACTTACTTTTGCTTGCTACTTATTTGTATAATGATATTAACAGTTATTATTGACAATATAATATATAAATATATTAATTTTGCTGCTTACTGTAACAATATGGGAAGTTTTCGTTCTTTATTATCGATTTTATAGAGTTGTGAAATGTTACACTTAAAGAGTATATGTTAAATATATAAATACAGAAAATATAATATGAATATAACAAATAATATATGTAAACGTTTTCATAATATCATTGTAGGTAACTTAACAATACAAATTTTCATAATTTCTAAGCAACACACCACTAAGGTAAGTCTTGTGAACTAATTTTAATGTTAAAATTGAATTGTGTAAGTGTTCCTTTTTATATTATTTTATGTATGCTTTAAACTACACTTGTCTATATTTATTGAATATTTTCAATAAGAAAAGAATATGACAATATAAATTTCAGTAACTTTTACTGATTTTTTGTAGCAATTACTTCGTGAAATGGGTGAAAGAGGGTCCATGTTTGTACTTTTGGCTAGAGTACTGGATTCTTACCAGGTAAATGATTGGATCACACAGATCTAAATGTGTTGTGTTATTTCATACACATGACTTCATAATAAAGATTATAAAATAATATTTTCATAGCTTTACATACAATGGACTTTCTTTCATCCAATTCTATGCTGAATCTTCTATGCACTATCTCATAATTAATTATGCAATTTTACGAATATATAAAAGTAAATGCATACATTGAAATAATATCAAACATACTGTAACAAAACCAATTGCATTTCATTGTAAGCCATAACATGTCATGGTGTTCTTTCTGTAATTTTTTTTTAACGAAAATTTCAATTATAACATTTTTGGGTTTATCAAATATATATCGAGTTTAAATTTTTAAACGGTTCTATGTATTATATAACTTAAGCATACTATCTGTTATTATATTTAATGCATACATTTGATATTTAATTATGTATATGCTTACAGCACGTACCCGCTATTACGGATGGTCACGACCGTCACGATCGCTACGACCGTTCACCACCGCAGCCACCAATTGAATCTCCTATTTCGCCTCAGGTATTTATTAAATTTATAATGAAGAATAGAGAGAGACAAAAGTCTAACTATGTCTAAAGACTTTTAGAATTTTTTTTTATAAAGTTTATTACTCAAATGATACAAATATATAAGATCTAACACTTATATTATAATAAGATTCTGTTACAGATGAATGGCAGTCTTGAGAACAAGGCATTAACTCCACAGAAACCGGTCAATTTGCTACCAGAAGTTCCCAGTCAGACTTCTAGAAAGCTTTCTGATAGGGAGCTGCATGATTGCGATGTTATTGGTATGGTGATACTTACATTCATATAAATATAAAAATAATATTTTTTAACTGTTATTCACACACTTACGATACAGCAAACATATAAAACTTTTAATATAGCTGGACTCGAACCTGCGCCCTTTGGAAATTGAAGTGTGCTACATTGTACATTCAACGTTTTGAATTCAGCTTCACTGGCTAGAAGTTGGCTGAAATGTTCTAATGTTTTTCTTATCATAGAAACTACATAAATCTCTAATAATCATTCTATGTATTGAAAAATATTTCTTGTCATCTTGTGAAAGTTCAAGAAAGTTACTCTTACTGTTAGTTTCGAGTTTTGCTAATTTTAGTCTTATTGCTTCATCGGCGATGCTAAACAAATGTATGCTACCAGACCAGACGATTCATATGTTAAATAACTTAAAATTTTCTATTCATGACATTTATATTATTAATACTTAAACTAAAAATAATATACAATGAACTGTAAATAAAATCAATATCTTCCTCATACATAATACACCACTGTTTCATTCGTGATTTGCATAGGCATTGTGGCTTATATTAACAAAATGTCTCATTGTTTTAAAATAATATTAATAATATAATATGATTGATATTTTATGAAATATTGATCAAAATAATCTTTGTTGGTAATTTGGACAACTGAAACAAATATCTTCTTTATTAATTAAGCATACATATGAAATTTATATTTTATATAACAAAATATTACCACATACATTACAATTTTAGCATTAACTTTCTATAACATCTAAATTCATTATAAACAATAACAGTATCTCATAGTTATCACTGATAAGTACTATAATGACTTATGACATTTACAATATTATGATGCTAGGTGGACGGAGTGAACACATCAACCAAAATTGTTATACAAAAACCGTACCAGGCGTCTGTATGATGCATTTGAATCAAATGGGTGATTTAGTTGGTGAGGAATAATAGTGAAATATAGGCAATTCGCAAATAACGCTTGAATCGAATTCTCATTCCTTCACTTACTATGTGTATTTCTGTTTAGGGTTTCCGACCACCTTTCATCGTTATTGCTAACTTGCTTGACGCTTGCCGCTTTACATGTGATCAAGTCACCAAGTCACCCCTATTTACTTTATTTATAGGCAAATGTACAGTACTAGGTATTGTTTTTTGGCTTTCTCTCTGAAGCATTTGAAAGTTTATTGTATTTTTGATGGCTTATATGACAAATTTTATATGAGGTTATAGTAGGCTCATTAACAATTTGTTTTATATTTATTAATATACTTAATGATTATTTTTAAAATTACAAGAGTGTAGTAACATTTATGTTATAAAATATGATCAGATTTAAAATTGAGTAATGGTAAATATACTAAACAAAAAGACATATAACGCTGGTTATAACAAGCAGTCAAATTTAGTCGAATGACTGACATATTAAAATGTTGGGAAGTTAAAAGTAACGAAGTCGAAAGGCCTTGTTACGAACCGCGTCTGTTTTAATGTTACAAATAAATAGATATTTGCAAAATTACTTCTGTAAATATGGGTGATCTTTTTTCTTTACATATAGTTGTGTATATTTTATCGTTTTTTTAAAATATTAGCACTTCTGCTTATATGTATGTATTTCAATTATATATATATATATATATATAATGTCTATCAATTTATCTAGCGTCTCACGAAATTCCTACAATTATTCCTCACAGTATTATTTTTGGCACTTTAACACTTACAAAATATGTTAAAAAGCTTAATTTACAAATATTTATATTTCAGAGCGGCTCATCAAGTCATACTTCTATATAGTACGTAAATCCATTAAAGATTCAGTTCCAAAAGCAGTGATGCATTTCTTGGTGAACTATGTGAAGGACAATCTGCAATCTGAACTTGTGACACACTTGTACAAGTCTGACCAAGCGGAAAGCTTATTGAATGAGTCCGAACATATTGCTCAGAGAAGGAGGGAGGCTGCTGATATGCTTAAGGTATATTTTTTTTCAGCTTCACCCATTTTTCCGCATAGCAGGGTAGTCAGGGAGAACCCAATGTCAAGACACTTTTCGGTGACGGAACTCAACGCCGTGCTTTGTTTTATTAGAGCTAAGTAATGAAAATTATTAATTATAATAAATATAATTATTCCCCGAGTGGGAATCGAAACCATAACCATCGCATATAAAGTCAGATGCCATCATACCTTGCCTTGGATACATCTCTATAGAGGTATATAATATATAAATAAATACAAATAAAATATTATACACACTTTATATGTTGACATACACTTTTGTATAAAAGATCTACTAGACTATAAAATAAATTAGTCCTTAAAACAATACACAACACTATCGTGAAGCAGTTGTATTATGAATAGTGGCAAGTGTTGGTGTTTAAGTGTTAGGCACATAAATAATAATAGAAAAACGACAGGAAATAATTATACTGTTATATTTAAAACAATTTTAGAAAACGTATAAAAATTTTAACGTAGTGGGACTCGAACCAGCGCCTCTTCAAAATAGTCCAAGCGCTCTAACCATTAAGCCATACGTTCTGTATCCGACACTACGTCCAAATTATTATACACTTGTTACATGTAATTTTTTAAGAATTAAATAAATCGTTTGGCATATGAGTGCTAATTATTAAATTTTTAAAGTGTTAATCACACATTTAGTAATAATTATTTAGAAAACGAATACAATTTTGTTAATTTCCATTTACAGGCATTACAACGCGCTGGACAGATTATAAGCGAAATACGCGAAACACACATGTGGTGATGGTCGTCTGAAGTGGACTCTAGTCTATGAAATAGTGAAATCGAGTTCACAGAGCTCTGTACATACTCCCATTACTTACTTAGGTGTACTATGTAGGCATTTTTACTTATTTAAAATTATGTATTTGTGAACATTTACTTTCAAATCTGTGCTGTGCTCTTTGGGATGTCAGCACTAAATGTGTCATGAATTGTGTAATTTAAAAAAAGTTGTTTTAGTATGAAAATTACACATGTATTGATTTAAAATTTTATCATTTTAATATTTTTGTCTTATTTTTTTAAAAATTTTTAAACTGCATGAATATATGTGAAATTTTTTTCTTTCACAGTTTTAACTAATAATGTCTATATGAGTTTTTTATAAATTAGACCGTTTTTTCATTGACATCCTCAAACTAGTCCATGACATTTAAAGTTGATTTTATATAGAAAACCAAAACTTACAAGCTAAAACAGATTTGAAAGTTAATAGTTTGTTATCGAAACAAGCACTTTAATAAAGCTTCACGTTTAAAATACGGCTTTTATTATTTAATTGTATATTTGATAACTAATTTTTTAAGCAAATTGCTCACCAAAATATGAGAAGATTTAGAGACTTGTAAGTATTGAATGAAATACAGCTAAAAGTTTCTCATATTAACAAGCATATTTTAAAGTGCACAAAATTACATGGCTTGTTTTAGTTACCATTTAAAGTGTAAACGATTTTAAATCAGATATTAATGATTTTCATAGTGTAGTTTCACGTAAGTGTATCGAGTGCGTTCCATTTGACTGTCACGTCGTAATGTACTATAATATTAAACTTAAATCTGTTTCTTTATTAGGATTTGTTAGTAACAGAGAAAGAACTGAATATGTACTCATCATTAAATTATATAACGAATGTCCTATAACCATTTATTTATAAAATAACCAAACGCAATATGTAGCGTTGCGATCGTGTAACGGAACGTACTCCTGTAGATTTAAAGGCAGTGATATTATTTGTAACTCCTGCAATATATTCAAGTTAGGATATTTGTTACTTTTTATCCATTTATTATTTGATTATGTTGAAGTTGAATTAACTTGTGTTTACATTCACGTATTATAAAAGGGCTAATGGTAGTTTTAAAATCTTAGAATATTTTTTTTTTATGAATTTCTCTCGTATCTTATTCGCAAAGCCTACATTATGTTCCTGCTTTATTGTTACTGATAGACTGTCGATGTTCGCATGCATTCAACTTGCTATGTGTCATTGTCCAAACGTATTTATTAGAAATAAATTTTATCATCGCCAATTTAGTCTAGTGTAATTCCAATGTTAGATAATGTATTTATTGTTATAGTCCGAAGTGTGGTGTGCTTATGTACCGAACGAAACCATTTGAATGTTAAACAAGATGTATTTAAGTCTGTTGAAAATTATAGAATATTGTGATGTACACAGTGTTTTTTCTTATCCTTTAAAAAAAAAACAGTTTCACGCTTTTTCCCGCAGAGCAGGGTAGTCAGAAAGAACCTGGTGTTAAGTCGCGATTGCAGTCACACGCTGTGTCCTGATGGCCTTTAATTAATCTTTTTTTATAATCTTTATATAAAAGCTGAAATTAGCGATTTTTGTGTTTTTAAGGAATTAAACAGTCACATAGTTATCAATTAATAAATACTAATCAATTAAAGCAGCCATTGTTGACTGTTTAATATTTTTCATTTTATGTCAGATTACTTAGCTGTCAGGCAAACTATTGGAAAATATGACTTGGCTCTGAGTATACATTTTTAAGATAATTATATTTAACAATGAACTAATAATTTAATTTAATATTAAAAATCCAAATTAATCCTTGTTTCAGCAAATACACTCTTTACACTTCATAGATACAATCATGTTTAAAATATAATAAAAGGCACAATATTTCAGAAGTATGTGTGTCCACTAACAATATTATGCTTTAATATTAAAGTATATAACATTTTGTACAAAAAGCAAGCAGAAATTTTATTATTTGCTCTTTATATATTACATTAATTCTGCCCACGCCACACAAAGGCGCCTTTAAAATTATCCTGAAGTAATTTTTTTCGTAAATTGATTAACTTACAAAAAATATGATTATCGTATGTATACAGAAAAATATTAAATAAGATGCAAAGACTCCCATTTAAAAATAATAGTGAAAATGGGAGCAAGTGAAATTAAGACAATTTGTCTTTTGACTTCTAAAAAATAAAAAGAATTGCGACCTAAATGGGTGAGAAAATGCTGCAATTTATTCAATTATTTCTTATATTTTATATATAATATTTCTTCTGCATACGCCACGACGAGGCGATTTTATAGTTTTTCTTGACTTCTTTTTTCGTAAATTGATTAATTCAGAAAAATATTATCGTCATCTGTGTACCTATGCAGAAAAATAAGGCACAAATACTTCTCTACAGAATATTACTACTAGCGCTCATATTTGAATATTTAAAAAAATCACAAGTTATTGAGTTTTTATTTATACATCAGTAAGTAATATTAAGCGACTAATGTCATTAAATGGTTCCAATCCTATCTGTATAATTGCCAACTAATTGTTCGTTATGACAGTAAGACGTCTACTTCTTGTTATCTAAAAGCAGGTGTTCAACAAGGAGGAGTATTGTCCTTTACTTTTCTCAATATTTATTAACACAAACAAATTTACTCATCACACCTTTCCATAATTATGCTGATGATCTCCATATATGTATCATCACCTATTGAAGTAATCTTTAGTAATTCAGAAGCTATTGAACGAATTAATCAATCCAATGCACTCTGAATTCAATTCTTTCCACTCTACCACTCCTCGCTCCTTAAGTAAAGCATTGCTTTCCTTGGCTCCAATACCTCGTTCTATCTCAACCTTCGTTCCAAAAGCGATAACAAATTAAACTGAAACGTTTACTATTTGGCTATACAAAATAATAATTGAAGTCTATATTTATCTATACATATAATAAAAATATAAGTGATTGTTATCTGTACGTGGAATATATAAAAAATATATATTGGGGGGCCATAACCCAAATCAATGAATTTTAATTTCCTTTTCTATTTGTTGTGTGTTTGTGCACGCTAATCTCAGAAATGGCTTAACCAATATAAAGCCAATTTATGAAAATTATAGCATTAGTTAAATTATGAAAATTACGGAATTAGTTCTAAGGGATCTTTATTATTCATAGACCAATTTACATATGTTAAAAATGACTCGAAGTTTCGTGCTGCATCACCAGTTTCCAGCTTGTTCGAGCTTGGCTTGTGACGTTGTCGCGTATCTAAATATGAAGTCCGTCCTCGCGCAGCCTGGCAATCTGTGACTGTAAATGAGATGGTTGGAGATCCCACCCCACTCAGAAAAAAGAGTGAGTGAGAAAAAAGAGTGACTTACATAAATACCATATTTTTGCTCCAATACACAAAGTTTATTAAATTTAAAATTGAATTCAACTCAGTAGTAATTACGTACTCAGTAAGTAATTGTGTACTAAATGATATTCCGATAAAGTTAATACCTTTTTGATAGGCAATAGATTTTTATTGCTGATCCTGAATGATTAAAATCATAGAAGACGCATACTGCAAGACTGGGTGACCGCAACAAAATATCCAATACCAAGGAACTCTCAATAAATCACCATTAAAAAAAAGCTGTCATCCATAATCCTAATATATGAAGTCTAAACTAACAGCGTGCCGAAGAAATCAGTAGTATTAATTTATAAACCGCGTATAAATTTTAAACCAATAAATAGTAAAGTATGAACTAAAAAGTAGCACAAATACTAGAGAAGAGAGATGCCGCATCGCGGTACATCGCTTGCGTCTGTTTTGCTGCGATTGTTTGATTTGCAAAAAAACAAAAACCTAATAAAACTGTAGACATGACATGATATCGTCGAATTTCTCAGAAACGAATTTTAAATGCAACTCATAATTTATGTAAAACAATAGTATTATTAGTAGTATTTTTGTTATTTCAACAATTTTATTACTGTTATTTTTAATTTTTATCCTTGTATATAAAGAATTGAATTTTACATAGTGTTTCAGTGTCTATTGTTATTTACGTAAAGCTGCAGATATCCTGAAGAAATATAATACACAATATATTCTTAACCATACCGTATAGTACAATTTATGTATAATTTTAACATAATAATCTTAAAAAGATACTTGAACATGGTATATATTGTTTCAACAACAAATCAACCTCTCTCTTTTTCCGTACAGAAGGGTAGTCACATAGAGCCTAGTGACACTCCGTTCTCCACATTCGGCCAGAATTCGACGCATTATGTGTTGAGTTGCAGAACTCAGGGCCGCGCTTTGTCTTGCATCTTCTTTCTTACTATTCCTCTCAATCTAAAGCTGTACGACTGGCCACGGCCATCGCCACGATGGCCTCCAGCCCTTATTATTTCAACGATAAACGCAGAGAATAAGTAAACTAGTAGTGTGATTTGTCATAATGGAATGCAAAGATAAGAAAACGATAATCATATATTTTGAAAATAACAAACTGGTTATAAATGCGAACCTATCTCTATCTACTTAATTTTTTTCCAACCCTTAAAAACTCTGTTCTTTGATAACAATAGCGCTCATTGTGTTTGCTTGTGATTGTGACTAATACAGCCTTGTGACGTGTTCTTGTGGAAAGAAACGCCTACGTCCACAATCTGCTCCGCCCACAGTAAAAACTTGGACTAAAAAATATATATTAATAACAAAAACAATTTCTTGCTTCAAATCATGTCAGTTATCCCTAAAAGAAATAAGAGGCAAGTTTACATAAAACTATCAATGTAAATTAAACGTGATAAAATCAACATTAAGTGTCCACAATAAGCCATGGTCAATATGGTTCGGTGAGTCAAGTGTATAGCACGGTAGAGTAATATAAGCGGTAATTCAGTTTGCCAGGATCAGCAAATTTCGACTCCCATTCGACTGCGCGCGCGCCGCCTCACTTCGAATACGAGCGCGAGAAGCACGGCCGCGCACCAATGCGAAACAACGTCAGACAAAGCCAGTGAACAAGTGCAGTGATTGTGAAATTCTGTGTTCTTATTGTTTCATTCTTCTCCCTATATTCAGGTGCGTTATTTTAATACAAATAGCATTTTAAATTCAAAAGTTTAATTATATTTATAACAAATTAATCGCAATTGCAAGCTGCAGACATGATTATCTCTGTAACACTAGACGAGCAGTATCAATAAACAGGAGCTACATAAGCTACATTATCCACTTTGTAGTATTTAATTTTTATGTAAAAATTTATGCGTTTGTAACATCCTTAAAATATTTAAAAAGTTCAACATAGTAATAAGATTTTGGGCATTTAGTATATATTTTATTAAATTTTAAGTCTGTAAGTCAATACAATTAATATCAAAGTATTACTACAATATAGAGAGCAAACTTTAATTTTATCACATGAGTTTACGCAGTTGGTATAAAGTAATATTGCAATAGTCTTAATATTAGTAGAATTAATTTCGAAACCCGCTGTTTTAATGCAATCGCTTATGTTTGATTTGACGTGTCATTTAACATAAACGCTATGGAATTGGGCAATATAATAAACATATGTGGGTGTAAACATTGAAGTGGGATCGAAGCATACGTTGACTGGAGCCCTGTAGCAAGGTCGACGGGGGTGACGTCATTATATTTATGATGATGCTTTACATACGGGTCGACAAATGGATCTCGTCGCTGGAAGTATTATAGTAATTGAAAAAGTGGACTAGCTTGAGAGAACGAATACAATATTATAGTTACAGCAGGCAGACGTCTAGAGCAGTTGAGTAAAAATATTCTTAACTTAATGATGTAAAGAAAAAGTAGTAATGAAAAGGTATAAAGGTATAAGTCGAGACACCTTACAGTTGCAAAACTGGTTAGCCTAGACTTTCTAGCTTTGTGATTGATATTCTATACTATTGCGGTTTAAACCTATGAAGTTAAGACTCATTTAATATTGTCTAAATATTTCTAAACATAAGCATCCGTTAAAATAAAAAAATATTGGGCAGATATTCAAATGTAGGCATTAGGTATGTTATAAATATTGCAATTTAAATAATTTAAAAATTTTAATACCTGTATCTGAGTAAATTCAAACAACGTATCCCTAATTATTAATCTGTGAAGTTATTTTAATCATATTATGGGCAGGTCGTTTAAAATACACATTGCATTGCTTCTGCATATGATTAACTCGCTTAGCACAACGGAAATAATTTTTAATTAGCCTTTGCACTTCGTGCTTAACTTCCTTTACATATTTTGTAAACTCTTGTCATATTTTTTTTAATTTCGATTTTTAAGTCAGCAATGATTTAAATTTAAATATTTTATACAATATTACAACATCCGTTGTTGGGACCATCACTGCAGAGACAGTATAAGAGAGAAATGGGTTCTAGGAGTACCAATATAAAACAAAAATATTTTCACTTTTCCGATATAATCCAGGGCTTGGTTAACATTTAGTAATGAACTACTTACTTCAATTTGCTCATGAAAAAGATTAACGATCGACGTGGCAATGACCTTTAAACTTAAAGATATTATCAGTAATAGGCACTCTGTCAACTTATTCACAAACTGAACATTCATCAATATGCAATTTAAATATAGTATAGGTTACTATTTTCTCACACTACTTAATTCAGTAAGAACTGACTTGATAGCGTACTTGCTTGTGGAGATAAATTCGTAAATTATGTGTATACCTTGATTGATTATTCAATGTGGTGAATGGAAGAGACGATGCATTCCAATGAATGGAATTACGATTTCTTGAGGCAAAACACAATAACTTGTTAAACTAGGTTTCATTTTAATAAACCACCGCGCTTCTTTAATTGAAATGAATTTAAAATATGTAACTCATAGCCCATAGGTTAAGTATTAAGTATAAAACCTACAAAAATTTTTGACCATTTCAAACAATAAATGTATAATGATAAAATATCATCGTGGCGCAGTGGAATAGTGTCCGACTGTAAACGCTATTATTGTGGGTTTGATCCCCTGCCTAGGGAAAATGTTTATATTCAAATTATTGAATTTCCCTGCGTCGGTACTGCCGGCGTTGCTTCCACCACTAATTGTAATGTCTAGAATTCAGATGGAAAGCAGAGAACAGAAAGTCTTGACACTCTCTGTCCCCTACTTTGCGGGATAAAGCGTAAAAAGAAAACAAACAAATTAAAAAAATAATAATATTGAGGTTCATATTTAGAAAACGTATAAAAATTTGAACGCAGCGAGATTCGAACCCGAGCCTTTTGGATACTGTCCAAGCGCTCTGACCGCTACGCATGAGTTAGCGGTAAGAATAATAATAATAATAAATATGTTTTTCAATATCCTAAGTATAATATTGAGGCTGTACAATTTTCTCAACATGCACCGTTGGTTTTGTTATTAGATGTTCTTCATATTAATTTCATAACCGCAAGCCACCTAGGAACTGAGTAATATTAATGCAATTGTTCACGATGACTACATTTCGCCCACATTGTCCAACTATGCTTTACCAAATAGGGAATCGAAGAATAAAACATAATACGCTCTCATTTGCCACATGCATACATTATCAACTTCCGTCACAGAAATCGATCAACAGTTACCAGTAAACTAAATTTGGCACTTAGTCTATTATCACTTCATACAACAAACAAATTAGGTTGCCCCTTAATAAGTAACGCCATATTTGGCAGTGTGACATGGAATTTACTAAAAATTTGACTTTGAATACATTACTCACTTCCTTTTAAGTCTGTAAAACAACTAAATTGTACCTAGCTAATAACATAGGAAAATGAAAATATACGAGACGATCGTGAGGCCATGGTGGCGCAGTAGGACAGCGACTAATTGTAATCGAGATTGTAAACGAGATCGGTTGGGGGTTCGATTCCCACAAGTTAGTTATTAAAGAAAATATTTCTCCTTTCTGGTACCTAAGACAAAGCGACGGTGAATTTCGCCACTTAACACACAATGTCTTGTTTTGTTTGAGTGTCTTGACACTAGGTTCTCTCTGACTACCGGACTATGAGGTGAAAAACGTAAAGCTATTAAAAAAAGAGACGAGCAATTTCGTTGAATCTCCGCCATGCGTGACGACAGATGGAAAGTGTTTTGCAAAAGTTGGTTGGTAAAAATGTACACAGATCTTTGTGAAAAATATTTATCAAAAAAACTGACTTGTGACGCTCTAGCGATTCAAAATAGAAACTCTATGCGGCATTCAGCCGCACTTTGGTGTATCGTAATCAATACGCTATTTAACATTATTTTTATGGACTATAAATCGTTTTGATACGGGAGTTTAGCAGTAATGTGCTTTGCGCATTGCAGTTACACGTTCCGAATCCAAATGTAAATTTGTACTTATATTATGCCTACACCATACCATAACACGATAGCCTTTATGTAATTCATTAAATTAAATTTTAAAGTTTTAGGGAAACGCTCAATAGTAAATAAAGTTTTAATACAATATAGGTAGGTTATAAGTCTTATATTTGCCTTTGTATTAATGAAAAGTATGTATGAAAACACTTTCATATACGTACTATGAATTACTTTTCTTGGAAAGTGTTGGAAGGCGTAATTGCATTGTAGAGCATAGCAGATTAGGCGCAATGTTGACAAAAAGCCTCAAACTACTCTATGGAACGGGAGTCTAAATTGAAATATCGTGTGCGTAACGGAAGGCTTTTACTATTTAGTTGGTCAAGTGCCGGATGTGTGGCAACCATAACTAATTCCCGCCAGATTTTAACTACATTTGTCTATCATTTCATACCTATAGAATATATAACAGTTGAGAGCTTTAAGTCTTTATTTGTAAGGAAAACTAGTTACGATGGGCTTGTCTCGATAGTACAGACAAGGGTCACGTGCCTTTAAGATTGTTATTAGAATCACCTTAAGATATTATAAAATTTCTGTAGATACAGATTAAACCCATCCTTTCTCTTTGTTTTTTATATAAAAAAAATATTAAATGTCCCAATTAAAATCTAGCCAACTTAATGTTTAATACTTAATTTAAAACCTACAACCATAGTGGTTTGTTATACTCTATTTAGTTAAATATTTTTTTAATTATTCATATTTTGTTTATTACATTTAAATTATTCAACGTTCTATAAAATAAAAACCCAAACATTACGCAACTACAACGAACTGTGAAATGCGCGTCCGAATATAAATATGTATATTAATTAAGATTTTTAATGTTAAGACCATATACCGCGGTGTGATAACCTTAAATTTTCTCCCAAGGATAATGAGTAAAGTGTTCATTTAAATTTACAGTGTATAACATGTTATATCTTTTTATGCAACCTGTCCTCCCACACAATTTTACATTATATAATATGCAACTATGAAGACATGGGTAATTTGTTGTTAAGATAGTATTTATTTTATATAATACATTTGATTCGAGATGTTTTATTGTGTTTAATCGTCACAAAGCTACCAGAGTTAGTTGTTCAAATGTTTACAAGAGGTATCTATTTGTTAATACATGCTTATATAGGTTTATATAGGCTTATATATGCTTACATGTGGGTAATCTGTCTGCGAATTATTTAGTGAACTTCTATCGAACAGTGTCTAGAAGTAACCGAAAACGAAAATAAGAAACAGTTTAAACAAAAAAGAAAGAATTTATACATTAGAAGGTTATATCGCTATCTAAAGCAATACATAATTATTGCATAATTGCAGTTTTAAGATTTACAACATTTTTGCCATATCAGCTTCTAAGCTGCACAAGAAATATACACGTTATCGTTATCTGAATGAGTAATAAGTAGCTTATTAGTGATCTTACATTTTATTTACAGTGACAGTAATCGTTAGCCATTAAAGATAGTTTGAAAGAACACTAATAAGATTTTATTTTTCTTTCAAACTTTCTAGAATGCGGTCATTAGAAATGCATTTGTATTACATACATACATTAAACATTCTATTAACGAAAATAATTTTAAAAAACTTAACTAATAATAAAAAAAAATTAACAGTTAGAGGCGTGGTCATCGTTTATATAATTTAGTTGTCTTGTACCAATGTAGATAGAATGAGCAATTCATTATGTTCTATAAAGATAAAAGAAAAATACATATAATATAATATTTATAATTTATTGCAATAAGCACATATATGTGCAAATATAATTGTTGATTCTTTATCGTCATTATCAAGTAGGTACTTTAATTGACACACATACATACGTATATTGCTACATATAAGGGTTCAATATGGCTTTGTTAATTGACACGGATTGATTATTCAAAGTATTAAATATATTATGATGTCATACAAAGATATTTTTTTCACTTCACGTTTATCCAGCACATCAGAATAGACATAATTAGAAAACGTATAAAAATTTAAACGCAGCGGGATTTGAACCCACGCCTCTTGAAAACCGTTCAAGCGCTCTGACTGCTAAGCCATGCGTTCTAAGCTGTGTCGAAATTATTATACGCTTATTACAACTTACATATTTGTTATCAGCATCTCTGTGGAGATATTTTTACAATTTTCTGCTACCCAAAGATTATTCTACGAACAATCGTTTGGCAAGAGAGCGAATAATACTTTACAAATGTTTAAAAAAACATCAGAATAGGCAGAGAGAATGCTATTGTCAAGAAACTCTGTATTCTAAACGTTCTCCGTCCTCCAAAATATTGTGTGTAGAGTGGTGGAAGACCACACTGCGCTTTCTCTTGCCAGAGCTTTCAATTTTTCAATGGGGATCGAAACAAAAATAGTCCCATTGCGCCAGAATAATAATAATGTTTAGTTGGTGCTTATCGTTTTTAAACACTCTTAGATCAATCATCTTTGATATATTAATATTAATATAATTTAAAGGGGAACGCTCATCAGTAATGTTAGAGTGCCCAATGTTTAATTAATAAATCAAATATCATGACGTTTTAAATAAACACGCTAAGAAACATTTGGGGCTTTGCTAAAAGATAAATGGGTTATGATTTAATTCCTACTTGTAAGTTTTATTGGAAAGTTGAAAATATTTTAGAGCGTCAGTTTAAGAAGAACAAAAATACTGCCGTCATGGCGCAATAATCGTTGCTGCACCCAGATTCGAGTCTCGAGTTCATTTGGAAAATTTATATTATTGAAATATGGGTGTTGTACTGGATCTGTGTACAAGCAGAGGCTTGCCTGTCCCAATTATCCATCACGATGTTTAATTGCCGACCTGATTGTGGGAACGGATAAGGCGGCAACGTGGCCAATTACTGGAAAATATAATTTAAACATATGATTTATTGATACTGGATCAGTTAGACAGTAGGCATTAAGTGTCGCCATGCAATATATGCAGGCTTTTAAATGACCGGAAATTGACGAAACTAGGTAATTAAGTAATAGCCAAGAACTAACACAGTACATAATAGTAAATAACTATACATATATACACTAACATAATTTAAAACCAAACCAAAACTAATGCACGTAGAACTTGTAGGTTCAAATATTCTGTTAAATACTAACTAGTTGAAGAAAAATTCACTAAAAATATTTTTATTTAAATTCATTGTTTTGAATATTGACTTACTATCTCAAAACTATGTAAACATTACTTCTATCCTAATTGAAATAACATCATATCTACATTATTGGCTTTGAGTTTTCAGAGAGGATAAACGAGAAAGATTGCATTTTATACGGTTTTGCTACCATATACCTTCAACCTTGACCTTAAAAGGCCAAAAATTTGTACGAGAAGAACCTTTTGTACTTATATAAATGAATACTTACAAAATACTTTTAAGATGATACTGGAACTACACCTAGGTATATACGTAGGATGCAATTAATACATATTTTATTAATATATAATTCATCGTTATCGATATTAAACATTTAAAAACTATTACTTCCTATAGAAATATCTTACCCATATTGTATATATATAAATAAGGAACTTTTCATAACGTACTTGCTCCTGCGATCGCGCTTTACTGAATCTCTTGGAAGTAGGTATAAATGCCCCATCATGAGATACAAGTCACGCCTCTAAACACAATACACCTATTGTAACAGCAACTTATATTTATTTTGGCATACGCGCTAAAGGAAAAAGTGTGTTATTAAATATCTATAAGCTAAGATTTTGATTTTAGATTAGGTAACATTCATTTTAAAAAATAAATAGGTCTATTTATAAATAAATAAAAAAATCTTATTATAAAAATGAAGATTTTGCTTAAATATACCTTATAGAGTGTGAATATATCTATATATATCCTGTAAATCATTGTATTATCTCTATAGATACTACAATGATTTACAGGTAATATTGGACAATGGACGATGTAACGAAAGCGGACGCAGTTTTAGTGTTGTTCCCAACATGTGTGGCATTTCATTGCTTTAGTGTTCCGATGGCCGAGCAGCGAATACTGTAAATAAATCGCTTCTTTGAACACTCGATGTTGATTTCTCATCAAGAATAGAATTATATAGTATTTTTTTAAATGTCCAGACAAAGGAACGTTGTATACGTGCACATGATCCATATGAGTTTATTGAATAAAGCTTCTATACACTTAAAATATTATGTAAACAGCTAAAAAAGTAAACTTGTAAATTAAATAATTACATAAAAAAATTATATATATTATACAAATAAAACGCATCTTCACTCTTTTTCCCGCATAGTAAGGTAGTCGGAGAGAAACTAGGGTCTAGATACTCCGTTCTCCACTTTGAGCCCGCCATTTCGTGTTGAGTGGCGAAATTCAATGCCGTGCTTTGTCTTACGAGAGCTGATATGATTTAAATATAAGGAATAATTATATTCGAGTTAAGATTGAAGCAACATCCAATCGCGTTTACATTCGGACGCTGCTCCACTGCGCCACGATGTTTTGACGAGGAAGTAATTAGTAAAAATTGTTAATTGTAATTATATTCATTGTAATCTAATAAGAAATATTTATCCAGTACGGAAATGGTCTTGTACATACTGACCATATTTACTAAAACTCATGGATCTTCGTATGTCATTATAGTGAATGATGGAACAAAGATAATAAGAAAGAAGAACGATTTAAAACAAAGATAAAAAACCTTAACATAAATTAATTCCTTATATATCTTAGCTGTTGTTATTATTACATTTTTAAGTGGTGTATGTATCTAATTTACAATGCAGTGCAAAAGTTACAGGTAAAATAATTTATTTAAATCTGCTTGAAAATTTTGAAAATATTGTCTGTATGCCAACAGAAAGCGATTGTTTTAAAATAAAGTATGAAGATAGGTACGTCTTTCACATTTTTGCGCAGGGATTCTTTGTTTTAAAACCTTTTTGGTGCCTCAATCTGTAGTTGGGTACTTACTCCGGTTCTATAATATAATTATTTATTTTAAAAAAAAACCTTATACAGTTATGTCGTCGTAATAACCAAACTCAAGGCGAGGCTTAGTCATGGTATTCAAAGACAAATATTTTTCTTTATAATCCGAAAACCGTGGCAAATGGAAGTATAGAATGTGAATAGCGCTCACGCGATCATGTTGGACGAGAACATTTTGTTCATCTATTTTTTTATATTTTGTATTTTAATATCTATTTACATATAGCTTAAGAATTAAATTAACTTACTATAATAACTAAGACAATATTTAACAATCAAAAATTTACATTGAATATATATTTTGTTAACATTTTTTAAAGTGTTATTCCCTCACTAAGGAAATTGAAAAAGACATATTTAGAAAACGTATAAAAACTTGAACGCAGCGGGATTTGAACCCGCGCCTCTTGAATATCTAATTCATTCTAATCCTATGTTAGTATGTGTACCTAATATTCAGTTTATTGTATTCTACTTGTAGTGTTAGTTATCAAATTTTTGCTCGTGAATCCCAGTTCGGGTAAACGCCTCTTCCATCTTTTTCCATTTGTTTCTATATTTTGTTGTAGCCATCCAGTTTATTACTGCAATTTGTGCAATGGTTGTTTTTCTGTAATAGCCCGCGCTTCTTGGAAACCAAGAGGCGCGGATTCGAATCCCGCTGCGCTCAAATGTTTGTACATTTGCTAAAAATGCTTGTTAAATTCGATGCGTGTTTGAATAACACTTTAAAATGTCAAAAAATACTTAAATGATGTTAATAGACATTTGCGGCGCAGTTGCATAACGTCTGAGCTCTAACTGTATGTAAATACAATGCTTATAATTCAAATTCTTCTCAAATATTTATATCTAAAATAATTACATTTCATCGATATACCCAGGCAGTGCAAATTCGATGTTTGAAATACGTGAGATTAAAAATAAATTACATTTAAATAAGATAAATAAAATCCCGAACGTCTCCGTAATAACAATAATACACTACTACTAATTATAATACTTAATACTTTTTTAATCCATATGCTTAAGAAATTCTGTATATGGCTTTTATATTTAATTACAAGCTGGGCTCGCTACTTCGTCCGCTTGGATCTCTAAAATCAAAGTAGCCTAAGTTACTCCATATTAAATCAGGTATCCGTTGAAATCGCTTATAATCGCAGCTTATCCAGAGATTAACCGGAACAAGCAGACAGACAGACAAAAAAAAATAATAAAATGATATTTTTAATAATGTTTGCATATGTATGCATTTAGTAATAAACAGTTCTATTAATATTACAAAGACGACACTCCAAATTTATTTATTTGTATAGATTCCGTAGACATTTTTGACAAATGATACATAAATCAATACAATCATGAATCATAACGACTCGAACATCAAAGGTAGGTATATAGATACAACCATGAACTTTTCAAACTTCATTAATACTTTACTTATTAAATTATACTGTAATAAAATAGCATTTGAGGAACAGAAATACATAATTAAAGGCGCTATAGCTTATAAAACCATTGAGTGTAAGCCTTATATTGTACGTGCATGAAGAATAAAAGCCTCAGTTACTCAATTAAGTAGTAACATAATAAGAACCCAAATGGGAGCAATTAGTTGATGCAAGCGGCGGCATGCTCTCCGAAAATTGCATTAATTTTATGGCGCTAAGAGAAATTCAGAATAATTACAGGTTTATTGCACTTCACACCCATATTGTACTTCATTATAAACCATGACGAAACTATTTTTCTCCATTAATTTATTTTTAACACTAAGCTTGTCTATTTGTAACAATATGAGTTAGTATATTATTATTCTATACTTATTTATCGAAAAATAATATATAGGTAGGTATTTCACTAGAAGCTTAAGATTTTAAATGCCAAATTAGTATTAATAATTTAAGAAAACATTTCTTACTACAATTATGTTTTTAGAAATGTTACATATATTTTAAAGGATAAAGGAGCTTGGCATCTTGTAGTTCTAAAGTTTAACGATAAGCTAACAACTATCTTTTGTTAACTATACAAGATTCTCATATGCGTTTACTTTACTGTTTAGCGTAATTATGGGAATTTACACGACCGACTACGGTCAGATTAGAGCCCATCTAAACTCCCTTCAAATTATCCTCTTACAAGCTGTTTCTTCGGTAAAGTTTCGACATATGTCTGTACGGCTAATTGAATTTAATTGATTGATTGTTGTAATTACTCGTTACAGTATAATAATTGCATCCTAAATTAACCATACCATTTAACAAATCATTGTAACTTAAAGAAATAAGAAAATTGATTGACCTAAATAATAAATAAACATTGTTTCTTTTTACAGATGCCAGTGTGTCATGAGACATGACACGGGACAGTTTCGAGATGAACACTAACCGTCTGTCACGTGGCGGATCCCTCTTCGGCAGCGATCCTCAAATACAGCTAAGAACAGCACTTCGTAATAACGACTTTGCAACATTCAAGAAACTTGTGAGCTATGGTGCAGTCGATCTTAAATATGTTTATCAGTACCCAGACTATAAAAGTTGTCTTGATCTAGCAGTTTCGGACCCTGATAAAGTTGACTTTGTAAAGTTACTTTTACAACATGAAGTGGAAGTTAACGATATCAACGAGACTCATGGGGCAGCGCCGATACATTTTGCTGTTGAAAACGGTAATATTGAAGCCTTAAGTGTCCTATTAGAAGATGACAGAATAGACGTCAATATTAAGAGCAAAGGTAACACAGCTTTATTAATGGCAACAAAGAAAATACAAGATTTAGATGATGACCGCGAACATGAATTAGGTGTTTATGAAGAAATTATTGAAAAACTTTTAAAAGCTGGCTGTAATACGAATTCCCCAGACTCCCGGGGCGTGACTCCTGTTTATTCAGCAGCAAAACAAGGCCTTGAAAGAGTTGTGACTTACATATTAGATTACTCAGTAGATCCTGTAGACCTAGATACTTATAAAGATATCCGTGGTAGAACTGCTAGATACTACCTAAAAGAAGCTTTCCCACATTTGTTGGCAAAATTTGATTCTCAATCAGAAATTGAGGAAATCATTGATGTTGATAAGCTTTTTATGTATTTAAGTAGGGATGAAGAAGATAACTATGTCAGAGATTTTTCAAAACTTCTTAAAAAAACGGAGATTCGGTCTGTATTAGCAGCTAATAATGGAATGAATACAATGCTACAATATGCAGTGGACAAAGGTTTTACAAAAGTTGTACTTTTATTGTTAAAGTCTGGAGCAGATCCAAATGCAACATGTTCCGGTAACAAGATTCCACCTATAGCCTTAGCATGCCGTAATGGATATTGTAAAATACTCAAAATGTTTATTGACAACGAATCTACATTATTTGACTCAGTGAACGGTGAATCTCTTGTACAAATTACAGTAAAAGGTATGCGGGTCGCTTTAGAGGGACCGAAAGTAGATTTCAAAGGTTGTGTAGATTTATTGTTGAGGCATCCTAAAATGAATATTAATATCAATCATCAAGATATTAAAGACAACACAGCATTACATTATGCTGCCAGAAACGGAGACAACGAGACAGTCTTAGAACTGCTTAGAAAGGGAGCTTGTATTGGATTATATAATAAATTCAGTGAGCCGCCCTTGGCAGATATAAACGCTAAAACACTTGAAACATTCCTTGATGAATGTATTACGTCAAACAGCGAACGCCCCAGTGACGATGATTACGAAATTCACATTAAATATAGTTTTCTTGTATATCCTAACAATTCTTTAGAAAACGAATTAAGTAAGCAGCCTTTAATGAAAAATTGTAATAACAACAATAGTGCATTGAACGAATTCGACGCCATTTTGGCTCCAGAAACGGAAGCCTTGCTTTATATGACAAGAAATGAGGAGTTGCGACCACTTCTTAAGCACCCTGTAATCACGAGTTTCCTGTACCTTAAGTGGCAAAGAATAAGTAGCCTTTTTTACGCTAACATAACCTTCTATTCACTACTATGGTTGTGCCTGATTTTGTACATAATATTGGGATACGGAGTTGAGAAACAGCAATCAGACTCAGTAAACGCTCTTAATATTATAACTCGTGTAGGCGCAATAATTGGATTAGTCCTTTTAATAATTAGAGAACTTTTTCAATTATTAGTGTCGCCGACTCGATATTTGCAAAGTATTGAAAATTGGATGGAGATAGCATTAATATTTGTGACAGCTACTATTGTCACTTACGATACGGCAGAAGAGTCAATTAAGCAACAGCTATCTGCCGTAGCCATTCTTTTATCATCCGCGGAGCTCGTTTTACTCATTGGTCAATTTCCGACACTGTCAACAAATATCGTTATGTTGAAAACGGTTTCCTGGAATTTCTTTAAATTCCTACTTTGGTATTGTATTTTAATAATAGCCTTTGCTTTAAGTTTTTACACGTTGTTTAGGAAAGATACTGAAGACGAGGATCAAAAGCCACCAAATCCTAATACTACTGGTCAAGGGGAAGACGAGGAAGAGGATTTCTTCGAGGACCCAGGAAGATCTCTTTTCAAAACAATCGTTATGTTAACGGGTGAATTTGATGCCGGTTCTATTAAGTTTAGTACATTCCCAGTTACGAGTCATATTATTTTTATGGTATTTGTTTTTATGATTCCCATTGTGTTATTTAATTTACTGAACGGTTTAGCTGTTAGCGACACCCAAGAGATCAGAGCCAATGCGGAACTTGTAGGACACGTATCTCGTGTTAAACTTATATCATACTTTGAGAGTGTGCTTATTGGAAAAATGTATACCAAACCGCTGAAATGCTGGTCGTGGTTACCACTGTACCTTCAAAATCTAAATATAATTAAACCACAAATGATGTGTATAAAACCGTTCTCTAGAAGAATTAGCTTGTTCCCTTTCTTTTTGCCCAAGTATCGAATAATTATTAAGCCGAATCAAGACAATAGAATCGAAATTCCACATGCGGAGTCTCTCGGGAAATTTGGGGATGACTACGAGGATATCGAAAGCGGTAAATGTTGTTTTGACCGTTGCCAAGGTTACAGGTTGGATAGAACAATCGTCAAAAATGCTAAAATCGTTATTAACAAAAAGAATTATGTATCAGAATATGATGAACTAAAAGACAAGCTTTTACAATACGAAACTAAAATTGAAAGTGTTGAAAACACGTTAAAAGAAATTTTACAGAAGCTTAAGTGATTGAGGATTTATAAAAATATTTACACATATATGTATTTAATACAATTTACTCTTAAGATTAATTAATAGCATAAAATGTAAACAGTTATATATATACGTATATACAAGTTTTGTTTATAAATATTAATGAAATTCAATACAATAAGTTATGTTAAAAAAGGTATACTGCCATTTTGGAAGATATTTTTCAACAGCTGCATGTATTATATATTTAAATTATCATATATGAAAAACGCATTGTTAATAAAATTATTAAACCTAATAAAAAAGAAAATGTGAATTATTTAAGACTATTTATTTTGTAAAAATACAAACACAGCTAAAACGTTCTATATTTAAAGTGTTAATATGCGTATAAGAATATAGACGTAGCCGAATGTAGAACGTAAGGTGCGGGTTCGAGCTCCGCTGCGTACAAGTTTTTTATAAACCGTTCTATATTATTTTTTTTATCGTTATTAAAATCCTATTCACGATTGTATTTAGCGAAAATATATAATTTTGTTTATCTTTAATAATATTGGAATGACTGTTTTAAAAATAAAGCTGCAATATGTTGGTTTATGGTCAACTCATTACAATACTGATACTCAGTACCTATGAAATGAAAATCTGAAACCAATGAAGAATTTAAAGGGCAGACTTGTACATACAATAAAACAACACATAATTAGTAAATTTTTATTTGCTAAAATAGTGATTGTGGAAAATTTTGTAACGAACCTTGGATATATAATAAGCTTAAAATAAAAATAATCAAAACATAAATACTACACATATATAGTATGAAAGAAACATATATTTTCTAGACTCATTTAAAATGTGGACAAAATCTTTGAGTTGACGTATTTTTTTGATACAACTAATCTAGTTTAAAAATGAACTGTTAGTGGCACAGCCAATTTTTTTTAGAGTATATAAATGGAAGAAACATTTCACAACACGTCCACCTTTACAATAATCTTAACTACTGTCTTGGCATATTATGGCAAGGACTTTTTATATTTTTCACACATATACTTACAAAAGCTATTTGTTTCGCTGTTTTCATTTTGTGTTTGTTGTTCATAAACAAGTTGATTTGTTAATTAAAATACGAGTAATATATAAACTCTTAAGAAAATATCTAATTATGGTTTTTATCATATTTTGACGATTTCTTAATATAAATGCTACTTTCAATATAAATAAAATAAATGTACATAACGTTCATTAAATGTTTTCTTGAGTTCGTAATGAAAATGATAAATCATAAAATAAAAAAAAAATGCCGAATTTTAACATGTTTAATTTTCTGACGCAAAGACACATTTTAAAGCTTCTTCTATAATCTTAAAAAGTTCTAGTTCTTTAAATAAAAGGTTAAAGGTATTTTGAATGTGTTTTACTATTTATTAAAAATACGAGAACCTATTATAAAGTTAACTTTTTATAACTCTATAGATTATTAAAAATACTGTTTTAGAAATATGGCAATTATTTATTTTCTTTAAATAATATACTAATGGAGATTTTATATCTTAGACCTTTTTAAACGATATGCACTATTATTTAAAACAAATCTTAGAATACTACATTAATACTTCTAATATGAAATGTGCAGATATGAAACTTCAGTTATATAGTTAACACAAAAATTTCGTAATTTAAATATATTCGAGCCCCTTTACCATCTTTCAACTATATATTACTACGATAAAGCTGAGTCATAAGCTTTCCTACAAGTTGACAAGATTTGTAATTGCGACAAATAGGAAAGCATAGATTTTTAATATATTGTTATAATTGTAAGTAATAAATAATACTAATTTATATTGATAAAGGTATTAAAATTGACTTTGTTACAACATTACATTAAAATTGTGTTTCAAAATTGGAAGGTTTTTATTATCAGTATTAAAATCGAGATATCGTTCGATTCAATTGCTATAATAACTGTTTGATTGTTTGTATTGAATAACAGAAAATAAACAGCTTCGTTTTGTACTTTTGGATGGATTTCTGCTAATCATCTAAGCGTAAAATTTTATTCTAGTACTTAAATTGATATTTTTAATAATTTGTTTACATATGAATATGTTGTGTATTTTTAATCCCAATGAATAAGTTATAACTATTATTTGTGAAAAAAGAGATTTAAAAGCTCGCTTTAAAATATTCTGTTCATAACTGATATGATATTGGCAAAAAACTAAGTATATTAGGCCTTGCTATTAATGTATTTGTATTTTTGCAAATTATTAACTAATTCATTTGAAGTTTCTATTTTAATTATTTAAAAATGATCGTAACGCATATCAAAATTATGTAAAGATATTCATTTAATAAAACCAACTATTAAATTTAAATTGTTAAATATAACTTCAAGCCCATGAATAGAAATGATTAGAATTGTTATAAAATGTGTGTACAAGTTTACTTAGACCGCGGTAACTCGCGGTAGTGAACGCTAGGACTTTTTGTCGGCTTCCATTAGTTTATCATCGGCGCAGAACTTTTCTAACTGTTTCACATAGTAAGTGTTGAAATTTAATCTGCAACAAAATACAAATAATAAAATGTGCATCGTTCGGGTCAAAAACAATGTATACAAAGAAACAGATTTACGCTTTTTTCCATGTCGCATTATAGGCAGAGGAATTTGTCATACGGGCGAAATGAGTATAATCGTAATATAATATAACTCCCCCGAATGAGTATCGAACTCACTACGATCGTGTTTATTGTCTGTCGCTGTGCCATGCATGACGATTGCCTCGTATGATATTTTTTTATTTTAGAGACAAGTAGAGAATATACTTCAAAAGATGCGTCAAGAAAAAGAAAAAATACAAAAATTAATGTTCTTAATAGTATTTCTACTAATATTTTCATCTAAATCGTATTCATATTATATAAACATTAGATAACAAAAACACAAAAAGGTAAAAGAATGAAGAAAAGAATAGTAAAATCAATATGTTGGTGATCTCTAATCTAAACCAAGTGCAACAGAGCATATAAAAAAAATTTGAACGTAACAGGACCTCGAACCTGCGACTCTCGGCAACCGTCCAAACGTTCAAACATTGTTATAATTTAACTGTAACACTTAAAAAAAGTAAAAACCAAACTGACCTCGCGGATATATTAAGCAGTTTATTGGTATTGTTGTCTCTTGCCATTCTGTCTATGATGGCGAGTACGGAGAGCAGCGCCGCGGTGAAGCGAAGCCCGTACCGCGACACCGAGCGGGAGAAAGAGTCCGCTGAGCCGCCTGTGGAGGTGCCGCAGCTGGCGCCCTTGTGTACGTGATAGCACAACGTTATATAGGAATGAGCCCTTTAATACGACTTCGTCCTAACGAAGGGTCTTATCGGGATAAATAAGCGAGAAAGGAAAGTAAAACATTTTATATTATTCTTTCGTGGTCGTTGTTAGAAAAATATTATATTAGTAAAAGTGTCAATATTATAAATTTCGTTTTATTATATTTTATTATTACTATTTATAATTAAATTACTTAAAATATCATTTATAACAAAAATCGTTAATTTCAATACGCTTACGACTTACTTCCAATGACTGAACTGAGCTACTCAGTATTTGCAGGCCAGCTAGTCATTGGCGCTGTCGTTATAGGATAAATGAATGTATTAACCGGGGCGACGAATCGTATTAAGGGTGCTTTACTGTATATAGTATATACAATATGCATATATGCTTTTTTGTTTATTAAATATATTTTGATTTTAAAATGGTGGTTTACTTAAGTTAACAATTACTAAAATAATATTTTATTATTTTTATTTGTTACAAACATTAATATTGAATTATATACAATATTGCAAGTAAATATTTCAACTTGTATGTACGTTAAATATAAATAAAACTTCAAAAAATAACAATTAAATGACATTTTCCTGTTCTTATTTAAAATAAAGAAATAAATAAAGAACAAAATGAAAAGCACACAGATTAAAATAAAACAGACTCACCGTGATTGTCTAAAACAGAAAAGTCATGAAAAAGCAACAGTTACGTTCGTCATAATTTTTGATTTGTAACACGAATTACATATACATAATACAAATTAATCTGTACAATATTGAACATGGCCTTATTATTTTTTTACACCGAAAAATTTAAATACCAATTTTATATATAAATTAATACAATAATAGAAAACATGGAGTAGGTGCATTTTTTATTTGCAACATATAAGCTAAGGTAGTGAGTTATTTATGGTTGACGAGTTTTACAATGAAATGATTTTGTAAGTAAATTGTGGATTCTATATATTTTTTTTGACAATAATAAAGAATCTAATTGTGAATGAGTTGACGACTTAATTGATGTTGACTTATATTTGACTGCGTATTGGTTGTGGGTTCAAATGCTCTTCAAAGGAAAGAATAATAAAGCTTTTAATATCATTTTTTTTAACGATAATTTAAAAAAAATATTTTAGTGTAGCGAGAATTTTTCTAAATCAATATAAATTGTAACAAGCATGTTAGAATTTTAACGTAGCTCAATAAGAAGGTATAGCTTAATTGATTTAGATTCTCGGGTTAAAATCCTGCTACGTTCAAATTTTCATATTTTTCTTGTCCTTTTAAAAGTAATAAATATATAAATTGTCCTAATCTTCCTAAGCTATAGAAAATGTGGGTCCCTTAATGGCTGAACACGAATATGATCTAACACTAAGTCGATTCTACTTCGCAAAATGCTACAAATACGATGTAATTAACAATTAAAAACAGGCGCATGTTCTCAACACTATGAATTCGTGATATGTAGAAGATTCATGACCATATATATATATGAAGTGCTCAATTGATATTTTGATACCTCGCCATAGTCGTTAATGTCATATGTCGATCCGAGCATAGAGTTTAGTTCAGCGTCCACGAAGTACTTGTGCATCTCCTTGCCAATTTAATTGCCGTGAATTGGTTGCGTTAAATAAGACAAATTAAATTAATTACAAAATCATATAAACTATAGAAAAACAAAAGGGCATATCGAATTAATATAATATCATAGTGATCCTTCTAGTCTCTTGAACAGTATATATACGTGTGTATCTATAAAGCAGTTTAGACATTTATAACCGCACTTAATACAAGCTTTTGTAATATATAATGAATACAAAGCATGCATTTATAAATGAACCAACACGTTGAACATTACTTTGTATAACTAATAAACACAGGTTCAAAGAAGCTTATTAAAATAATTTGAACTAACATATAATGGAGGTATTGAAATACGTGGATTCTTCTAGAAGACATACCTGTATGAAGGTGCAGAACTGCACGCAGACCAGGCAGAGCGTGGTGACGGCTTTTAGGAGCTGAGGACTCGTCAGCATGCAGTCGCCGAGGCAGGACTCTAGGAAGTCGTTATGACGCTCTAACACTTCGTCTACGTTGTTTACCTATGGCGTTTAATTATCCATAAACAATAGCGAAACTGTTCCCTAGTGCAATTGAGATGTATGTGATTGATTATTATATCACTTTCTGTTTTTAAACTTAACAATTTATTGTTATTTACGTTTCTCTTAAAAAATGTAGTTAGTAGTTTCAAATGTTATGTGAGACATTTAAGAGAATAAAGTATAAATGCCGCAGTGGGATAGATGTATCGTTTCAAAGAAATATAACGTTCCAAAGTCTAAATGAAAAGTATAAAAAGGAGCCGATGTCGCCTTGTATCGTGGGCTGAGAGTGCATTTCGCTTGTGTGTGTAATTTTAAATTTAATAGTTAGTTTTTGTTGATGAATAACTTTATAAATAGTTTTATATTTCGTTATACTCTTTATGAGGCAATATACTGGTTCATTAATATGTGTCTATGTATAAATAGTTCTCGTTTATTTTTAATTTCTATAAAAATATATGGGCATTTTACAATAGACAAAAAAGATCTGTGTGGAAAATCTGTAAATGGTAACTAAAAAAAATCTATCAATAATCCAATATAAAGCAATAAGCTGACGAAGTTTATAGAAATTATATTATATATAATTAATATTTTTACAATTAATAAGCTATTTTCAAAAATTGGAGCATTTATATGAGTTTTACCCCAGTGGCTTCAGAACCTGTGCAGTTAAAGCACAGCACTGGCATTTGTTACCCACCCAGTACTAGGCGGAATATGAGAAACTAATATATCGCCTACAATACTTTCTACTACAATAAAATAAAAATGTATTGGTTCAAAATAATATTGATTTATTCACTCTTCACTACTGTATTGGTTAGCTAATAGCAATAAAGGCCACAAACATTGTCCAGGCTGTGGATGAGGTGGCACCAGGAGGGTTCGATGACCTCCACGCACATGTAGTACTGCAGGTGCTGCACGCAGCTCAGCATGCGCTGGCGCAGCGCGAAGGCGTCCGCGTACAGCCGCGCCTCCGAGAAGCGCTTCACCACCTTGTTGTACAGCCACACCCTGACGAACATGCTTCACTATTACGCTTACGTTACAAAAGTGTCTTGACACTACGTTCTCTCTGCGTACCCCTACTGTGTGTGAAAAACATGAGTCTGAAGCAAAATATAATTAAATGAACTCACCTGCATAATAGTCTCTCAACGTGCTTGCAGTAAAATAAGTGTCTGAATATCATTTGGTAGCATGCTATAGCCTTGTGGTTTATTATAAGCGAGACCGGCCATTTTACTTCCATACCGAACGAAAACGTTTCTATACCCGTTAACGGAAGGCAGTCTTTGTTTTGCTTATAGTCTGTATTATTAGAAAAAAAATAGACAATCTTCATTATTGATCATCATACATAGACTAATGAAATACGGTTAAAATTTGTCCTTTATCAACTTTAGTCAAAATTTGAGATACACAACGTACTAAGAAGGCTTTAGTGGCACAGTGGTAGCGGTAGTGGTAATATTGGTCGTGGGTTCAATACCAATTCGGGGGAATGATTATATTTAAATTATAATGATTTTCCTGCTCTTACAAGACAAAGCGCGGCGTCCATTTTCGCTCAACTCGCAGTGCCTCGAATTTGGGACGGAAAGTGCAGAACAGAGTCTCTAAGTCTAGACACTATGTCTACCCTCCTATGCGGGAAAAAGCGTGAAGCTTTCTGTAGCATAGTAACTATTTAACAACAATATCTACAAATTGGATCAAGGTAAAGAATTATTTATTATCTTTATATGCATTGTGAGATTTATTCTAAGTACCTTTTTCGTCTTCAGTTTCAATAGACAATATTTTGAACATTTGGAATTGTAAATCATACGGAAGCAACTCCACCCTCATATCTTCATTATATGGGTCATGACTTGCTGCTGACAACCTGCAAATTTTAAGATTTTATAGATTTTAAATGAAATAAAATAATTTTGAATTGAATTGGATAAAATGAGATAATTAAGTAAGCAATAATATAAATTTTAGGTCGTCACACCTGCCTTCTTTTCATAGGGTAGGGGGAGTTAGAGTTGCGAGCCTCTGACGGCGGAGCGCATGTGCATTTGCAATGAATTTGCAGGAGACCGTTGAAGACCCAGATTCTATCACTATCCCCCCCACCCCTTCCTCCCATACTGGTTAGTGAGAGGTCCCGACCGTTGGAGTAGGCGTTGTGGGGCTTACATGGGGCAGCCGGCCAGAAGTGTGATCAGATTATAAGTATGACTTACCTTAAACAAAGTCCCAATAATGATTCAAGCTTGGATGGTATTATATCATCTATTTTCTTAGACAGTTCTTGTTCAGTCGCATCCATGAACTGCACTATAAAGTCTCCTTGACTCATTAAGAAATAGTTCTTTACAGATTTCAATCGACCCATCAAATCATATTCTTTTAGTAATAATTCAAGTAAAGATTTACTAGCAAATGCATAGGCCTTTTGTATTATGGCACCATAATTTTGTTCTCTTAGTGAATATTTAATTTCCTCAGTGTTCGATTTGGTTATAGATTTTCCTAAAAAAATATATGAAAGCAATATTTAAATTATCTGTATAATAATATTTTTTTGTTTCACATATCTCTTGGCTAAGGCAGAATATAGGTTGAAGCAATCTAGTATGAACATTCCTCAAGCTTAAACTCTTAAAAGGTATTGTAAATAAATAGAGATACTTATGATATAATGAATTCCTGTTTATTTTGTTTTTTAAAAAAATTATTTACTTTTTATTTTCTTTACATAAAATTTAAAAATATATGAAATGTAAACAAAACATACCACATTGACTGATGACATTTAAATATTTGCCAGTCCTGAGTATAATATCAGTGAACTTATCTAAAAACTTGGGAACTCTATCTCTTTGAACACTGTAACGTTTCTCCCAGTAATCAGCTGAATAATCGCCGGGCAGTTCTTCTTTGTTTATAAGCTCGTTATCTTCTATCATAAACTCCTAGAAAATTAAAACAAGGTTAAACCGTGTATAAGCCGTGTACCGTGTAAAGGTAATATCATTCATTTTTTTTTTTGTTGATTTTCTCACTTACTCAATCTCTGCTTTCTAGCCGAATTGGGGACATTGTGTATTAAGTAGCGAAACTCAAGGCCGCAGTTTTTGTACCAGGACGGGAAAATGAAAACAATTTAAGTATAATCATTCTACTGGGTAGGAATCGAACCCAGAAGCATCATTTGTGCATCAGAAGCGATTTATTCCCCCGCGCCGCAATGGCTCCGATAATCAATTTTATACAATTTTATTATATATTTGAATTAAATTTAAATAGACTAAATATAGAACTAAGTTATACGTAAACAAAAAAGATAACATTACTTGAAAGGGATCAACAATGGTTCCTTTATGTATCCACTGATCGAGTATGCTGAGGTAGGGGCGACACGCGCGCTCTGTAAGGAACAAGGATATTTCCTGCGCGCGCGCATCACCCATTAGTGTGTTTGTTTTTTCATGTAATACTGTTAAAACTGCACCACCTCTTAATTCACTCTACGAATAATATGTAATAATAATAATTATATATATATTAAAGTCAATTTAGCGTAAATAATATTAATGATACTAATTAAATTCAGCATTCAAGTAATGATGGTGCTTCCTCAATATATTGAAGGGTAGTATTTATTTTTTGTATTTGTTATTTTTAAATAATCAGTCATAAAATAATATTTGAAAAGTCATATTTTACCTTTCCAATACTAGTAACAATAGCAGCAAGCACTTGCATAGTATGCATTGTGGGCAAAACAAAACACCATAACTTTTGTAATGTTAAATTTGTGCACATGTGCTCGGTTTCCAATTGAGCTATCATAGTCTGAAAAAGACATGGACATAATAAGCAAATTTGAAATACTTTAAGTACTAAAACAATTTAAAGAAAAAAAGACAAACTTACATAATAATCTTTTAATAATATCTCAATAGCTGCCACTAATGCATGTAAAACTTGACCTGACCACATATTACACTGCTCGATAAATCTTCTTACTATAGAATAATTTGAAGCTAAGGGCAACATTTGTTGAACTATTTGTTTTAATGCATCATCTAAATCATCAGAAATTAGGAATGTTCTTGGATCATATGTGTCTTTTACAGGCTGATGAACAATAAAATTGCCAGGAATCCCAGAGAAAAGATAAAGTAATTCATCTATAATTATATTCTCTTGTGAAGCAATAGGTATACCAGCTGAAAAATAAAAACCACAATCTACATATGATAAATTGACAATTAAAAAAACTGTAATGGAAATGTAATAAAAAGTATAAATATGTAGAGCAAAAATTTTATTTTAACTTAAAATATAAACCATACATCCATAGTGCTTTAATAATCTGCACATATCATAAAAATGTAACTGATTGCTGTCTGTACATGGAAGTTATATGAAAAAATATATATTGTTTCAATCAATTCATAAATAAAAAAGTTAGTAATGTTGAAATTACAAATTAAAGCGAATTTTGTGATTAAAATGAGAATGCCGGTGGGTGAAAACACGAAATAGTTTAGGCGCGTGATTTACTCAGGGGAAACTGCAAGCGGGTCACCGGTAATAAATAAAAAACGCACATGATAAACTTAACACAAGCTTTTCTCTGTAAATTTCAGGTTTTTAAAGCATCATTAGAAATAATTTTAAGAGGCTTATTTTTTATTATATAGTCTTATATAGAAGTACTTTTTATTTGCATGTAATTTTATAATGGAAATTGACTGAAGATTTCAACAAAATTATCTATTTTTGCAGTTACAGTTTTGCAGCTTTATGCTTTTTCCTGCATAGCAGGGTTGTCAGGACTACCTAGTGCCAAGACAAGAGTGACAAGATTATCCATGGAATGAATATTTTATTAGTAAGTAGAGAGAACCTAGTCTCAAGAGTGTCAAGACACTCTGTTCTCCACTTTCTGTTCAAAATCAAGAGGTTGCGCATTTAGTGGCGGAACTCAACTCAGTGCACTTAATATTAGATTGTAGAGCAGCAAAATGCAAATAATTTAATAATAAACCATGTATGTTTTTTTGTTAAAATAACAATAAAATTATATGACTTTAAAGAAGAATTTTATTTTTGAAAATTAAAAATAGACAAAATAAACAAAATGTATACAAATAGATATACTTACATAGAGATGCTATTATAGGCAAGGTATCCTTAGGAAAATCCCAGGACATAGCTTGATGTTCTTTTTGCCAATTAGGTAAATCTAAACTCTTGTACCAGTGTGGGCGCAACTTTGCCTCTTTTTCTTCTATTGATTTCATAACTAGTTTTTTACTTTCGTCAACAGCTTTCAGTAACTTATCTTTAATCTGTAAAATGCAAGCTATTATAGTATATACCAGTATGTTTTCTATATAATGAATTCAAATTAAATAATTAGTTAATTTGAAATTATATTATATACTATTATTATAAAACATGTATGATCTTTCCAAATGAGTCATAAAGTGTATTTGTACTACTAAGAGAAATTAAAATGTGCATAAATTCTGATGATTAAACCTGTGGCAAATCTTCTTTGGTGATCTGGTGCTTATTGTCACCCAAAATAGGTTTGGGAGCCACTTTAGGTTTAGAGATTCTAGATTTTTTCTCGTCACACACCAATTTATAAAATAAAACTATTATATCAGACAGGTTATCAGTGCTGTAAAAGAAAAAAATCCAATTAAAAAGAATAAAGAAGACATTATATATTGTCGTTAAAAATTATAGTTCCCATATAATTTTAGTTTTATACAATTTTAACCGTACGACTAATAACTTACTTGCGATTTTTTAGTTCTTCATATTTTTTTAAAAATATTTTTGAATTAGAAGCTTTAACCGCCAATCTTTGAGCGTATTCATTTACTTGCTTAGTAGAGAGATTACTATTGCCATAATTGGGATCATTCTGAATGTAGTCTAATACCGTATCTGCTTCTAAATTACATCTGGAATTAAAATAATTGAGCATGATAATCACATCTAATTACACCAAGGCAATGATGTCAAAACTATTTTAAAATTACCCTAAAGCATCTAGGAGCTCCTTAATGGTGCTTTGCATTTTATTCTTAGGTAGAATCCAATTTTGAAACATTTAGTACAAATAAAAGCCCTACACTACATTTGTTTTGTTTGACAGACTAAAATGAGAGTATTGACAGTTAGTAAATTGCAAAGATAACATTTTGAAACATATTTCTCATTCATATGCTTATATATTTATACTATAAAATTGTATATACTCAAATTTGAAAATAAATAAGGAAATAATTAAAATACTTGTTAAATATATAATATTTACAATAAAGAACAGTTTTTCAATTACATACGACAGGTTTAAAAATAAATCGTGTACTTTTAGTATGCTCCAAGAGATGGCGGTATATTGTCATATAGATTAAATATTACAACGTATAAAAAATGTATAACATGTAAATGTGAAACTAAAACTGGAAGTTTGTTTCAGTTAAAATTAGGTTCATAGAATCAGGAAACATGATGCTATTATTATATAAGATACCTATTAAATTATATATATATATATATATATATATATATATATATTATATATATAATTATACCAGGTATATATTATAAATATACCAGTCGTAAATAATTTTTGCTGATCTGATGCTTATTGTTACCCAAAATACGTTTCGAGGCCACTTTAGGTTAGACATTTAATTTTTTTTCATTAATTTAATTCAAAGGAAAGCTAAATAAAAAACATAATACTTTCAAAGGGAAGGAGAAAAATATTGCCCCGTCAAAATAGGTGTGTAAAATGAAGTAAAGATTAGCTAATACTCTAGATAATAAAAAATAAAAGTTTCAACTGTTACTTAAGTTTACGAAAAATTTCCTATTTCTTGCTAAAAGCCTTTAAGCTTTAAAATTCTTTGCAAGATAATTAAAAGGACAAGTACAATCAAGCCCTTACTATACTTAAATGAATGCCGTAATAGTAAATCATTTAAATTTCTTTCTAGTCTACTAAAATCCTTGTAAATATAAAATATCAAAAATACCCATCTTAAAATATTGCATTCTGGGAATTTCTCAAAACATTATCCCAATAAATCAAAATGAATGAAGCGTGTAAAGACATCAAATATTTCCCTAGACCAGGGAATGTACAGAAATAAATTAGAATGTTGATAGAATACCTAAGCGTTATAAGAATACCAACTTAAAAATGTTAACAAAAAAAACCGACTTCAACATATTCTTGTGTCTACAAATTTAAATTCACTTATTTTTAATTAAATATGAGACATATGCGTTTACCACGCACTAGGTATATATTATTACGAATAATTCAAAAACTACTTGTGATATGATTAGATTTAAACGGGACTACACCCAAAGGAAGCTTTATCTATCATATAACAAAGAATTATCAAAAAATTGGTTCATCCAGATTAAAGTTATGCGGTCCAAAAAAAATACAGTCGAATTGAGAACCTCCTCCTATTTTTTGAAGTCGGTTAGCAAAAAAATAACTGCTTGAGGAATAAATGACAAATGTTATATGGAAAATAATAATTAGATGATATTTTTTAATTATTTTATATTTTAAAAACTTACAATTTAAAAGTAATTCTTGACACCCACACTGTTATTTTTAGCTTTACAGTTGGAATGACACACGGCATATTCCGATCGTGCATAGCACCAAGTTGGTAGCGCTTTGAATTATCTTTATGGTTAGATATAAGAGAATCGTTATATTTTTCCCAGTAATCATAATTTTTGAAGGATCCCATTGCAAGCCTGGATGCTTTATTTTCTCTAGGTTCTAGGCTAGGTATTACCAATTCATTATTATTTTCATCGACACTGCAATGCAAGTGAAGAAGTCTATTAAAACAATTTGCTACATACAAATAAAGCAAAATAAGAGAAAAATCTTACATTAGGTAATCTCCGTTATATCAAAATGTTCTTATATATTTTCTACTTTAATTTACATAAGAATGCACCACCATAGTAGACCACTAATAGGCTTAAGCCGAGATTGTTACGTTACTATAGCCACCATTGTTTATGTAATGTTCTTAATATTGATTAGATAATATTGAATATTAAACTGAATATTTAATTTCACGTTTAAGCATATAGAATTTTCGTATGTATAAAAATTAAAATTATACTAAGGTACAAATTGTAAAACTGAAACCCAATGAAATATTTACAATATTAACATATAATTTGTAAAGATTTGTCAGCAAAAATAGAAATATTTGATTGAATCGTGAGAAAAAATCTTACAAATATATGGACGAATAGAATAAAAGGCGACAACTCACAATAAATGTTGTGTCAACTTATAACATTCATTGTCCCGTTTTTTATCTTTGTCGGCATGCGGCACTTTGACAAGAGCTTTGTTAAAAGTTCGGCAGCCATTTGCAAAGGAACTAAAAGGTTCTATTTTGATTGTTTGATATGAAACTAAAGGTATGGTACTTGTGCAAAACTGTCGATTCATGGAACAATACATTAATATGATATGTGGACAAACAATATGGTAGGTATGTGTCATTTTTTTGAGATTTCCTCAGTTAAAATTACACACCTGTATTTTGATAAAAGACGCAAGGCCGTTTTATAATTCATTTTCATAAAGAACAAAAAATGTATTGTTATGGAATAAAATTGTAACACTTGTAAATAGGTATACAATTCGGTGTAACTTTGTAAATGTACTTGAAAAAATATTCAATATGTTATTCTTAATAATAAAATTAAATCCTATTAAAAAAATGACGCATAATATTATAAAATACGAAGTGTGCTTTTTATCAAAAGCATTTTTACATATAAAATTACACCGACAACTATTAAAAGTGTTTAAAAAATATATTTAATTTAACTACAAAGAAATGTTTAATAAGTTTATTGAAATCATTAACTATAAATAAAAATATATCGTCTTTACCAAGGTTTTAAAAATGACATAATGTTATTAACACCTGACTTTAAAGACTCAATGAAAAACGACGTGGCTTTGAAATCTGTTTCTGTGATGTTGGGTTCAGCTCACGGTATTCACTATTCTTTTACTCGAGATTTATGAGAATTATATGGCAGGTCTATAAAAGCCGCGTTTTTATTAGCCGCGAGACATTTACTGATTAATAAAGTGGACGGACGATGCGGAAGAATCTAATTATACTGATTCCTAGAATATCAATCATTATTAGAATTTTTTTTATATAGGCATATTTATAAAGTTACTATATCACAAGGATAGGTTTTATAATCTATTAACATTTTATAACATAACACAACAAAGTGCGTTAAACCTTAGTCCCCACCGAGGCATCCGCATAGCCGCATGCCGACTCGTGCGTTTCGACATCCAATCTGAATTACAATGTACGGAATTTACAGACTTCAACCGGTCCCTCTGTGTCCGTATCCGAGCGGAATAAGAAGCAGTCTTACTGTTAACTCTATTGTTCGGGAACATACACTAAACAATGTATTTTTGCCCAATATGGAGGCGCGATTATGTCAACGGGTGTGTTCTGTTTTTAAATAATGACCAATGTCGCGTATGAAGAATCGTAGAGGGCATCGGCGTGTTTTCTGCATTTTAAGTAGTTTATATGTAAGTGCCACATTGGAAGTATTGTATTTTTACCATATAGGTATATAAATATTTAAATCATATTATAAATATATAGGTAGGTAGGTGAATATATAGGTACTTATAATATATATATAACTTTACTTGTAGGCTCGTATTTATTTTCTTTTTATCTGAAAATCTAGTAACTATACAATTGTTAAAATAATTACATTCTTCACACAAATACAAACACAAACACAATTTAGCTTTACGAAACTTGTTCGGAGATGACGCAATAGTCTAATTATTTCCGCATCGGTACAACTGACACTATTTAATACGATGTCTGTAGGACCAGCTGGGGATTGCGTCAGCGGAAAGGTTGCGGCACTTGTGGTTACATCAAGTGTTGCTTACGACTCCCTCAGTTACTCAATACGGATAGAGATAAGCCTGCAGCCATCCTAAGTTCCCTTACTCTGATGCAGGAAGCCGTGGAAGTGCTTTAAGCTTCCGTCAATGTAATGTTTGTGGCCTCATTGTTAACATTCGCTGGTTATTATATAACATTTTGCTTATAAATAATTTACTGTATAGCTGTATAATAAATAACAAGTTAAGGTAAATGAAAATATACTAAATTTGTTATAATTTATTGTAATAATTATTGTCTGTATAAATTACATAATATATTTTCAATTACAAAATATGAGCAAATATTTTTTTTCAAATGTTAATAAAAGTTTCAACATAAACAAAAACGATTACCTTCATACATACAAACACAAAAATAATATAATCACACTCGACCAGTCAATAGATTCAAAGCACAGTACCCAACAGTATTTTCATAGGAGCTACGGTTTCCGGTGATTTCGTGGAAATTGTCATTTTCGCGGTACATATTATGGCTTTAACTCGTTATAAGGAGCACGTGGTGAGAAGAGGGGGAGACGGGTCCGTGTCGGTGACCGCGAGTGTTGGCTTGCATAAGGACCAAGGAGCCGCCGTCAGGTCGTCTTTATATTCAGGTAAGGTCGCGGACGCCCAACTAGCGAGAATGGCACAAAACTATTGACGTTAACACTCTTCGGGTACCTGTTAACCATTGTCATTTTTTGTGCATACGGTATATTAATGAGGGGTACCCGATACATTAGTATAACGCTAGCCATGCTCATGAATATGTTTAATAATAATGAGTTGCCAACAAGTGATGGCTATAAATATAATATTAATATTAGATAATATATATAAATATATGATTAGAATGTAATAAAATAGGCACCATAGTACTTTTTCACAGTATATGATAATAACATTATATTATAAAAATAAAATTTAGGTGAATATAGAAACTGAAACTCATTTACCAACGTTTTATTTTATAAATGGGCCACTTGTAACTCAAATACCACATTGGAGACAATATCTAATAATTTATGCAATAGGCGTAACTGCACTTATCTAGTAAGATTATATTGATAGAGTTGTAATAGATCCATAGGAACAGGAAGTGTAATTTATGCAAGCGCGGCTAAGTCACTATCATGGCAATTAGGGTTTGAAGTATAGAGATGATGTCTGCCACGATTGCAGCTACAAAGTTACGAAATCTGTATGCGGCCGAGGCATGCTTCCTGCTGGCCGCGTTCCCGACTGTTATGGTAATTTAATTGTATAATTCGACTTGACGTTGCCAACTATAATCGGACGCAGATCGGAATAAAATAAGGAGAATACATATGAATCCAATAACTGCTTCGAATGATATGGATGATCAATAATATCACAAGGTTTCAAGTTCACTATTAAGTATTTTAAGGTTGTAAAAATTTTTATATAAACATATCAGAAATTAGCTTTATTGTTATATAACAAAAACATTATGTAATATAACCTATATTTCATAAATTATTTTGTGTCCGAATACATAAAATAATTTATAAATATATTTGTCCAAAATATGTAATACAAATTTAATATTATTAAAAAATATATTTTAAAAAAGTGATAAAATTTAATATTTGTAAGCATTTTCTGCATGAAAACTACTTTTTATAAGTTGTATCATATATCTTCTTTTTTTTTTATTTATTATGTATATTAGTACGTTGACTGTAAAATATATTACATAAAATTCCACTTAAGAAATTATTAATCAAAACATTTGATAAATAAGTATTTTATCACAATTATATACGTACTTCGGGTTTATCGCGAACTGCGACGGCAAAATATTCATTGGTTTTTTTTTTCCTCAGAACTTCCTTTTATTTATTGTATATAAATCACGTTCTAGGCAAACACAAATCTGATATGCTTAACATTTGAACTAAGTTGGGTTTTCCCCTTTTACACAATGTACCTACATACTTGCGCCCTAGGAAAGGCCGATGACTCCACATTTGTGCCAAATGTGAATAATAACTATGTAGAGGACGACCTACTCGTAGCGCTATCAGGTACACTCAGATCCTTGTTTGTCCATGGAATGTCAATGACGATCGTTGAAATATGACGAGCTTTTTATTAAATAATGACAGAAAAACGACACTTAAAAGTTCTAGACGTGAAGGAATCTTCTAAAGCTTCCAATGTTTAAAATGACGAATCTAATAAATTCTAAAATATTTGTGTATTCCTTTGTATTATATTTTAGTTTTATTGTCCCTTTATTATTTGGCATTTATTTAATACACTTTTCTTAATTATGTATGGCTGTAAGACACACAGTCTAGTTTTTATTTGTGCCTTTTTTGGTACTCTATTTAATACATTCTTAAGCTGATTATAAACATATGCTAACCTTACTAAATTTATGCTTATTAAGGTTCATTGAACTTTTCGTACAAATTACTAATGTATTTAATAGTTACCCTTTTTGTGTAGTAGAGTTTCAAATTAGGGATCTAAAAATTTATTTAAATCATCCGATTGTTTAATCAAATATATATTTTAATAAAGAAATCTATCGACGTTACATAGATGCAAACAATAGGTTATAAAAGCTTTGCTAGTTTATATTATAATATACTTACTCTAATTTTTAAATATCATAATAATACATAACCATATCAAGCTACATACACAATATTTAATGAGTTGTCGTAAACTGCAACTTTATTTGGAGTACAAGTACAAAATCACAATCTTACAGGAGAGCGATTTGAAGGTTCCTTATGTTAGAAAATTATTGAAACTTCTATACTGAATATCGTATATACAGAAATTTAAATTATTTCCTTTGATTAATGACAAACCAAAGAACCAAAAAAACCTTAGGTCCCATCAAAAAGCTCTCCTGTAAAATTGAGTTTTTGTACTTCTACCAGGCTACGTAGGACCTGTCGTTACGTAAAATCCATATTTTTCCTGTTCCTGAGGTAATTTCGAGAAATCTTTCTTTGTGACTTTCCCATAAAAATATCGAATTTCAGACTTCTACGGCCAGGAGTTTTGTCAGTTACCCAGTCACAGTTAGTAACGCAAGTGTTTTATATATCAATATAGATTGGAGGTGTTCAATAATAATTAGCCTTTTAAACATATGTTCAGGTAGAATTTTGATACGTCACCTTATAGGTGTATACACTACTAATACTCAGAAACATGACATTTATTGAATATTTAATATGTTTTAATATATCGTTATTTAGTTGTTATATTCTAATAATATTAGCGACTTTTAGCGATTTGCGAATCTGTGGAGACCGTTAAAACAATAACGTGTACAATTCATATTTTATGTTAAACGAGCGACCAGCTTTGCTTGGATAATACATCTTATATTTTCCTATATGTTATTTGTGGGCGAGCAAGTGAGCCCTAATGCAATTGATTCGAGTAGATTTTTTTTGTTATAATTTTTTTAAATTATTTTTAGTAATACTGTGTTCACATACTTACAGGATATGAAAATTTTTTTTAGAAAACGTATAATAATTTGAACGTAGCGGAACTCGAACAGAAGAGGGACTCTTGGAAGCCGTCCAATCGCTTCGACCACTAACCCTTACGTTCTATACAACTACGGCGAAACTCTAATACGCTCGTTATAACATATTTTTGTAGTTGCATGACAAGCTTAAGGCAACTACCGTATTTAATTTGATAAAGATTAGTAGCTAGTAGCAGTACTATATCCGCTTAAAAGGTTTCGCAATTATCACATTATAAGCAACTCTTTTTGTTAAAGTTAGAATGAATATAGCAATTAGCAAGGTTTCCGTAAAAGATACCATTGCGGTATTTTTTGTACATCTATTAAATAAGAACAATCCCACTATTTATAGTTTTAATAATACTCAAAATTTTGTGGGTGCGTTCCCTATAAAAGCTACCAATCAGCTTAATTTTATCCGATATATTTAACAAATATTGAGCACTAAACCATACTAATTATACACCTTACTAACTACTACACCCTTCTCAAGAATCACTACCTATTGTTGAAAATTGTTCGAAGGAAGAAGTTTTTGAGCTTACTGCAAAGAGGCAGACAGACAGACGCGGCGGGGAGCTCTGTTGTATATTTTATAATATGTAGTGAAGTCCCCGGTTGACAAGTTATATAACGGCAACCGTCTGTTAATAAAATCACTCAAATCTTATGTAATACAGTGCACAATCCTCACTGGCAACGGAGATGTTTAATTGAATTATTGTTAAGTTACAATTTTATTAAGGCGCTACGTTGCAGACTATATTATACATATATTTATTTATTAGACTATATTATTAGAAATTACTTACATTTATATGAAAAATCCACATTATATTGTATAATTGATTGCAAAGTTTTTGTCTTATTTTAATAACAAGCGACGGCGGAATTTTTGAAATGAAAAACATATTTACAAAACGTATAAAAAATACGTTTTCTATAAATGTTTATTTTTTTAATATCATGAAAGTGTGAAAATGAAAAAAATCTTAAAGTGAAATTAGTAGGATTTGCTATATTTTGGAAGCCAAGTCTTGTGTACCTGTGAGCACATCTTCTATTACTGCTATGATCTTTAATTTCTAAAATGTAGTACATCTATAAGTATATAACATTTCATATTTGTATATAAAAAGCTCAAGCAATAAAGAATTTGGTTTTGATGGGATACATTTGAATAAAAATAAAATGGTCTAAATGACACAAAAGTAAATGTAAGTAGCAACTTACGATGCCATCTTGTTATGCAGCAGTGTACATTGAATACAAATTATAGTATTTGGCGGTCAAAGCAGCCGGAGCACTAAAGTTAATTTATTACCTAGCTAGTACGTACTATATACGGTGACGATACCATGTATCACGTATGCAGTATGAGAAAATCGGTTTATGGGAATTAATACTTGGAACGCTATTATAATTGCTTCCGGTCACATAATTTCACGGAAAACTCCTAACACTGAATATTTTACTTTTTGTTTCTTGATAATGCTAATATACGACGGGGAAATGTTAAAGAAACTGATACAATTGATTGTTTTAAAGTAATGAAAAAGAGGTTCACGTATATTTCAAATTTAAGTATATGTTAAGTTACTCTAAGATTTTGTAACTTATATTATCATGAATCCTTAAATAATTTATACACGCCTGTATATTATAGAATCTATTAACAAACTTAACGCTTTAAGTGAACCTAAATTACTCCTTCATGTAATGAGCAAAGGAACAAACGAAATGTCTTACTTTGTAGATTTGTCAAACTATAGTTCCTATCTCAAAAACTTAACAAATAAATATTTTGTACAAAATCTATTTAGGCCTGCATGTTCTAAAAGTTTAATATACATAGAATTCTATCTAATATCTATAGAAAGAAATGTATATCAAGGCAGTAACTACTGTAAGTAATATATATATATATATATACAAAATCATAAAATATTTAATCATAGTAAACAAATTAACCTTTATATCCTTACACCCTGTAACTAAAAATAAATTGTGTATTTTTACATTTCATTTAAATTCAGATAAGAGCCCTCTGTATGTAAGAAGCTTAAAAACATAACGACTCTATTAGTCACAAGATGGAGCTACTTACTTGTATAATGAGTTGAAAAAGTCGCAAGAATATTTTGTGGCAATAATATTGTTAATAGGAACTATAATTATAGTTATATATTTGTAGTAAATTTATAATTATAAAAAACTAATAATTTGGTGTTTAATTAAATTTTCTATTTAATTATATAAATTAATAAATCTTAAAATAAATTGATATTTTCGAATATATACTATATATGTACATACTTCCGAAAACAAAACACTTTTCATAGGTAGGTAAACATTAGGAAGCCGGATTTTGTATTTTATTATATGTTTGCGCGGTTGGACCAAAATAAAAGCCTTTCAAAAGATTTTTGTCGTTAACCGCTCCGATTCAAGTAGCAGCGGTCTGCGGGTACATTGTGCGCTTAATGCACTCTGTTCATATGGCATGTTGACTTTTTATTTTGTTATTGAGACGTTATTGGACGGATGGAATTACCCTTCCTTAACATATTGCCATGATTACTTCACTGCAATGATTTGGCTGTTTCCACGCAGTGCCGTGTTTTATATAATTTTTTTATTGTTAGTCGAACGCAAATTATTATGATATTATTAGATATAATCGTCACGACATATACTAAAATACAAAATATTCAATACATATAAAATAAAAATATATAGAATTATGATTTTAAGCTGTAATATATAAGACATAGGTTTATATAACGTATAACATACACATTTATGTTCACTTTGAATGTCATGAATAGTGCTCTACCTCAGCGAACATCCTAAATTCTGTGGTCAGTCAACCCTGTGCACAAAGAGGGTAAGGAGGTTGAGTGCCTCCCACTTCCTCGTACGTCTACATTGCGTGGCGGGAAATGTCAAGGCCGCGTCCGCTCACTTCCTTTGATACCGCCAGTGATTGTGATTACCGTCTTACATATAAATGTATAATAAATACAAGCAATAATTTAACTATTGCGGAAAAATAGAATGGAATTTACCGCTTACAATGCTAGCTCAGTGAGATAGTCAATTCCTATAAAATCTTATACTGCTATTCGTAGAGTATATCTATGTATACAGTTCTAAGAACGGCGTTTTGTTTACACGTCACATATGCATGAAGCTGATCTAACCTGTAAACTACTACTACTTTTTATATCAAGATTGTGCGCTTTATTTTTATATTATAATTAGTTGTAAAAAGTAAGATTAGCAAGGAAGAGGCCGTCATGGTGCAGTGTGGCACCATTTAACTATATAAGGTATGGGTGGTCATGGGTTCGATCCCAATGGGGGAATGGTTATATTACTTTTTCCGCTTCGCACTAAACAAAGCGTTCGAGCGGGAAGTGGATAATGGAATATCTTGTTCTCTCTGCCTACCCTACTATGCGTGCGTGATGAAATAAAGTAGTCTTGAAGAGGAAATATTAATGCTTGCAGCCAATTGTTGTGTATATTCAAATTTCTTATAAGTAAGATATTGTGTAATTTCCTGAGTATTTTCCTGAATGATAAGAGATTGTCAAGGTTGATGATTAATTACCTTAGCGCTGCGTTAATCTCGACTTGTGCTGAGAGCGGAAATCACTCACTCAACCACTTGTGTTTTGAAATAGACTGAAAGTATACATTAATTTAACAAAATATATTTTTCTTCCCGATATGAATGTACAATATAACTCCATTAATACGATTCTGTACGGATCCAACTTGAAACGCGTCTTAAGCGTAAAAACTTATTAAGCGAGATATGAAAAATAAATCATTGTATAGTGATTTCGTGAAGACATTGAATTATATATTTTTTTACAGTATACCGTTTTATTATATTTATTTGTTTAGTACTGTTGATAATTTTTTATTTTAAATTACTTAGATTATAATTTATATTGATTATAAATGTTTAGATGAATTACTTGAAATATAATTTAAATTTAGCAAAACGTACGATTATTGCTAAAATTTGCAATTATTTAATTTAACAACGTCGGTGTTACTCTTCTTGTTTAACATCACCTTGTTAGGATTTAATCACATATCCAATTAAAGTGATTTTAATTTTCTTTCAATACATTTGATTTAAATTTTTGAAACAAAAAAAAAATGAAATCCAATACAGTGTCAACTGCTTATCAACTAATCTCCAACTAATAACTGCCTAAAAATACACAAAAAAATTGTAGATCAACTAGCGGTTGGCAACTGCTATTGCGGCATAGATAGCGTAATAACGAGATGATGAATCGTATCAAGAAAGAATTGTACGAAATCACTTGCAGTGATGCACGTATAACCGCATATTATGCATTAAGTATGTGTATTCAGCAAGAGCGTATTAACGGGGTTTTAAATAATATGTCGTTTTAAAATTTTAAAGGATTACATGTATACTAATTTGCTATCATGGCTTTTTGTTTATTTCAAGTACCTGTAGACTTATAAAATTAGTATAACTGTCATAAAAAGTAACATTTAAGATAAGAAACAAACGTGGCTTAGTTTAAAAAGATTAAAATGGAATAGAGTGTCTTTATGTTATGCCAATACCCCTTTAAAGTAATCTCCTGTCAAATAGCTAAGTCTAAACTTCTTACTTATCTAAAGAAATTGAAGCCTGTAAAGTTTATACAACTTTCTTCTTATTTTTAAGATTCTGTGTTACTTCAGATTTACAAAATCTTTTATTTAGTCATTTAAGTGCATTTCTGATGAAAAAGCAATTGTAATTTATATGACGATTACAATCACAAGCGACAGTGTTTTAAAACAATGACATTAACAAACAGTTGCTTTCATATATCTTTTAAATTTGTTTAAATATTCTAAAACGAAGACTTTTTAGTCAGTTGTATCTTTAAGTAAACTGTAGTATTATAGTTGATATAGATAAGTGGAAAACAGCCATTTTATTTTCCTTGTAAGTGAATAAGGATATTGAAAACAGTGACTACATTTTTAAAAATTTAATACTGTATTGTACTATATACGCGGTTCGATATTATTTTATAGTATAGTTCGATACTATTTTCATAAAGTATAATCAAAATATTTTAATTTGTCCGCTCTGGTAAGATAAAGCGCGGCGTTAAGTACGACTACTCAACATGCAATGTTTCGATGTCGAGAGGAAACTGATTATCAGAGAGAGAGATGATGAGAGATGTTTTGACGGTAGGTTCTCTCTATGTGGGAGGGACCATGGTAGGGACCATGCTATGTTGGAAAAAGAGAGAACCAACGTTATTAAAAAAAGATTTTGTAAATTGTAGTACACAACCGTCAGACAATATTCTGGTCCGTTGTAGAAAGGATGGCGTAACTACATCCAATGGAGCGCGGTTCCTGAGCCTTTCTTATGGTAGGCACTGATTTTGGAATGCGAAAATATATAGAGAATTTTGTTTCAAAGTTTGTTGTTATAAATTGTAATTTTACAATCTTTTTCCTTATTTCAACAATGTTCTTGTGTGATTTTCCTGATTACCGTTTTCCCTTAGTATAACAAGGTAGGTAAACGGAGACGTTTGATTTATTATACCAGACGAAAAAAAAAAAGAAAATGTAAAAATATATTTGTTGCCATCTTGGTGCAGTGGGATTCTGAGTATAAACGTGATGGTTATGGGTTTAAGTGGAGAACTGAATGTTTTAACACTAGATTCTGTCTGCCTGATAGATACAAGTTAAGATGAAAAAATATATATGTATATTTACCGAGTGCGCACAATTCTGTAATTAATTACTTATTAAGCGAGAAAGTAAATTAATGTGTATTATATGAATAAAATTTGCTTATAACTGTTGATTCCTTCAAATTTATTTTCTTACCATATAGTACTTACTAGCGTAATCACTGAGAATTTTATTGAAATTTATTTTGTAAAATCATGTCGACTCGAGGATTTTCTCTAATCTGAAGCATCGCCGTTTTCGTAACCGTTGAAGCGTCAAATGCGCCCAAACGCTTACTCGTTCCCACCGAAAGGGCGCGCCGTTCTCTCACCCGAAGCCTTAGGATGTAGACAACGCTAATTAAGCAATTAACGACGTTTTTTGTATACTGTAATAAATATAATACAAGTAAATATTCAATCTGGCACTGTTATGAGTAGTATTTAGTATTTATGAGTCGTATATTGCTTAATAATAAGGAATCATCAGAAAAATTCTGAATGTTATGACATGTTATGGTTTTTTATCTGATGTATAAATTATGTAAAAGACTGTTGTTTATTTGTGTAATATTGATCAGTTGGGATATTATTTTTTTTGTACATGTAATGTGGGTTACAATACACACTTGCAGCATTGATTGTATTCAAAATGTTCACTACCCCGGCCTTTTAAAATAGAGCGGGGAGTAATATATCTAAAAATGGACAATAAAAATGGCATAATTTGCTGTATGCTACTCACATTTCGGATGCACGCAAGTTACGTCTCGGATGATGTCGATTGCGTGTAAATGATTAATATAATCATCATAGCACTGGCAGGTTACGCAGCGAGAGTGCATTCTCGGCTATCTAATGACAATGAGCATCCCCGCTTTCCAAGTTCAATGACAATGAAAGTGTTGTATGTGTGAAACTTGCGAGTTATAAGAACAATATACAGAAGATTGATGACAATACTGTTTTGTGGAATTATTTTAATTACATAAACATTGTACATGTATCGTTTACTAAAAATAATACAATTAGATTTTTATAAAGTACCTCGTTATTTTAATCTATTACTAAACAGAAATTTTGATTGATTTTGAGAAAACTTTGCCAAAAACCAATGCATTTGGCAATATAAAACATCCAACATAATTGATTTTGTGGCAGCATTTTTGTTTAGTGAGTTAATTAATCGGTACGATATGCCTAACACCTATATAGATAATCTAGTAACTCGTGAAAGGTGAAATATGGTTGTATAAAAAAATAAAAAGCTACTTAGTGGGTATTCAAAATATTGAAGTGAGCGATGAGAAGCTCTTTACTGGTCGACGCAATTGGAATTCGAACGCTATCACCTCCTAGACTATTAGAGCTACGGGCATGAATTTTGGTATACTTACTGGGTTTGGCTTAAACATTGTCTAGATTAATTTGGGAAGTTTCCTAATTAGCGGTATTTAGATTCCTCTGTTTACTTGTAGAATTGAATAAATACTCAAGCTCGACCATCTGCGTGCCAAACACTGCTGGCTACAAATCAGACCCATACTGGAAAACCACTGCTGCTGAACTTGGTCTCAATTAATGTGCACAAATCCTGGTTTGACAGAGCTGAATAATTGTGATTTCACAGAGTATACTCTGTGCTCTTCATACGTAGCTCTGTCTAAAGTCAAAACAATTGTAGCCCAGTCCTAATGGATAGATAAACAAAAGGCTTAATACATTTTGTTCATCTATCGTTGAACGTCATATATATGTATGTTTTTTTGATAATAAAAAGTTTAAATATTTAGCTAAAAAACGAAATAAATCTACATTAGATTTAACCTGCAACATAAATAGCATGCTAGTTAAATTGTCTCATATTACTGACGTATAACAAGTATTTGTCCATAAAGTAGTAATAGAAAATGTTCTACTGCACTTTATATTACTTATGTTGATATTTAACTGAGCGCGGTCGCAGCAGCAACGCGGCCGGCGTGACGCGCCGTTGCGCATGCTTCACTGCCAAGGCCATGCTTTCTCTCGATATACTGTAACGTAGACTTATATAACTACAGATCCAATATGGAGTAATCCATGATTACTTGTAATTTACAACAGTAAAACAAATAAAGATTACAACAGCTCTTCGAATTTATTATAACTGAGCAATTTACTTTGAAAACAATACCGCTTAAGCCTCTTAGTAACATACTAGTTCTTGCTACTTGAAAGAAAGTAACTTTATAATTGTTTACAGATCGTAACGGCACTAAGAGCTTTTGACTTGGATTTTATATTTTAAGCGCATAAAGCTTATGTCAGATATGAGGTAGATAAGTTGTTAACCTTACTGGAACTATAAATATGCTATTACAATCACGCATTTGAATAAGACTTTATACAAAATGCTGTTTTGAGTAATTTATGGAACCTTTAAGGGTTTCCGTTATATTAAGTGAAGGATGTTTGCTTGTTGTTCTTGACCTAAACTTCGATGTCAACTAGTTATTTCCGTATTTATCACACTAATGACATGAAATATTCTATATTAAGGATATTTAAAAGTACATAATATTTAACAATATGTTACAGATATAATAGAATATAACAAAAATAAAACTAACGTATAAGTTGGTTTTTACTAGTTACATTTAAGAATGTGAGGATATGATATCTCAATTTATAATTTCCGCTTCAATCTATACAGTATAGAAATATATATATATATATATATATATATATATATATATACACTAGCAAGACTAACCAGTGCATTGCAGCAGTGACGCAAGTTACCGCAGCACTAGGCTATTAGGTATCGTAACTAGGTGTACATTAACATTTGACTTCCGTGTCACTTCTGTCATGGGTCTCACGGCACACTGCTTGAGCAAGTCGTCCTTATCATTGCGACCGAAATCTGTTTAAATCATTTTATTAAGCATTAAAAAAACATATTTGTTTCAATTAAACGAAAATATAAAAAAAAAATTAAGAAATTGTAATTGCCTTCTGATTGTAAACATCTTAGATTTACATTTTTTCGTCTAACTAATTATAGAATTATTTGCGGTTTTATTCGAATATAACACAATGTTATATATCTATACTTATCAATAGACAAAATTTACAGAGCCGTTGTGATGTTTTGTTCATTCACAAAACATGAATTATAATGCATCGATGGGTTTAAGAAGCTCACGTATTATGTAAAAAACGCTTCTGGATGCGCATGCCGGACACCCACGTTGCAAATTCTTGTCCATTATAGTCTCCATCTCACGGGCTCATGTATCGAACGGGAGTCATTACTGGGCGGTGCATAGGGAATTACTTTTTGTAAAGAAACATTCTTCCCAGCTGATCATATGAATTGATTTGTGGCCATGAAAGTTTTTTTTTATACCTGTCATTATGTAACATTAACGTAGTATGGCTTCCGTAGGTACATACATGAGATAAATTGTTGTCCTATTTCTTGTATGTTTGTCGACTTTATAATATATAAAATGATCAATATTCATTACGAACGCAACATTATAGCCTTATTTGAACACTCATAATGTATATATAAATTAAAATTAATATAAACACCACAAAACTATTATAAAACGATTGTAAAAGTGAAAAGTTTTTTTTTTACAACGTTTACGACAATAAGCACTAAAACGTGTTTTTAAAAATTGAATTGTAAACTGTGCCTCATCGAAACTAAGATAAAATAATACTTTGTTATTGTTTCTAGACCACCGGGCAGATAAAGGTGTAACGCATACTCCCTACTCCCCCGCGAAGATGGCTTCGGTGTCTGCTCGACACTGACATTTGTGCTGAGTTAAATATTATTTTTAAACACCCTAAACAGAAGAGAGCTACATGTGCCACCACCTGACCTTACTGAGCTTTCCCACGCGAGAATATCTGATTCGTTTACTATTCGCTTCCTCAACCTTAAACTTTAACGTCTAATCGTAACACGTGGCGCTGTCTTTTTTATACTGACTGCGAGATTTGTGTTTCGGGAGCAAACGTCTCGAACGCATCGAGGCTTAAATTTTTTTTCTGTTTACTTAAATGGTGATTGTTTTTCAATTTATTTCGTCATTCGACGGCGTCATGTGGCTCCAATCAGCGTTTGACGAGGCTTTTAAGTTTTTCTATACATATTTAATAATTTACTACCAAGACTTATGTTGATGTTTACTATTTTTTCGCTTTTTTTATATTTAAATATGTTTTTCAGCAGTGCCGCAGTATGACAATGCGATTTAGAAGCTAGGGAAAACTTGTCAATGTAATTGAAGTATGTATTCATATAAAATTTAAAAAAAAAATGAGTTTATAAGACAGTTTCATAAGAATATTTTCTGGAATAATTCACTATAGTAGATAGTCTCTGCTTTCAAAAATCAATTATATTGTTTAGTTTTAGTAAATGAATTTGTAATATCGATATCCAAAATTATAATGCAAACCATTCAATATTGCTAAGCAATACCTTGAATGAAGTGGCTTTTTATTTGTTTCGGGCAGAGGGGTGGAAATAATAATACGTTGTGAATGTGCGTCAATTGCGAAGTCAATGAGGCGTCATAGCCGTGGACATCCCGCAGCGTACCATTGTTCCTACATCTGTCGCGTTTAGGTACAAAAACAAGTGATCTTCAAATTATACATATATATTTAAACATTATTATATAAATTTGTTACAAAATTGTATTGAATAAATGTTTTTTTATATATCTTTTTCAATAAAGTAGTATAGTATATTTAAATAATATATAATATCTATGGTAATATCTAAGCTTTATTTAAGTTCCACGGGAAACATTTTCCTTATTTATTTAATAGTTGTTTTTATATTAATTAGATAAAATTCTGCTTCCTAGCAAGTTATAAATACGAGTAAAATTGGATAAGGAAGCGGCGAATAGAAGCTATGACGTCATGTTCAGAATAAACTAAATACTGAGAACCGAAACGTTGTGTCAGTGCACTTGTCCTGATAGATAGCGCTGGCGCACGTGTGTATAGCTAGCATTGTATATACCTTACGTAAAAATAAGAGTAGAACATTACACGTATTGACTTAAGATAAGATTGTATAATATTATAGCAAGCTCTTTGATTATAATTTTTTTAATTTTATTTACTGTCTCCACTCTGATTATATTTTTGCAAAAACCTTTCGTGACATATACACAAAAGAAACGATCTTTTGTCAATGGTCTAGTTTTAATTAAGTAATAGTAATTGTATTGTATTCTAGCATTAAATTATAATTTGTTACATTGTTCACTAAAGTTTAATTATTTATTTGTAAGATAAATTCTTGAAGAGCACCCTTAAATATCTGCCAGAGATGCTTTATTTTTAGTAAAATTTTATTGCGTAATTATATTAATAACACACGCTCTTCCGCGGTCGCTTCAAATGTTACGAATTATTACTACGGTTTAATGGGTTTACTTAAAACGTGTATAGTAAAATAAATATTGTGTATTTTGTGGATAATAATAAAATTACGAGAATATATGTCGAGAATAAATACTTAAATTGAATTGTAGACACAGCACAGTGTAAGTACACAGTACAATTTAAATATGAAAAAATATATATTAGTTGACAATAATTGAGTATATTTTATTTATTATAATTCAGAATATAAGGCTTTATTTACTTTATGTTTGGAAGAAAATAATCTTTGAAAGTTTTCGGTCTTTATAATAGCTGCGATGCTGAAAATTATATGGTAAACATGCATTACAGAGACAGTGTCGTGCATAGCGTAAATTTTTAACGACGGCATAAACTTTTTATACAAAATAATAGATTCTATAAAACACACTGCACATTATATGTAAATAATATTCAATATGATGGATTTTCTAAAAGTGATAGACGGCTCTAATGACATATACTTTGTCACGCTCCCGCTCTTTATCCACATGAGGATATCCGTCTCCACGGGCTTTGAAGCTTTGATCCTTTTGCTAAAAATATCTAAAACACATAAATTATAGAGAGTAATCTGATTATGCATATATATAAGATTGAAAGTGTCGATAGCTTAAGTACATGTTGATAACAATTCTGCATACAATAAGTTATTATTGCTATTTTTCTTCTTTCACGCTTTTCAGAGTAGGCAAAGAGAACCTAGTATCCAGACACTTGCTTCTCCACTTTCTGGTCGAATTCCAGACATTGCGTGTTAAGTTGCTGAACTTAAAGCCGCACTTTATCTTACCAAAGTGGAATTACCGAGTGGGAGTCGAATCCACAACCAATCGCTTTTACATACAAACGCACTGTGCACAATAGCATAGAGATATAATAGGTACTATATAGTAATAAGATATTCTCTTCATTTGTTTTGCTGTGAGGCAGACAGAACATCCTGACTGATAGCTACTATATCATATCGGGCAGCAAGAATATAAAATACAATATTATTATTTTTATAACAACTTTAACTTTGCTGTTAAATCTAACCAAATCATTAAATTGATTAACTTACGCGGAGGCGAAATACCAAGAATGAGCATCGTGGCGCAGTGTGATAGTATCTGACTGTATACGCGATGGTTGTGGGTTCGCTTTCCATTTGGGGGAATGATTATATTTAAATTATTTTCATTTTCCCTCTCTGGTGACAAGACAAAGCGCGAAGAGTTTTGCCACTCAATATACTCTCCATCACATAATATACGTCTCCGATTCACGCGGAAGCGTTAAGTGAAGTTCTCTTCGACTACACTGCTATATGGGAAAAAATGTAAAGCCGATTAGATGATGTTTTTTCGGTTAGTTTACAACTAAACTACTTTATTAACTCACTGCTATTTTAATCGAGATTTTTGAACAGTTCAAACACCAAAGTTTCAAAACTTTTGTTCTTAAACTTTTTTCATGTTTCAAAAGAACCCCATATATATTAAAAATAAATACATTAGAAATATACTGTTACGATCCCAACTTCCTACGTAACGAACCGAAAATGGCATACATACGTAATATCTACGATAATAATACTACTACGAGTACTATATGAAACGTTAAGGCGAAACTCAAAGCGATTACTTAAGACGAGGTCGGCGTAAGTTACAACAGATCATCTCTGTTTAAACTTGATTTAGCGTAAAAACATTTTGAATGTGCTTCAGATTCGCCCAACGTTTTTCTTATTAAAGAATCCTTTATTATCTGTGCGGTATTTGATACTGCCACGGCAGCTGGCGCCTAAAGCTTGCGAGGAATGGAAGCGGATTCAATTGCAGTCCTGCAATCCGATCTTTTGTTGTCGGAGGCGATATTCAAGTATTTATCAGATTTGCAGTGTCTCGTGCGCTTGTCATCTTCAAATGTAACCTGATCTATGAACAAGCTTTTGTGGTAGCAGAATAATGGTAGCAGCATGCGCTAAGTGTCTCGATAGATAGATAACTAAGCTGACATGCTTATCTTGACATATATCAATGGAAATTTACATTTGGTATACTATTTTCTAATAAGATACACTTTATTTCGTTATAAAAGTAAGAAAGAGTGCAATTTTAAAGTTAATATATAGATATCAAATATAATCATCTATTAAGCTTATGATTAACTGGATTAGTCCACTATAAGAAGTGGATTCATGAAGTTGTCGATACGCGCCCTACATGCATAATGCTCGGTGTTACGGCGTATTACGTGCGAAACCGTTATGCAAGACGTTCGGAACCGGCGCAGGCGCACGCCGCGCGTGAGAAGCAGTCCACCATTCGCAACACCACTGACAGCAACTAAGTCTGGCGGCAATTAGTAGAACATTAGTTATGATACATTTAAACTAATGTCAATATAACAAAAATATGAAAAATAAATATTACCTAATTTTTATTGATAGCGACTTTGTACACGTGGAATTCTAAAATAGGCTAAGTTAAGTAGGCTAAGTTACTCCTTATTACATCGGCTATCTGCCATCGAAATTCCCGTCAAAATGAGTCCAGCCGTTCCAAAGATTACCCGGAACAAACAGACAGACAGAGAGACAGACATATATATGTACCTTGTATGCATACAAGTAAAAAGCCGTTATTTTAATATTACAAACAGACACTCCAATTTTATTTATATATAGTAAACTAAACAGCAAATTTATAATCTCCTAGAAGCCACAGAAAAATTTAGTACAGACATTAAAATGAATTTTGGCTTGGATAAATGTAAAATAAATAGTATTATAAAAGGAAAATATCATAAAACTGATCCATATATATTACAAACGCAACAGAATTTACGTATAAATACAATGGAAATTACAGATACAAATATTTAGGCTATTCAGAGAGTATGGGGATAGATCACACTAAGATAAAAGAAAAAGTACATAGACAGAATAAATAGAATACTAAGAACAGAATTAACGGCAAGAAATACAATCAAGGCAATTAATACTTGGGCTGTGCCAATTTTAACATACTCCTTTGGAATCATTAAATGGACAATTACGTACTTATAAAGTCTTAACAGACTGACCCGGACAATGTTTTACAAACACAACATACACTACATTCACTCGGCTATAGAAAGATTTAACCACAAGAGAAACTTAGGAGGTAGAGGAGTAATTGATATAAAAAATCTACACAATAAACAGGTATTTAACATTCACACATACATGCACAGCAAAATTAATGACAGCCCCATACATAAAGCTCTTACGTTAATATCTAAGTCAGGCACACCTCTAAAATTAAATGATAGTAACAGACCTACCGAAGAAATAGTAACAGGCCAGCAAAAGCTAAGTAATTGGAAACAAAAGTCACTGCACGGTAAACATTCTAATCAATTACAACAAGAACATATAGACAGAACGGCATCAAATGCATGGCTCACCAGAGGAAATTTATATAAAGAAACAGAAGGATTTATGGTCGCCATCCAAGACCATATTATAAACATTAAAAATTACCAAAAATACGTAATTAAGGACCCAACTGTAGTTTCAGACAAATGTAGATTATGTAACACAAGCCAAAAGACAACAGAGCATATAACCGGTGGATGTCCATTTTTAGCAAATAAGCAATATACTAAAAGACATAACAATGTAGCGAAGCAAATACATAGACTCCTTCCATTAAAGTATAAGTTAATAGATGAAGCAGAGCCATATTATAAATATAAACCTAAGAATGTACTAGATAATCAACACACTAAACTTTATTGGGACCGGGATTTTATAACTGATAAAACTACAACAAACAATAGACCTGACATAACATTAATTCTAATAAAGGAACAAATAACCTACTTGATAGACATATCCATACCCAATGCCGAAAATATAAGGAAGAAATACACGGAGAAAATACAAAAATACATCCCACTTTCAGACGCAATCCGACAAATGTGGCACCAGCACACAGTTAAAATCATACCCATCATTCTATCGTCCACAGGGCTCATTCCGAAATCTTTACATACATACCTAAAAGAATTAAGCCTATACAAAAACACTTTCATCCCTTTACAAAAGTCAGTAATTATAGACACTTGCTCTATAGTTCGGCGATTCCTGACATCTACAACTCAAACACCCACAGTCATGCACAATGAACTGACCCACTTGGCTTAGCCCGTGACAGGTTCACACCACCAGCTTCTTGCTGAGATCCATAAGAAAAATAAATCACAATAATATATATATATATATATATATATATTTTCATTAATATATTTGACATTTTACAATTATTGTGTAGCAAAAAACGACACTGAACGTTTTAATTTTGTATATCTTTAATTTACCAATAGACCAAAAAAAATATTATATACTTACATAACTTATATGTATGTGTGAGAATTTTTAAGTGTGGGAACATAGGAAAATTTATTTTTATTCTTCTAATAAATTATATTATAATAATAAGTAAATTAACAAGTTCAACGTAAGATAACAAAAAAATATAATTGAAAGACGTCGCCTATGTTGGGCAAACATGTGCGACGTAGTTTGTTAAAAAACGCGTGGCCTGAAAAAAATATAGAAAAAAGCCACTCGAATACTGAAGTTCGTTCGTCTCGACAGGAAATATGATATTTTATTTTAGCCGTGGGATCAAACCAGGGCGATAATTTGTATTTCGAATGAAGCATCAAAGATGGTTACAGTAAAGCTAAATTGTGAAAGATAATATTTATACATAAAGCAAACAGGTAGGTACTTTAGATGGAAAATCTCGCAAAGCCTTAAGCTGTTTAATAATCTGAAAAAAAAAACCATATACATGTTTAATTAATTTGGGGCCCAATGTCGATACATAGATATATCAACGTAATGAAAAAGTTATCTCTTGCTTATCACAGCCAATGCCTAGAATCGATACCAATCTGCGTCAACCTCTAACTAGAAGCCATATTAGAATGATTGCATGTAGCTGTTGATTTACTATCGTCATTAATTTTGGAGCTCTTCCTATATTCTGCATACATTTCTCTTTAGATGTAGAATTAACAAGTTTCTGCGATTTACGTATATTAATTTCAGTATTTCTTAATAAAGCTAAAGTTTCAGGACAAATAATATTTATAATAGTTTCAATTAACATTTACTATGAATGGTATTAAAATTGTCATAGCTTGGGGAGTTATATGAATAAATATGCGTTGAGTATTATTTAATCAACCATAAATTATAAATCCTAATCTTAAGGAAAGTGATATATTAAGTAAAAATATTCTTAAGTATCATTGTAATTAATAGGTGAAGGAAAAACTTTGGACTGTTAATGAAAACTGTGCGGACGGAAGAGCATTTGGCATAGCTTAATTCCATATGTAGGTTGCACTTTAGTGCAGAAAGCTATTATTTTTTATAGTAATCCATAAGAAATATATTGAATTAATGAGATAAATATTACCTACACTATCATGTATTTGACGTTTACATAAAGTGGCATGTTGCTATGGCAACGCGTTGTTTCCAAACGGGACATCTAGTAATTATAAATGAACATACGTATATAATTGAAATTTTATCCCAATACGTTAAAATCTACCATATTCAAATTCGTAATCCTTAAAATATTAGATGTATATACTAATATGGTGCACGATGGTGTCGTTGAGCCTATAAAATCGTCTGAAGTGTAAACAAGTGTAAATATCGCCCCGCATGCAATCGTAAAATCTATTTCTCGCGCCATTGCGGCACGTACTATTTAGATTTTTTATAAAAGGACCATTAACTCATTTCAGTATATAAATATATTACACATTCAACGTAGCGATATGATTTATATGTAAAATACTTATAATTGTATCTGAGTATGCAAAATACGCTAAAGATGCGAGTATAATTGAAATAAGAAATGACATTGTATCTATGGCAATTAAAAACATATTAAATATTAAGATTATTGCATGGAAAGGATTAAGAGCAAATTTCATCTTTGACATTTAACGACTGTGTCAGAAGATTTCAAAAAGAAGTTTCTTATTCAAATGTTTTTTGCAATAGTTGAAAATCAATTGTATCAAATTGTAAGTATACTCGTAATTATTATCATTTGAAAACAAGATTTTTTTCTGTCAAAAATATATGGAATAGATTATGTTTTTAGAGGCATTAAATAGACTGTGGCTTCAGTTAGCACACCTTGTTCAAGTTCAATTTATTAATCATTCAAGTTCAATATATATGTAAATTGTTCTACTTACGAGTTTATATGTAATCAATTCAAATTCCATTTATATGTAAAATATTGTACTTACGAGTTCACTAAAAATATCATAGTATTATTGATCAATAATACACGTGACAAACAAAGAATTTGCTCTAATATAAGTTCCAATGGATAAGAGGACAAAGACAGGCCACTGACTCACCGACAAGATTATTAAGCCTAATATTATACACATGCGCACATTGAGCTAAAGGGAATTGTGATCCATCCTGATTGCTATTCCCAGCGACGATGCTACTCTATACCTCTAGATATGTAAAATTATTCTCAAACATGATGTAACTTTTATATATATTGAAGAATGAACAAAAACTTAGATTATCATAAAAATATCTTAACATTTGTGAAATAAGAAAACTACAAAATAGAAATGAACCGGTTAGTAGTTTTTTAAATATTCGGCATAGTGTAAACTCGAAATAATAAACAGGGGTCGGCATTTCAATGTCAAAGTTGCAATGCATACTTGTTTCTCCTTAATAGACAGTTTTAAAAAAATATAAATATTATACAATATGAAAAATATAAATATAGAGATAATTATAAAAATATAAAAAATATTAATATATAAATTATACTTATCTTAAGATGGCTGGACTGTTAGTTAAGTGTAGTATTTGTTTATTTGATTACTACAGTCTGCATCTGTCTTATGAGAAAACTATAAAAATGGTAATTAAATAAATAAAATTAATTCTATTACATTCAGATTTTGTAATTATTTTACTCACACCCATCCTCCCCGACCATAATGTACTTTAAAAAATTAACTTCTATTGGTACAGCGTAGTACGCCACGATTTGATCTCTCAAATGAGCAGCTGCCAATTGTAAAGTCATACAGGCAGACTGCACTGGAGAAAAGTCTTTAGGAGTAGCCTTTATATAAAAGTCTGCTTTGAGACCAGGTGCAAGTAAAAATCTGGTGCGCGGATAGCAACACCAACTCGCTCCGAGACGACTCCTTTCATTCCACAATCCACAGTATTGGACATAAATGGATCGCGATGACGCATTCCAAACTCTGAAATTATATATTTTTTGAAAATATTCGTATAGAAGATATAAAAACTAAAGAAAAAAGACAAGGAAATTATTAAAACTTATTGGCTAGAGGTTAAAATGTTATTTTCTTAACAGTGTCGTGTTTTTGCCTTGATCATTTGTTTTTTTATGTTTTATTCTGGTTCCTAGTAGTTTGTGCTTTTTTCAAATTAAGTAGATATCACTTTAATTACCTTAAGTTGTGAACTAAGATGATGTCATCTATGTCAAAACGTAAATTGTTAGAGTTCCACACTAGTTCTATAGGAAAAATAGGCCTAATTTGCGCACGTATAGAACTCAATATATTTGATATTAAAGGTCTTTGGTTTTCACTAGGCACAATATTTTCTATATCCACCTGAAAAATACCACGAACATGAGAGTAGAAACAACAAGTAGTCAAGAAGTGCAACATTATTTTTGAGATACAATTTGAATCAAAACAATTTTGTCAAGCAAACTATATCTAGATATTTTCCAAGTATAGTTCGAAAAAGTGTGGAAAAAAAGAGTGAATCATTCACCTAGCACCTATTTTCTGACATCTTGTCTGTGCGATTTGTAGCTCTGAACAATGTGAAAGAAAAATAAAAAAAGACGTGCAATACTGATGTTTATTACAACAGACTATCCAATGCATAAATGTTAAAAAATTACGTGCTATAATTGAGTGTGAGTGCAGGAGATGCGCACAGATGCTCGAAAATGCCTTAAATTTCAGTTATTGTAAATTTGGTAAACGAATTCCTGAGTTTTCTGATGCCAGTTTTGATTTATTTTTAATATTCTAAAAATACCGATGTTTGTATAAAGTTTTTAAAAGTTAATTGTTTTCAAAAATAATTAAATTCAAAGGACTTATTTAGGTAAATCCGAAATTTTAATGATAATAATGTTCATGTGTTTTATAAAATTATTTTCTGCATTTTTCTTTTTTCTATAGTTTATTAGGCCTATGCCAAGTTCAGTCAATTTTAGATAACTTTATATACAATTAAGGAAAGCCAGTTTTGCTTACGTATTCAGCATCTACGCGCTCACGTAGGTTGTTTGATATGATGACCGGTAACGCGTTTACGGATTCTTTATCAGATAACGCCAGTTCGGAAGGCATTATTTATGATATAAAAAAATAGGTTAATAACTATAATTAGAGGTTAGGTATAAAAACAAACTTATTGACACATAACAGATAACAATAAGAAAAATAAAGAAAAGGATTTATATTTTTTTCATTTTATGTATACCTTCGTTAGTACTAGGTTATATTTTTAGAATTATAGGTAAGTAATATGGAATAGATTAAAAAAATTGAATTAAACTGTAATAAGCTTATTCTTTAGTTTGAATTTACTTGGCTAACGTTTTACCTTACTCAGTTGGGTGTATCAAGCAACGATAGCGGCAGCGGATCTCCGGGTCGTGCGTCCGGAAGCGCGCAAGACTTCCGCTCCCGCGGGAGTCGCCGTCACGCTTCACGCAGCGCGTTGACCGATTGCTTAGGCTATATATTATATATGGAGTTATGTGCATATTATTTTCATTCAACATTATAATTGAACTTGGCTTTCTTTGAGCGTTTTATACGACCTCTATAGAAGAATTTAATAATAAGTAGTTCACATTCAAATACAATGTCCAATAAGATTAAGAAATAGCGACATAAGAATATTAATGTTAGTCACATTGATGGAATATTATAAATACATTTATTTTTAAACGGTTTAAAAGGTTAACGATGAAGTTCACATATTAAGGAGTCATTAAACCTTGTCTCTACCTTTGTATGTAATAAATATGTGAAAAGACACCCTCTTCTAGATGTAAGACGTGTTTAAAGTAAAGACCATTATAAACGTTAGGTCTTATAATACGAAGGCGATATGTCGTAGTGTATGCACTAATATTACTATATGTAACTACACGTATTCATATAAAGATAATCGATAATCTTTATATTAATACTTAATGCAAAAACTTTGTACCCCATTTTACGAAAATTACACATATTCTGTCCACGGCCGAGTATAAAATTTGGAACAGTTATAGTTTATATACAGAAGGTGTGCAGAACGCTATTATTTTTTTAAAACAATATATATATAAAAATTATATTAAATTAATAAATTAAATGTAACACTCATTACCATGTGTTCGACACACGCGTTTATGTAAAGTGTACTACAATTAAACGGGGACACTAGTATTAACAAAAAAATTAACTTTATAAGTGCAGATGTCAGTATTATAACACAATCTAGAAGCTAAATTTATATCTAACTAATAATATGTTTACATTTGTCATTATTAATTCATAACATTTAAAAAAATTAAATCACTACCTTTCAGTAGAATATAACTTCGTAAAATGCACACAAACCAGCGTATGAAATTTTAAGGAACTATTTAGTCGACGTTGAAATGTAGACTAAACAATGAGATCAGCTGGACCAATTGCGGCCAGTTTTTGAAGTTTTTGGACGGCATTGATTCAAGTACCTAAGCGACTAGTCTTATTATAATACTTTATATTTAATATTCGAGGACAACTATGATGTTATTCACACGCGAATTTCTAAGGTCCATTGTTGTACAATTTGTAATAACTTCGTACACGCACGCTTGTGTACCTAATATTATATTATGGTAATAAGCTATTTTATTTTATTACAATAGGTATTTGAATAACTTAAAGGTGTTTGGGCTTTGTGGCTCAAATTTTTACATAATATCAATAACAAATTTTAAATATATAAATCGATTATATCAAAATGCAGGTATTTCATATCCATTTCTCAATCTACACCTTTATAAAAAAGTAATACCTATATAAAAGTAGCATTTATTTGTTTTTATACAACGGGGGACTTGAATTGAATAAATATAATAAAATAGGAAACTTACTCTTTAATTTATAATCAAAAATACAAAACCTTTTATACTATATTATTGGAGAACAATGTTGAATAGATTTCTTTTTTTTATTACACCTGCACATTCCCGTGGAGAACGATTCGATAATCTGCAATTCTTCTAAGAAAGTAAACAAGAAGTAGGTACCAGGCGCAGGAGACGAGGTGAAGTAACGGATGAGTGTCCGTGGGAACGGCCGCCACTTCCGCTCCGCTTGCGATCGCGCCTCGACACTCTCAGCTATTTCCTTTACGTAGGGTGACCACTTGTTATTACTTTTGTAATACTGATTACGTTCATAATCGTTAGAACTATAAGTCGATATCAAAATATCCTAGAGGTTATCAGAGTCAGGTCATATCGGTCAAGTACGACTGGAAAGAAAGAAAGGCTTATAAAATAAGGAAAGGATAATATTGGCTTCCACAATTCATAACTTTATAATTAAGGCTTTAAATGATAAAATATGGAAAGAAAGATATCACAATATTAAACCTACACTGTGTAAGCAGATACCGACTTCGTATCTCGCTCGATTCTGGTTTTACACCAGACTGCCATATAAGCGTGATTTTTAAATAATTTACTAGAATGTAAGCTCTAAAATAAATAATAATTTAAAATTGTGTGAGTTAAAAGTGCAATAAGTTGTTTCTAATAACAGCACATCGTGCATAGAAAGAAGAAATATAAAGATTGATATCCGAAAATATAAACGAAAGACGACTTCCGTTTTATCTTATCAAATGTCAATTAGAATAGTTATAACGTGTTTTCAGTAAAGTAAAAAGTTATTAAAAGATAATTAACTCTATTTTAGGCGTCTTCTAGACATTCTGACGATCCGTTTAAAAAATCATCAACACAGAATATAGAAAAGCATATAATAATTTATGCATTCGAGGTTGTCTCGGTATGATTGTTTCGACAAACTTCTCGGATATTTCACCAGCTCTCCGGCTCTATAGAAATCAGTTGATGACAGGCTATTAAACGAACCAGGTATGCCACAGTCGTTGCGGTTGATGGTTCACGATTCCTCCTACCTCGATATGGATAATGCATAAATATAAACAATGTTAAAGTGATGTTCTATTAATGATAAAACTTGTATGTTTCTACATATGTAGATTATGTGTATTTCTTACATACACATTGTACATTATGAATTGAATGTACATTATGTGTACTTCTATACATACATATGTATACTCGTAGAAGTACACATAATGTACAACATTTAGACGCGTCTACAATGTTTGTACGTACAAAGTTAAGTAAAACAATATTATTGTTATCTTCTCTTCATAAATACTCAGACATATTATGTATTCGTTGCGTGATAAAAGAATCATTATTTAACTATCAATTTATCGTTAGCACGGCTCACCAGAAATAACACCTATATGTGAAATTATTCATTTTCCTGTTTGTGCGCAATATATTCTGAACGCAATTTGGTATTTAAATATCGTCTATATTTGTATGAATATTTTAAATCCTGCACTTATATGTTATGTTGCAAACTTACTACATTTCAATGTGTTATTATTCTATCTTGTCAAAATCGGAAACGCTCTAAGATTGAGAACTGTAATTTTTGTATATAGTGGACATTCATTATTGGGTGGATTCGCGCTTTCGATATCAAAAAACATGATTACAAATTATATTTTAATAAGTAAGAATAATAAATTATTTTAATAAGTAAGAAAAACCTTAAATAATTTAGACGTAAGATTGTAACGTTTTCATTTGTTCAATATTTCCTTGCTTCTTTGTATGTCAGTACAAATCGTTTTTAATAAATATCTTTTGAATTTAAGTTTTACGTCCAGCAAATACTAATATAATGAATCATGGCCCGGATCTAACTTGTAAGATAAGGACAGTATAAAATAAAATGTAATCGTTCTTTTTGTGTTATTACAATTTCAATCATTTCAGTTTTATATTTTAGATAGATAACATATCCATGAGCAAATGACTTTATTGCTTGTGCATGACTTTGAAACGGATATTACTATGTGAAGGAAACAAACATTTTGATTGAGTCCAAGACCTCCAAGTACGAGAATTTAAGAGTCTTATTTGTCAAAATTGTAACAAATGGTATTTTAACTAACATATTACAAAAATAACTTAAAAAAATAACAATTTTAGATTAATCTTATATATATACGTTTGCTTATTTTATATTTAAAAAGTGTTCTAATATAGTGAAACTGTTTAGCAATGTTCTATGAATATGGCTGCAATTATAACAATAAATATCACGACATAAAATGTAGATTCTATTTCTTTAACATGAGTAAATTGTTAGGGATTTTCCGATGATATTTATTATAATATAATTAGTTTTTAAGTTAATTTTAACTCATAAAAATCTACTTATACTATATTACCAGATATATTCGAATACATAGCAACATGAAAATGATACAAAAATATTAAAAGTGTTTAATTTATTATCTAATTAAGACACTAAGTAACTCTAAGTAAGTCGTCGGTTCTCAGTCGAGATTTAGCCGAGAGCTAGGTTTGCTAATAGCGTTTTAAGTAGACTGAGAGTCCGTTGACCGGTGCGAGTCCAACTCGGTCTTGCTGTTATCGGCCGGAAGTCGGTCGACGGAAACGCGCAATCTCAACCAATTGGATCGACGAGCCACGCCGCGCGCGCATGACGAGAACCCAGGGTACAAGCTTTCCTAGCACTTACACATACTTATATTTAAAACTTGACGTTTCTACATTTTAGTATTAAATCATTTTAGACATCTTGATATAATTAACGTTGTCAACTTAACAGAAAACTTTATTAAAATATATATAGTATATATGAGGTTTTTTATTTTCTGTGTCTGCAATGATTATAATAGCTTGTTGTATCTACTTTGAAATATACTAAATTATGATACATTTTACTCATTATGCTCATTACGATGGGTAGTACAGCAAATGCACGCTGGACGAAGGAAAAAGTTGAGTAACATCAGGAGGCGGACTGGTATTAAATCCGTGGAACTTCTATACGTCAAGCATTGGAGAGAGCTGTGTTTAGGAAGCAAAGAGACAACCTTCAGGATTGAAGACGCACCCAGAGATGAAGAAAAAGAAATCATGACGTCCTTATTCCTATTTTGAAATAGCATTCAGGAATACGAAGCATCAATATCTAGATTTAAGTTACGAGTAAGATCCGGTACCTATTATTTTTATATAAATAACGAAAAGCGCAGATACACATGACTTTTGACTAAAGTATTCGTAAATTAAATTACTATAATTACAGTGGGTATGTTATTTTTGAAAATTTATCTTATATGTTGGGTGTGTTTAAAGAAAGTCAATTTGAAAGGAGGAAGTTTGAAAGGTAGGTTGTGAAGTATAAAGGCTACTAAATCGATTGTAAACCTAAATACAAACAAAAAATAAGATATAAGAAGTTAATTGACTGAAAATTGGATTAAATCACATTTCATTCTCGGTCATTGCCTAATCATACTGTACTTATTTTTGTTTTTTATATTTGCTTCACTCTTTGGTTAGAAGTACTGAAATAAAAAATCTAATTATGTTTATCTATATAATATATTTATTAATCTGCTTTTGAATATATATATATCCTGAGCACTTTTTCTGCAGATAAGAAAGCTTAACAGATAATTTCGAGATAATTTGTTTTTAATCCACTAATACACATATTGATGTAGATATCAAAAAATTGTGTAAATCTTATGAATACTGTAATTCATCCTACCTAAAAGAAAAAAAAAACTTCTTAACTACTACTTAACTGTCTGTCCCGATTACCTAATCCATATTAATAATATAGAATATTTTACAAACACTTTCACAAATTAAGCAAATGACACTTGGTGTTATTCATCTGATATTGACCTCTGAAGCGGTCACAACGATTGCATTCATACATATGCAGAAATAATCTCATCTACATATTGATGAAAAACACAAAAAACAGTCAAACAAATAAAAACAAAAAAGTTGCCTATATTTTTTTTACATTTTGAAAACCGTTCGTTCTTGAACGGTTTGTCAAGAGGCGCGGGTTCGAATCCTACTGCGGTCAAATTTTTATACGTTTTCTAAATATGTCTTTTTCAAGTTGCCTATATGTTTACATTATCATTATTTTTAAAATTTTAGTCACCCTAAATGTGTCGGTAAAATAAATTGATACGATTCCTCCGCTTAGAAATAAGGTAGCTGCTTATCGTTTAACAATTTATCGTGGAAGAAAAAGAAGCTCGTCATAAAGTAATAATTTTTATTTTTAAGAACTAGTTTTAATTTAAATTAAACATATAAAATTCTAATAAGTACTATTTATTTGAAAAAACACATTAAACTTAAATATTAGAATGTAAGACAAATTTCAAAAATAATTTTATGTTAAATAAATGTTAGTTATTAAAAATAAAACTACAAATCATGTTTTTTCTGTTTAGTTCGTAATCTTCATTATGTCGAAAGCGTATCTACTTGTTAAACATGCCTAGACGACTATTCTGTGTGACCTTCACAAACGTCCGTCAATAAAAAGCTGCCGTCGTCCTCCAAATAATGAACATAAGCGAGACGACGAATGGTAAAAATAACGTGTCCGGAAAGTCCAGAGCCATCTCGTTTCGGAATAACACTTGTAGAACCGGTCGCGCTGGACATGACCAAATATGAACACGTTTCCTTCCTTGTATTGTACGAACTGTACGCTCTAAAGCCTACATCTTTAACTAACACGAACTTTATTCAATTTAAATAATTTAATAGTAAAGTATACTTTGACTAACATATCGTTATACAGAAACACTGTAACATAAAACATTTTTGCAACGGTCATGTTTCCTGTTCCGCCTTTCCAAATCCTGTTCAAACCACGTAGTTTACGTAAACTTTGGCATTTTTTTGTTTACTTCGCTCAATAGTGCTTAAATAATCGCTTTACAATAATTAACTAATTTTGACGTCATCTTGTCACAAGTAAAGACCGTATTTCGCAATGGTTCGATTTCCACTCGAGGATAGCTTTTAAAATATATTTTAAAATATAATTTGTTTGTTTGCCTAGTTAGTTCAGACAAAGTGCAGCCTTGGTACAAAGTCCACTTTATTACTAAAATAACCAGAACTCAGAGAACGGAGGAGCTCAAGATTAGGTTTTCTTGTTGCTTATTGTTAGTGAAATATATGTAAACGTACAAAATGAATTAACGTATTTTGGATATTGAATTTAATTATTATAGTAGAAGTCAACTTCAAGAGTGAATGTCAAGTGAAATTGTATAAACGAATATATATATTATTTATGTAATTAATTAAGAATGAATTATAAATTACGTCGCTCGTTAAATTGTAAGGAATGGAAGAGGATCTAATATGTGCGTAATCGCATTTCAATATTCAAGTACTAAAACAATATATTAACTAAATATTAACGAAAATCTTTCGTCGAGATATGTATATAAGTAGAAATTTATTTTGCTTTACACTCAAAAATTTCTTTTCGTTATAATCTATGGTATGGTTGGTATATAAACGCAACAGTTTCATGTATTAATGAAACATATTCTTGATTTAAAATTTGGGAAAATGAACGGGCAAACTACAATGTCGTAAGAATTATTAACTTTTCTTTTTTCTTTTCTCAAAGCACTTGTACGTTTAAATTTTCTCTGAAAGTTTTGTTTAATATAATATGAATTTCAGTAAACAGGAGACGGAAGCTGTATATAACAAACATGCAAAACCGATCAGATTTATTGATTCGCAAGCAGCAATATGGCGTAGATATATTTATCTACCCACCTTCCTGGCGCCATACTTCCGCCGGAAACGGGCGTCGTCTCCGGTCTAACCCTTACCACGTTTCCGGTTTCCTGCTTCCTTTGAAATCATATTTTCCTACTCTACACCGTTTTCAGCTCTTTTTACATACTCTACGGTTCTTTTAAATATTGTCTGTGCTAGTATAATTTGTTTATAGCTACTTAATTGTATGATCTTACAATATTTTATTAGTAACTATAGGGAACTACTACTAAGGAATAACTAAAACTCCAAGTCTTTTTTAATGATTTTTCCTTTATTTCCACTAATAGAAATATTTATTATATTGTGAAAATTTACTTTATCTATACATAAAATATGATAATTTGATGTTATTGAGTTTTGACTCGAGTGACTCGAATATTTTTACTTTCCTGATCAAAAGTTCGATGGGCAAAATTCAAATGCCAACAACAAAATAAATATCATTATCATCATTCTTTCCATTTTCTATATTTTACATGTTATGCAGAAAGTACCAAAGGAGACATTTTAAGATGTTAAATTTACTAATTTACAAGATCACATGTATTTTCTCCAAAACAAATGTACGTTATTTGTTTTAATCCGATGTATAGCTTAATACTACCTAAGAGTTATAAAATATTAAAACAATTATTATTCATACGCTGTAATTAACAGGTTTTGTAAGTAAGCTAAGTCTCTGGTGTAAGAATTCATCAGTTAGCAATACTTCCTGCATTGCAGCATGCTCCGCCCAATATCTTTAGTGGCCGACATTTCCTACATTAAATATGTAAATCTACCACACTTGATATATGTTTAACTTTTATATCACAAAACAATTTCGGTTTGTATCCGAATATTTTTTAAAAGTACATATTTAATATTTCGATTATAATAAAATTACATAAACAATTTAAAGTCCGGTTAGCAAATATAAGGAATCGTAATAACAAAAGAAACACACGAGTCACATAAAGTTGCGTAAACAATTAGTTTCGGCGCATCTCTGCTGACCTAGTTTTCCTCTTTATTATACAGCATATGAAACGGATTGGGTCAGCGGCGCCTGAGCGCCTACGCAACTTATGTCATACACACACGTAATGAACGTGCTGTGAGCCCTCTCAACAGCGAGCCATATAGCTAAAGCATAATTACTTAACAGAATAGGGCTTCGTTTCAATCGATTACATACGAAAAATTACATCAATAGCAGAGATTCGTCGTAATAATGTAATAGTACCATATATACTTGTAATAGTTTCTTAGACTAAAATAAACAAGATTTACCTTTTGTAGTAGCAGTGACCAAATAACAGAGCTGAACTCACACATTTATTTTTTCCAAATATACCATTTTAAAAATCAATAGCTCTACCTGCTCGTCAGTTGACAAGAATGTCATTTTTCATGTCCTGACGGCGGGCAACACAGGTGCTCGCCTATTTATACGCAGACATCAGTATGCAGGCGCGCTGCCAATTACAGTAGAGACCTACTTTCTTACCTTCGAACTTTTACTTCCTGCGGACCAGGCAAGGCGGTCGGTCGCACCATGCAACAAATTACGAAAGTGGCGCGAAATGCTCGGCGGCCGACATTCGCAGGCTTGCGACACCGTAAGGAAGTGCTGAGTGCCGTTGCAGAGGATTACGTAGCCACTGCTTGTGCCCCCGGGCCCCGTCTCCACTCCTTGCAACACGAATAGCGATAGCTCCAGAATACCGAGACTTCCGCTATTTTATTTATGTTAAAACTTTGATTCTTTAGAAACACAGACATTTTATACTTTTCTATTGTTTTTATTATTATGAACGTAAACAAAATTTGGATTTGACGAAGATTATTTCATTAAAATGTAAAATCTTTAATAAAATTCTCTTTATTTCATGTTGTAAGTCCACGTACATACATCACATTCAGAAATATTACACATTTCTCGCCTTATCGGAAGTTTAAGTTACCTAAGCTTCGATTTACAACTGCTAGTAGACTTACGAAATGGTTAGGAATACACAACAGGCATTCAACTTCTTGTTTATAATTTAATATTGCCTGCTTCAATAGTGTAATAATGAATTAAGTCATACTCTACCTGCGTTACACAAGTGCCGATCAGATAATCGGGGAAGGCAAGTAAAAAAGGTACTAGGACGAGAAAATTCACATCGGTGTTCCGTTAGTCGAGTTCATTCGTTCAGTATATAATCTCATCTGCTAACACGTAATATGTGCAACGGTGTGCACCCGATCTCGCACGACCGGTCCCGAAAGTGGGTCATCTCTTTTTGTTCCACCACATATTCCGTAATTAGAAAGAGAGGGTGAGGGTATTTGCACAGTTCTCATAGTTATTGCAGCCGGTATTATGCCTTATGTAAAGACTGTACATTCAATAACTTTCATTGCAGTTTTCTTATTCCAAATATACCATTTTAAAAATCAATAGCTCTACCTGCTCGTCAGTTGACAAGAATGTCATTTTAAAGACTGTACATTCAATAACGTTCATTGCAGTTTTCTTATTCGATTAAGATCTAACAAGAATTAATTATATTAAACATCATATTAATATTTTAAAAATTGAAACCTAGTAGACTGATATTGTGTCAATAATTTTAAAAGCATCAAAACCAAGTGGTAGTTTTCTTATACAGAATACCCAATACCCAATACGTGCCATTACACCCTGCTAAGTAAAAATGCTTTAAAACCTATATACCTACTTCATACAATTTGGTTTTTCGATTAATATCCGGAAGCAACACTATATGTTATTTACAAAAGTTCATTATTCATGTCATGAATATGTTTAAACAGCGTTACATAACATATGGTACACACAAAACGCTAATTGTTCCTGCTTTAATGAATTTTTCAAATATATTATAGGCTAAATTTAAAAAGCTATATTCTTTATGTAAAATATTATTTTTAACTGAGTTACATATGTTTGAGAGTTATCCACTGTAATATTAGCACGTACAGTTAAATATGTCGATAGGACATTCAATAGCAAGATCAGACGGGCGAATCTCGCGAGTCGCCAAGATGGCGGCACGCGGAAGTGTGTGTGACTTCCGCGTCGCCCTGCGCTCGCGCTCGTGCTCACCGATCGTGACTACTATATGCATTATTAACTAACTCTTACACACTATATATAAGACCTATACAAAGACAACTCTTGATCTGCAACAAGTGTAGATTCTACTTTTATACGACAAGCGGTAATTGTATCTAAGTTTACCTACAAGTTTGCTATTTAGTAGACTTATATTAATATTACAGTGCCTAGGTAGGCACTATATAGGTTATATATATGAGTTCTATTAAAAATAATGACAAATTACTATTCTGATTACAACAGATTTGTATTGTAGCCGTAAGTAAACATAACAACATCTATAAATATATCTGTTGTAGACATATTTAGAAAACGTATAAAAAAAATACTAAGTGTGCGAATAACACTTTTAAAAAAGTTAAAAAAATATATCTGTAATAAATTTAATCAGGTGTTAATATTTCTGAACGAAGCATACCTGCTCCAGTCTGCTTGCTTAATGTACGTACCTAATACCTATATAAATATCTGAGGGCGAATAGCCAGCCGGTTAGAACGGTTAATATCGCTTTCATGAGTGGAAATTGCTCAAAATAATGCGAGCAGCATCCTTATTATGCCGTGAGAAGTGCAAAAGTAGTAAAGATTTGCAGAAATTGCAAAGATAACCATTGTAATATAGAAGGTCCAGATTCATCATCATCATGAAGGCCCATCCATAATTGAATCGAACTACAATATTTATATTTCTATTTATAAATATTTTTTATATTTACTATTCTTAAATCTACCAAAGTACTAGTTGTGTATTAATATGCATATAAAAGCCAATCAGTCCGGTTTACATCAACGTTTATCACACACTGGCACACAGATGCAGCAGTTGAAGTGTATTTGATACATATGATATACACGTTGTTTTGTGTATGTTATAACAAGCTAGCGTGTAGGGCTGCCAGTTAAATGTCATGTCAAATTTTAAAATTAATAAACATTTAATACTTCTGACTCACAAAGCTAATTACAAGGTAAAGAATATAGTAATATGAAATCTTCTACTAAAATCGTATTATAGTATAAAATTTAGAAACGAAAGAAGAAAATTAATGTGAACATAAAATTAATAAATATTAAAACGTGCTCAAAATAAATAAATACTCTGTAATAGTAGCAAGATACAAAGCAACCCTAAAAACGGGTCGCGACGCGCCCGGACATTCCGCCCACAATTACTAGCAATTGCGCCAATTGAACACACCGCCACCCTTCCGCTTTCCAGCAATCGTCATCATCCACTAACATCTGTCGCTTGCTACGAACTCATGCAACAAGTGTTGTCATTACCTAATAAGTACAGTATTATTTTTTTCAGATTCACTCTTTGTCCCGCATAGCAAGGTAGCCAGAGAGAACCTAGTGTCAAGACGCTTGTTTATCTGCTTTCCGCCCGAATTCAAGACATTGCGTGTTGAGTAGCGGAATATAAGGCTGCACTTTTTTTACAAAAGCAGAAAAAAATGTAAATATTTTTCGAAACCACACCCATCGCGTTTATAGCCAGACGCTGTCCTACAGAACCACGCCGTTTTTTTGAGTATTTAATTACATCATACCAACGTCATTCCTGTTACATTTTTTATGTAGAGTATTTGTATTATATACCTATAACATTTTAGTTTCGTTTTTAAGTTTTTCGTACGATCACTCTATAATATTAATTAATAAATATTATATACCTACAAAAGTACATATATTTTTTCCTTAGTATTTATGTAAATAGAAGTGAATTATAAAAATAAGAACATTAAACAGCAAACAAAGTAATTTAAACCGAAGGAGCTGTCTCTCTCAAATTAAGCTCATCTAGCACGCGCTTGCGCATACACACATATAAAGAATGATTTCTTTTCGCAATTGAAGCAATTGACTGCGGTCACCGTCTCGTCACCCTTCCGCAATGGTCATGACTACTTGTACAATTTTTCTGTGAGCTATCGCTTTATTTACATTCAATGTAACATAAATATAAGTTTTATTGTTTGTAATACACTCGTTGGTTGCTTAACGAATTGCGGATTGTTTATAATCAGATGTAATGTGTAATTAAATGTAAATCAGTTTTTTTGGAGTTATTAAGTGTTAAAAATTATTCAAATTGCTAAAAATAGCCTTAAGAGCTATAAATATTAAATTTAATTATTTTTGAACTTTGATTATGTAATACATATTTGAAAATTTATTTAAGAAAACAATCATTAAAATGTATTCTTTAAATTTTTACTTACTTTATTGAAAAATTGTATTCATATTTAATGTCCGCTTGTGTTAATGCAATATTATTTTGTAGCGCGTTATATATACCTAATTCATAGGTATGTATCTATTTTGCACGTGTATGTAAATAGCTCACGCGATTAAAAACACCATAATATTAAAATAATGTAAAGTACACGACAGACACTAAAATTTGATAAGACGCTACAAACACTTTTGTGTAATCATATCCTGATATAGTAACATTACATTAAGATACCAGCAAAAATATTCTATACTATTGTGTTCGTTTTATATTTTCCTCACGGATTTCAGTAACGTAGCGGTATAAAAACTCAATAAAAATGTGCAAAGTATTTGTTATCAATAAGTACTTTCGTTGAAGTTAGATGACTATAATGACAAGGTCAGCGCTTATCCTACTAATATTATAAACGCGAAAGTTTGTAAGGATGTTTGCTACTCTTTCACGTAAAAACTACTGTATGGATTTTAATGAAACTTTACAATAATATAGCTTTCACATCAGAAGAAGACATAGGCTACAAGTTATAAAGACATTGTGTGAATTGACCAAAATATCAAGTAAGTATCTTATGTTCAAGCCATTAAAGCCAAAATAGTGAACCATTGTAGTCAATAAATTAATATTATGGTATATATATGCCAAATGCATATGTATACACGCTACATATACCAGAATATTATTTTTTGCTATTTTTGTGTCTGTCAGTTTGTTTGTTCCGGCTAATCTCTAGAACGGCTACATCGATTTTGACGGGGCTTTCACTGGCAAATAGCTGATATAAGATCTCCACGCGGACAAAGTCGCGGGCACAGCTAGTTATTAATAAAGTTGACAATCAATATTTATTAGCCATGTACAAATAGCAATATCTGGTACGTTTATTTGAATACAGAATTAGAATACGTCAGAATTATGATATGATCATGATATATAGATATTTTTTATTTGTTTCATATATTTATACACGATTACTTGATAAGGAACATATAACGTATATAAACTCTATGAGTTGTTATTGCTAAAATAAAGAGCAATGTCCAATTTTTTCACAATTACTGTTTCTTTACATTGACAATAGCAACCGAAGCAAATTATGGATTTGCAAAATGCAATCATAAAATCTTCTTAACCGTTTTAAACGATGTAGGAAGTATAAAGTTTTATAGGTATTTGAGTAGCTTGAAGCGGTGACGTCAGTGACTCTACAATTTCCGGGCCAGCTGGTAGCGAGCGCGATAACGCTTATCAACACTGACAGCGGCCTGGATGATCGACATATCGTCCTGTTGGTGGAAGTGCACACTATCACTTGATTATTACAACAAAAATAATACACTCTTGTTACAGAACATTTCTATTATAAACTATTATGTCATATACGAGCACCTAACTATTACGATACGATACGTAATGTTGGGCAAATATTCAGTTTTATATTAATTTTACCCATAGATCATTCTTATACTAAGAGCAAGTTATTACAAGTATTAGTAAAAAATGCGATAAGCTTCTCTATTATGTCATACTAGTGACCCGCTCGCTTCTTTACCCGTTTCCTAAAACAAGAAACTCTTGGAAATCCCTGGTTCAGCGGCTTGGCCGTGATGACGCGACGTGAGACACAGATAGACTTCTGGCGGAAAGTGGAGAATGGAGTGCCCTGACACTAGACCGTTTCTGACTACCCTATTTCTGCTATGCGGAAAAAAGGATGAAGCTGCTTAAGAAAAAGCTAATTATTTTTTATATTCATTAAAACTAAAAATGTCTTTTGCTATCGTCTTATAAGTATGTATTATATAAGTGCAAATATTAAAATTCGAACATTTTAGAAGAACGGCGTTCAGTGGCGTTAAAATGCGTTGAATTTTATTTTTTCGATACCTATACAATGTTTTTTGTGCATTTTTAAAATAAGACGGTATAGTACAATACAGAGTTTACTTAGAAAATCTGTAAAAATATCTCAATTTAATTTTAATACATACATTTACCAACAACTTTCGTTCAAATTTCGTTCCTCAATATTGCCATATTCAAATTATTTTTAAAAAATGTATAAAATGAAAAAAGTGTAACCTAACCTAAATAACAAACAACTAATATCAACTTTTGACGGAATACGTTTATCAAATGTACTTGTTACCAGTTCCCTTGCGTGAAACTACTGTTAGCGGTTATTTTATTTAAAAGATCTATCGTCGAAAGCCTATTAAAAACCTTTTGAGCGATTAGTTCTACAATATTATGTGATTTATGTAGAATAAGATATTATCCTCATTCCATCCTCACACATTTCCATTATATACAATACTCATGTTTTATACATGACCTGTTTGTTACATATATACACAATTAATATTGTGCATAGCCTAATTTTAAAACAATATGCTTAGTAAAGAGTTCTTTCATTATTAGTAAACATTGCAGTTACGTGTAGGTTATGTATCTGCGCATAACTGCATATGCATATGCTGCAATCGAAGCGCATTAATATGAATTACAATAAGTCTAATTTGAAATAAAATTAGTATAATTTCAAATTCTACATAATTTACAATCGTCTTCCACTAGTTGGGATTTAAAATTGTGTGTGATATTAACATGATTGTAACACGATCAACGTTTTTTGTCCATACTTGCGATGTAGAAATCACATTGTATTCCTCTCAGGGCAGAAGAGAGCGACAGTGGCATCGCGTGCAGCAGTCGACGCCCCCTGATTTCTACACTCAACGCGCGTGACTAATTTCATAAGGACAAGTGAATTATATCTTTAGTTTTAAGATATCGGTCTTAAGATAATGGACGGTTTCCGTTTACGTGTACAGAATAATGCTTATCTTAAATGACATGTCCGATGATATTTTTATCGACAATTTATTTCATATTTTGAGTACGTGTACCTATTGGGTCTTCAAAGTATACTCAATATAGAAAAAGATGGCACAGCGTTCAATTTTAATGCTAATATAAGATTTTTATATCTTCCCCAGCTTGCTGTCGGCTGTACTGTGTATATCGTAGCAACGAAAGACGTACACCGCATGCCCATGGGTGCTTACCATTGCGTGATTTCGATACTAATAATAGTTCCATTTTATTCCATATAGCACTAATCTCGTCAACGAACTCCAAATATTATTTAATTATTACGAACATATTTCGTGAGGTTATTATACTAGGTAAACCAGTAACTACGAACTCGGCCGATTACACACTAGCATTACACTTAGCACTTACACTGCATGTTATATAAAAAAAGTAAACAAACTGAATATCCATTATTTACAGTACCACAGACTTTTGTCTATATCACAAAATAGTACATTAGACCTCCTTTAGATGAATTTACTACTGACTAATGGTCCGTACGTTTTGCTATATAGTACTTTCTTTATTAAGCACTAGAGGACTCGTCTAACTTCGTACCACTACAGAATTAAATAATGTGTCAAAATACAATAAAAAAGTTACAGAATGGCAACAAGTTTCTAGGAAAAAATACATCAACATATAATTTTCATGACATTACAGGGAAACTTGTTTACACAAACTTTTTACAATTGGCTTTGCGATTTGCTTTTTGCACTGCAAATGCACAGGAAATTTTAGACGCTTAAAATCAAGTGGCAAGTTAGTTTTAAACATACAATACGAGTGATCGAGACATCCTCTTCTTTGTATTTTTCCCTGATGATCGTTGCCTCAATGACATTAGCTTATGCACACTCAGTCTTATTATCTGATCCTAAAAGTAGGATCAGTTAATTGTACATTATGAGTTGAAAAGGAAACAAATACAGAAGTTTTGAAACCAAACGTAGCCAAATCAGCCCAGTCGTTCTCAAATTTTAGCGAGACTAACAAACTTTATTTCATTTTATATATATATATATATATAGACATTATCTTTGATTTATATGATTATATAAGTTTCTATAAGTGCCTTAAAGAGTCCTATATAAATTTCTTACGTGTATGAAATCTGATCCTAAGCTTATTAATAGATATTATAGACGCCCTTCATTTATTTACGTTCATTACACAGTTACATATAATCGGTAAATGCCGAATTAGTGATTTAATATATCTTGTAATATTCATTGGTTAATTGTTAAACTCTTGTAATATGATTTTGAAATAACGTAGAAACCCACTAATAATGACTAATAAAGGAAAAATGTGATATTTAACATGTCATATCTGCTGCATGCCATATTTATTGTATCCGGGAAAACTAGTACTTTTTAATTAGACTACCTTTATGCCATGTCTTTTAAGGAAGCTATGATGAGGAACAAATGACAGATAATAATAAAATGGTTGTAATAACGAAGTGTTGTTAATTGTGAGAACCACAATGTCCGGCTTCAAGTCCATTCAATCTTAATCACTCTTTTCATCTTACGTAATTGAGTCACAATAATTATAGTACACTATACGTACACAGTATATTCGAGTTTCTGAGTCGAAGATTTAATTTAGAAATGAGTAAATTATTTATTTTTTTACCCTGATAAGTGAAACAAAAATTTAATTTCAATAAGCCAAAAACCTACGTGACATAAAATTATATTTATAGAATGAAATTTATTTAAGTATATAGTAAAAAACTGTACTTCTAAACATTTTTATCAAGATAGTCTTTTAAAAAGCATGTAGGTAAAAAATACATATTTTATGGTATTTTTTGTAAGCATATAATATGGTTGAATATATCTAATTTCTACCTGAACATATTTTTACTGATATATTAGTTTTGACTGAAAGTTCAGACCTTGGCAAAGACCTTGTGCATGGAAATATCTAACAAGCGACGATACGGAAATGTTCGGTTTCATTGTTCCAGCACCGCGGGCCGCCTTGGCGCTGTTGGCGGGTGCTGTACACCGAGGAAACGGATGCGAACAGATATTTTTAAACTTTACTCATGCCTCATGTATGCCATCTATCATTTATCTCACAATATATTACGTTCAAACTACTATGAGATATTTAAAGCTTGTATATTTCTCACCCGTAGTATTTGTTGCAACTTTCCTCAGAACCGATGTGTAGAGTATTTAAAATGGAATCACAGGCGCGATTTTATCGAAAATTAGTCTAAATTACTAATATGAAGAATATCTTAATTTATCGTCCATAGTAACAAATGTATATTATCATTATTAAGGATACGTATGGGATTTTTAAATATAGTTTTATACAATTAATATTATAATAAAGCGTGACAATTTAAAAACAATTACAAAAATGCAATGCACGTGCAACACAAACAGGCTAAGATTACAAAATCAATAAACAATAATTTATTATGAAACCACGATTGCAGTAACTGAGTTAATCTTTATTTATTTACAAATTCCTTTCTTAGTATCAACAATGGGGTCTGAATTCCGCGAAAGCGAATCATGTGCGTATAGACAGGCGAACAAGTTATTTTTTATTTAAAAGATGTAATATGTTATTGAATATATAAATGGTTTTCTTGGATACTATTTTCCTACTTTCTTTATTAATAGAGTATTGAAAACTGTAATATCAAAAATTAAATTAATTGTCTCTTTCATTTTTGTGAAATTTTTTCTAAGCTGAAAAGATTTAATATTGTGACTATTTGGTCTTATAAGTTATAATGTTTAAAATACCTGCACATAAAACTTACTTAAAAGTGAGACATTATGTTGAGTGCATCGGATTTCTTCTTTACATATACATCATCTCATAAATCATCAAGGTTTCAATATCAACATTATACAAAGTAACGTTGTTACAAGACATATTAAAGTGCATGATTACAAACAAAATGACACGTTACTCATAATCTGTATGTATTTTTTTTAAAACGAAGCATATTTTTTTAATTTTACACTACATATAATAAGTAAGGAGAGAAACTCGTATCAAGACATTACATTCAACATTTTATCAAAATAAATATTACGGGAAGGGTAAGTAAGCTTTATTAAAATAAATACTCTAATTTTGTACTGTACTTGTAAATCAGTAGTCGCATATATTTTAAGTTTAATGTCTAAATCACAAGTTACTGATGATATACCAATCATAAATGAAATTAAATTTAGTTTAAATAATAATGATATTATTAATTTGTATTTATTATTAATATGTATTTGTTTTATAATAGCGGAAAAATATATTTTCATAATTACTTGAAGCCAGATACAAAAGTATAGATAAGAGTTTCAGGTGACGGTAAAGTATCAGGTTAAGATATCACAGTGGAGTAATTCACTATATAGCTTATCCCGGAGACAGCCCTCGTGTTGTATTACAGTGACCACAGCGCAACAAAAACAAAGAGACTGTCCTCAATCGTGCGTGTCCTGCCTCTGAGTCGCAGGGTTGCCATAACTAAGATTTATTATAAAAGTTAGTGTAATATATTTTAATAAACTAAATATAAAAGCCCGATTTCATTAAAATTCAAAAGCAAGGAACTTAAAGAGAAAAGTATTTCAACTGAAACAAGAATTAATAACAAACAAAAGAAAGAAAATAGAGTACAATTTTGGTGTAGAGGCGGCTTTTGTCACCACAGGTGATGTGTTCCAGGCAATCCCTGTAATGTAAACCTTATGTAGCTAAATTCTTGGAATTAAAACATTTATATGTAGGCTTACATTTGCATTTTCATGTAAATTATGTCTATTATGTTTATTTAATTTTACCCTTCAATAAATTTCGTTATACATGTACTCATACTTCATAATACGAATACAAATATTATATCCATCCTAAAAATAGGGAATAAAATACTCATTTTTATGTTAAATACAAAATAGTACGGAATATTTTTTTATAACATTCTATAAATATTCTATGACCTTAATTGGTCACAATTAATAAACTTCCCTAGTTAAGCGCCATTCCTCTTGATTGTATAGAATGTTCAAAATATAAAAACTTTTCCGCTGATATTTAGTACGTCAAATTTTCACGATATATTGATATCAACTATAATATGTAAAAATGTTATATTTCTATCAACCCTGCCTATTAACCCGTTGCGTGGAGGTGGGCGGGGTAGGGGCAGGAAGCCGCAGGACATCCGACACGTACAGGAAGCGAAACCAGTTCCAGAGCCTTTGTCCCTCAACCTCCCTATCCCGCTCGTCCGACCACATTCCTACAACCTCAGTGCGCGAGCGCACCGCACTCCAACGATAATCACTTCAAAATGACATGTGAAGAGATAAATACTCTTCTTAAAGTAAATATAATAATGTGGATAAATAAAAAAAATTACGTAATTTTTACAATGCTACTAGCGGTTAACTTTGTAAAAACATACTTAAACTACCTAACTGTAACATAGATCTTGATTAAAATTATAATACTCATGTTCGTAACATCAGACAGTCAGAATGATAGGAGCTTATCATTACATGCATGTTATATACAATTAGTATAGTAAACATTAAATTTGGTAAAATTATATTTTTCTATAAATTACAAAAACATTTTACAATTCAGCATTGCTATATATGTTAAATAAACATATACTCCAATCCACAAAATAGTACCTATAATCCATTAGCACATCCAATATACGAAAAATAACTTGTATATATGTACATCCGGTGTAACAATTCTAAATATTTAAGTGCGATTACTACCTACAATTTTAAGCTTGAAGGTTAAACGGTAAGAAATAAAGTCTTCAGAATTTTTTGTACATGACAGTCCGCACACTATTAAAAACTTAATTATCATCAGACTATAGAACGACTGTACGTATTAACTATGATTGTTTGAAAGCAGCACACGTATTCAATACATGTTAACATAATCGGAAGTAGTTACCTTATAGATATTCAATGAAAAGTTTATAAAAAATGAGGTTACGAGTATCAAACTTGATGAAATTATACTTACACCAAAAACATTTTATGACTTGGATTCTGTCCTTAATTTTTTTAAACCTTCTATAAATAATTGTGTTATGGATTTTTATGTATAGTCTAACAGTAAGTAATGTATAAGTAATTCACACCATTAATTGTATGCAAGAATGACGTAACTAATCATTTATGTGAGTGCATAATTATGTGCCATAATTTTAACGAGCTCATGATGTAGGTAGTTTTCTAATCTAATTTAATACTCAAGAAACGTCTTTTATTTTCACAGATATATTATAAAATGCATATTTTGCATATTTATTAAGCTTCGTACGATATATAGATAAGTTTATGTATAGCAAAATAGAATTACTCATGCGGGCGATTTACGCAACCAGTGCAAACAAACAACGGCTCAGACGAAATTACCAGTGTCTAAATACGTTCGGAGGTGATTTGATCTATAAATAAACTAGATACCGTCGTCTAATATATGATTAACTCCGACTGTCTGCACGAAGCGGAAAAACGTCGGTACCCAAAATAAACGCTGAATATTTCCGACTTGTGGCCCGAGCGGGTTGTGGAAATGATGTCTAAAGACGGTCGGCGCGCGCGCAACTTCCGGAATGCGATAAACATGGCGGCGGTGAGCCAACATGGCGAAGTTTCCGGCCACGCTGATTCACATATGATGGCGGTTGATTCTGGCTTGCTCATAGCATTTCTGTTAAGTGATTCAGCTTTTTACGCAATACGTAGGTGTCCACAGACTATTGAGCATTTCGGAATGTGACGTCTTGAAGGAAATTCAAGGTGGCATTTCTTATAAATTCAGTAATTAAGGTATGAAAAAACATGTTGTTTTAATATACTACAAAAATAATTTAAAAAACTAATCTATATGCATGTAATAAAGAAATTATGAAAATGATAAAATAGTTGCCAATTCTCCTTATGACTAAATGTAAGTTGGTCTTAACACAATTGATTTAATATTAAAAAGCGCAGTATCACGTAACAAATTATAAATTAATAACAATAGTTAACTATAACCAGAAATCTAAACTTCCTTATTTCCTTTTACACAAAAATAAAACGTAAAAATGTTGATCTTGCTATTGGCTACCAGATATTTTTAGCCCAAAACCGCCTGCTATCACGTTTCTAATATATGTGGATGACGTGAGATAGGCGAGGTAAAAATTAAAAGTGTCTGGTATGTACCTACATAAACAGTTTTTTCTTCGCTCCCATACAATTGTGACCTGCCATAAAATAAAACAATCTGAAGATTAAAAATAAAAGTGTTATTACATAATTGTAATTGAATGTCAAGAGAACATATTCCTAATATACTCGTAGTATATATTGAGATATATTTCTATTATTATAAAGAAATGCTCATTATTACGACCGTCGCTATAATTCGCATTAGACTACATTCATAGACGTTACGACAGGATAGCCGCATGCATAAGTAATCATCATTTGGCACTAGATAATAAATGTTAATAGTGAGACGAAGGTAGCGGCAAGGTTGTCGCTCCGGCCGTGGCAGTGAACTTGCTTTCTTTGCCCCGACACCCGCGCTGCGCCCCGCTACTGCCTAACCGTCAAACGTTTCATTATACCCATTTAAATAACATGCTCTACGACACTTTTCACTTTAGCTATCACAAACGATAATATTTTCATTCACAAATAGTGATTACAACAAGACCTAACTCAATTTGTTAGAGCTTTTATTTGATAATTTTTTTTCCAAGAAATTTACATTATTCAAATTTCTCAATTATTTAATCAATGTATTATATAATTATATTTAATGTAAAACTCTAGTTAGACTGTTATATGATATAGAATACGGCCTTTTTTAATGTCCACGCCTTATTCCCTTTAATTATGACTTATACCTATCTGAGGACTTATAATATCTGTTCCATATTTAGTATAATTAAACATACCTAACATTCTATTAGATTCCCTCTAAAAGAAATATTAATATTTGAAATTATGATATTACCCTTGTCTGGTTTACACAAACTGTGGCGTCAGATTCCACTGCCTAATAGGCAATGTCTAAATGAGGGGAAACCGAAGAACAGAGTAATGTATTAGTATGTTCTTGCTATGGGGATTATATATTGGCTCTCAATCCTCAATCGAGTGAATGATTATATTTAAACTCTTTTTTTATTTCACCGGCAGTAAGTTCCCCCACTTATTCGGCAATCTCTCGGATTTCGGCGAAAAGTGGAGTGTCTTACCTATACTTCTACAAGGGACGAACACGTGAAGCGAAATTCAAGTTTTGTTTCAGTCTCTTTCTTGCCCGCAAGAAATTAAAATATAATATTTGGTCCCCAGCGTGTGTCTTTATAAAGTACTTAATGGTATTAAACTACTTAATAGTAGTATATAGTGCTTAATAATATTTTTTTACAGTCTAAAACTTTTACTGCGTAAGCCGCACCACCAATACAATAGATAAGCTAAGATATTACATCCGGTTCGACATACATCAAACACGTACTAGAGGACAAATATACTCGTATATATGTATATACCTAAGATATTATAATAGGCTATTGATTTTGAGAAACATCTGTTTATCATCCATCATACTTAACATACTATAGTGATTCAGAGCATTGTTATATAAGTTAATAGTCAACGTCGAAGAAAATTTTAATTTTTTCATTTCTTTTCAATATATATATGTATATTCATTTATTAAATATTATTATTAAAAAGATAAATTCTATATTCAATATGTATGTCAGTATGCTTCTGGTGCCTACATACGTACAAAACACATACGAAAACATATTAAAGTGGCCAGTAATTTCACTTGATATTAGTTATTAAAAAAACTATTTACCTAATTAAGTCACTGTATTGTATAATATTTGAACTTAAACTTTTACACTCAACGCACAATGTCTCAAATTCAGGTGGAAATTGGATAACAGATTGTCTTGACATTAGGTTCTCTCTGACTACCCTGCTATTCGGGAAAATGCGTGAAGATGCCATTTTCACTTTTTCTTTTTATTTTGTTGCTCATTATTATTGTATTGATATTTAAAATTATTGTATTGATTTTGAAAATCATTCACGAAATTTGATCAATTGAGCGTGAAGCTGAAAAAGAGATTTATATTCATAACACATGTTACAAATAATTTTACCTATTAAACTATCTACCTACTTTATATGCCGACATGCACAGCCGTCGACTCCACCACAACAAAGTAAACGCAAGTTTCCAAGAAGTAATCAACATTTAATCGCCAGAAATGTTGGCGGACAGCTTTGAGGGCTTTTAATCGTCCGCAATCCCACTTCCGTGTAGCTCATCCCGCTACGACCTAGGTCTCCCGTTATCGGCGGGCCCGTTACGTGACAAGCGTGACCCGGATACAACGCGACATACACACGGAGAAAAACGCTAACTGTCGCATTCACATCGCTGTATACAATATACATACACACACACATGTATATATATATATATACAATATACACGTAGGTAGATACTCAACATTGTCCTATATGAGATTAAACAAGGAAAAGACATGATTAATATTCATTTTATCGCTTCTGCTATTTCCGTTTTAATGGAATTTTATCAGATTGTAGAAATGTAGTTGAAATCATTCAAATAAAGTGGTTGGTATTGCGTTCTACAATTTTCTATTATTTTATTATTTGACAAGAACAAAGTCGTAAAATAAATGCTGGAATTAAAAAATTGACGTAATTTTAACAAAAATACATCTATATCTATACATATAATTAAATGTAACTCATCGCTTTCTGTACATGGAATATATATGAAAAAAATATTATTGAGGGCATTTATAAATATAATAGAACTCAAAACGTCGATCTTTAATTTTATTTTCTGTTTGTCTGTTAAGTGATTTGTCTGTGCGTTTGTGCACACTAATCTCAGAAAAGGCTTAATCGATTTAAATGCAGTTTTGACTATTGTATTTTGGTAAAGTTCCTCAAACATTTAGTGTTTATTTCATTTCAATCGGTTTATAAATAAAAAGGCACAACCATTTAAATTATAAAATTTTAGCAAAGTTTGTGATTTGAGTAAGAACGCGGGCAGGTGAAAAACTTAAATAGTTTATTAACTTTACACAGGCGAAACCGCGAGCAGGTCGCTAGTGATATCTTAAATCGTTCGTTACTTTATATGTTCCACGCTTATTACTTGTAACTAAGTAATTATTATCGTAGCCTTACTAACGTGAAACAAACAATAATTAAAAGTACAAGTAGAGTACAAGTAGACCCGCTAAGGCGCGGTGACACTTACCTAGCGGGCTGGAAGACGAGCAGCATTCCGTGAAGTCGCAGTCATGCACAGTTCTGTATTATGTGTATGAGTGGAACGTGTAATTCTAATATCTACAAGGAAACAAACACAACTAATTTTATAAACATAAGATTCCTTTTTTAACCGTCTCCCATGAAACAGATATGTAAATAACATGCCCAACTTGGAATTACAGGTGTTACTTTTAAAAATCTAACTTAAATCATTGATTGTGGATCCACTGAGAAAATATTAGTCTAATGTTTAAAATACTTTTGTTTCTCTCTAATCTCGCCACCAAACTCGCAATGTTTATAGGTAGAAAGTTTAAATTATAAGCATGACGAACAAAATAGCGAATTTATCGCGATAATAAACACTGAAAGGTATTAATATATAAAATCTAACATCACAATATATCTCGATAAATGTATTCGAAAACCGAAAATGTCAGATGTGAATATTTGTCCACATCCTGGTTGAAGTTTTTTTTAGATAAAATTTTATTTTCATATGTATACATTCTTAATATTTATCAATTTAATTATTTAAAATTGATAATGGAGATATAAATGTAATCAAAATATTAATACTGTACACGTGGATATATAAATAACCCAGACTAACCGATTCCTGCTACTTCACGTATTGACTTTTTCAAACATATAAAGGTATTTGTATATATATCCAAAAATAGTAAGAAAATAATTACACTGGTGCTCGCATTTTGCATACACTATACATCCCATAAGAACAAATAAAATCAAAGTTTTAATATAACGTAGTTAGTATGTATTCAGGCTATGGCTGCGCAATAGGAGAGCGTCTGACTGAAAATGGGATTGGTTAAGGGTATCAAACCCTTAACCAATCCCATTATCACTTTTCGATTTCTATTACTCCGTTCTGATGCCCAAGGTCTAGAGGTCGAGTAGGTTTAGAGGTCAGAGCGCTTGGACGGTTTCAAAGAGGCGCGGATTCGAATCCGAAATCCGAATTATTATTATTTTTAAATAGTTTAGAAAATAAAAGCCGCAGAGATATTGTATTATCTCCTATGTCATTTGTATCCTAAAGTTGGAAAATGAATTAATATAAATTATCAATGAAGATACAAGTATTAACGATACCAGCTTACTTTGCTAGCAAAATTTAATACAATAGTGATAAATAAAACAAGATATCGCAGATCCTACGTAATAATTAAAGGGATTTGATAGCAATATCCAAGTAATACATATCCAATTTATAGACATTAGCACAACATTCAAATCGTTTAAATCTCGGTTTGATAAATAACATTTAAATAAAGGAACAATTAAATTGACACTTGCGTTTTTAAACTAAAATGGTATTATTTTGTAACCTCAATATACCATAATAATATTCTCATTAAAAAAGCTATGCAAAGAACACATACGGTCAACCATTGGTACGGTCTTTGTCAAAAGCTACGGTCGCAAGCTCTAATTAAAAATAACTACTTTTGTAAATAAAATGTACAATTATTTAGCGTATTTTCAAAATGCATAGCGCCATTTTAACCTGTATGAATACGTGACATTCAGTCTGATTAAATTCGGAACATCAGGGCGGCTCGCCATCGAGTGTTGGCGGTTTGTCGCGCCAGGAAGTGCACCCACGCTTTGATATCGGTTGTTCCACAGTCCACATGGCTATTTGGCAGACTTTTACATACCAACGTGTCTCAAGTATTCTTATATGTTTGTTTTTGTTGGTAATGTTTATGTACGTTTGTGTCTTATTATGTATAGGCTTTGTCTTTAATTAATTTATTATTATTATATTGCTATATACCTGGTATTGGACAATTACAATTAGCTAATCGGTAAAATAGCTAGAAGAATAAGAGTGAGCTTATTCAGGAGCATTCCTAAAAGACATACAAAAAGACATATTTAGAAAACGTATAAAATTTAGAAAACGTATTAAATTTTAACGCAGCGGGATTTGAACCCGCGCCTCTTGAAAACCGTTCAAGTGCTCTGACCGCTAAGTGCGTTCTACATCCAGCTACGTTGAAATTCGTATACGCTTATTACAACTTATATTTGTTGTTAGCATCTCTGTACAGAGATTTTAACAAATTTCTGCTCCCCATAGATTATTCTACAAATAATCGTTTGGCAAGAGAGAATGCTATTTATTAAATATTCTTCTTCTTCTTCTTCTTTCAGTCTTTTTCAATTTCCTAAGTGTGCGAATAACTCTTTAAAAAATGTTAAAAACATTCCTATACAAGTTTTAAATATAGCAATAGCGTACGGAAAACCAGTATGTTTACGAATCATCTTGTAGAGCCGACATTTGCCAAGTCGTAAACTGGTCGACAAAAAGTATGCATATATTTGAATTTTATTTAATGAACAGGAAATACCGAGACGCTTCAACACGCGGACAATCAGATGAGCAAAAAAGACAAAGATGCCATTACTACTTAAATATTTATATATACGTGAAGAAATACAAATTGTGGCATTCTTCTTATTTCATAAAGGAAATTGTTTTCCTTCAGTTTAAGAAATTGCACAAAAAATAATACATGGTTAAAAAAAGGTTAAAAAAATATTAGGTGATTTAAGGAAGGCTTTATAAAATATATTACATACATAGAGAGCAGGTAAACAACAAATCTGCTTGTCATTCAAGAACTAACTGTTAGTAAATGCCAAGGAGTCAATAAAAATTAACAATAGTCGAAGTCAATCTTGTCAGACAGCATGGAGCAGGGCCCCAGAGAACTGAGAGTTGACGTGACAATAACTTCGGTCAGCTAGGGAAATTATTAATTGGGCTTAAACCTCGACAAAGAAGCGGAAATATAAAACTTCTGCAATGGACCCCCGCAGAGCGAGGCGCTTTACCTGACTCTTGCCCTGCTATTGTGTCCTAATTCAAAAGATGGTATTTACTTTTGATACCGTGTGGGAAATTGCGCAAATAGGACGATTATGCTTTTAAAGCTCTATGAACCATCATTTAGAGATTATATATTGAATTCCTCTATAAAAGATGAGTAGACAAAAGTAGAAGTAAGAAGCCTTTTATACCCTTCTTTAATTTAAAAAAAAAGCAGAAAGAGTTATCCTAGATAACCGAACCATTACACGGATTGCTAAACATTATTGTTGTCGAGAATAATCTTCACCATCGGAGTTAAAACATACAGAACGTAAGTACTAAACATCAGTATACAAAAGGCATGTAAACTTTTAAGATAACATTGTTGTAAGGACTTTTTAAGAAATTATGGATCATAGTAACTTTTAAAAAATTATAACAAATTTCAAGTCGACGGTCTTAAGACAACCTGTTATCTTTTCGCACTATCTTACATGGCACCAGTTGTGATAACTTTATAAATAATCTATGATATTTTGAATTTACACCTCTTTGTTCTCACGAAGGTGCAAACTACAGTGGACGTCCGGATTCCAGGAACTATACTGTCCACTGCCCACTCTATATCTCACAGACGAGTGTCAAACGAATCCAATGAAATTTCTAAGAAGACACTGCGCGGCGCTTTGGACCCTTCCTTTTTTGTACCCCTAAAGATAATAAATGATGCACTTAAAAAAAAGAATCCGACCTGCTCATGAGATAACGATCGGGAATGATTTTTATGGAAATATTCTCCGGAATTATAACGAACAGAAATCCTTTGGGATTAGGTGAAGCGCGTAGACAATACGTCGGCAAAAGTAGAACTATAAAGATAAATATCGTTTACAAATTTGATTAAAGTTTATGTTAACTGTTATGGTAAACTTTATTATAGTTTAAAATTTGGTTATACAATATACCTACATACGATTATTAACTAACTGAATACATAATTTGCAGTGTGCTGTAAATTAGTGTATTTTAATTCAATTGTTATTCTCAGACAGTTTGATTTATTAGTCTGTAACTTATGGAAAAATAATTTTAAAATAATTTAATGCTAAATGCATGCAAAACATACGCTAAACATTTAATAAAAAAATCTGATCTTTCTATCTATTCTCGTAAATACTTTGATATTAATAACTTACTTTCAACGCCTTTTATGGATAGAAATTGTTCTAAGTTAAATAGGTATTAATTAGAATTTTATATCAAAATCCTTAATCTCATATTTCAAAATAATAGTACTTCAGTTTAAGTATATGTCTTTATGTTCCTGAAAGTATTCTATTGTTTTTTTAAAATGCACAGTTGTACTATTTTTAGGAAAATGGGACGTCGAGAATTTAGTTATTCCAAAGACTGTTAAGCCTTCTTAAATTCACATAAAAGTAGCGCCGGCGCGGTGTCTAAATGACAATGTGCGTAAGAGCTCTAAGGTACCATTTCATAGACAAGGCTTTGTGTTTCGAAAATAATGAACACGACAACCACTAGAGTCTTTTATTTCCTCTTTTCATTGCACTGAAAAGCATGAATAGTCATATCCTATTAAGGTTTACTTTCAACTTTACTAAGAAATAATTATAAATGGTCTATTCTGTACGGATAAATCTTTAAAGATATTTTTTTTTAATTATATTAGCAAAATATGCAAAGCTAGGTGGAGGAGTTGTGAAAATATGCGAGTGATTATATTTTATATTCATATCACAATATATACTGATATGAAAATATATCAACCATATTTTTCTAGTAACAGTTTCTCGGTTGTCAATTTCTTCTTCTTTTTTTTTAGTAGCACCTAATAACCTAAATTCTGTTAGAATGGAAAAATTATTTTGTTTTAATCAATTGAATGAATTGTCGACGATTGATTGATGAATTGGAAATATTATCCAAAACACGCAGTTAAACGTGACTGAGTTCGCAAAAATTTTGCATAGTCGTAAAACATTTTTGTAATGTTTTAGTGTAAGTCTCTAACTGTATAAAGTATCTATATAGCATTATGAAGCAACTAAACACTCATAATTTACAATTCTAGCATGTTTCATTTTATCCTTTAACAAAATGACAAGTTGCGGTACAATGACTTGTTTTCCGCATATATATATAACAGCCTACTTAATGTTTGCGATTTTCGTTTGAAAACGGGCATATCACAATATATAAGCAAACGTGATTGTTTCTTATCATTGTAAATATACCACAAATTACAGGGAAAATTATACTGTTTCATTATTATATAAATATCCTTTGGTAAATATCTGTACATCGAAAATGGAATTTCATAGAGAATAAAACACAATGGCCACCTAACATTGGGCTAGGTCTGTAAAGGAACCACTGTTTACCACTTCGTTTCTCATTCAATGAATTGTTTGGAAGTGAAGAACTGCGAAGTATACACTGGATATATAATGTTTTCTTTTGTACGAAAGTTAATATTTTATCCCGAATGAAGTTTGGTCTATTGTATTCCGCAAGCGTTACCTGTGTTCAATAGAATAAGTGTGCGGATTGCACACTTATTATAAGAAGTGCTTTATCAATAGTCGAAAATCCACGAAAGATCACTATACTAAATGCGGAGTGTACACTGGAGAAGTTTTATAAGTGGGCTGGCCGTTGTAATTGATCGACGCAAAAAAACAACCACTCCTACAACAATCTTAGAAATGCGTGTTCCTTAGAAATAAAGTAGCAAATAAAGAGCGAGTAAAGATAGATAGATATATATATATATATATATATATATATATATATATATATATATATATATATATATATATATAAATATATATTTAATACAACCTTAAAACAGTTGTGATGATAAATACTGCTAACTTACTAATGTAAAATGTGTGGTAATCCCATTTAATTAATTAAATAGCTATGATATAAAACCTAAATATTGTTAAACATTATATTAAAATACTATATCAATAAACACTATGGTACAGAGGCTAGAACAATGGTTATACTTATAACATGCGCACTTTGTAATGACATACAGAGTGGATGGGTGAAGTCGTCGTCGACCTTGAATGACGCTAGAGCGTTTTCCTACTTTACTTCCTGCTCGATACCGTCTTGTCTTGAATATGCCAATACTTAGGCACAATTCACATTGCGCAAGCAATATTAATGTTTATAAAGTAACATATTTTAAGTAGTTCAGTTCACATTTTAATCGTTTGTGGGCAATATAACTTAAAGTATTAAATATATATGAATGTATTAATGCACACTACATAAAAATATAAATGTAGGTACATTAATAAGAACGTTAAAATCAGCAATTGTAAACCAAACTGTTTTATTAAGCTCTAATATAAACAAATTTCTATCGTATTCCTACAAGTTTAATAATATTGACCAAACAAGATTATAAAATAATAGCAAAATATATTATGTACCAGCCTCAGTATCACACCTCTTTACGTAATGAGGAACGCGACAAAAACCGCGGAACTTGTCACGCAATTTGTCATTATTCTTGTGTATGCCAAATATTAAAGACAAGGTGAAGATTATCGTCGTTTATTTTAGGCGAATTGCCTAAGTATATTTTAATTTACAATCACGTAAATAGAAAGGAGAAAGAAACCATTATGTTAAAATGGGCAGGTCGTTTAAAAATGTTAATTTTGTTTATGCTATAATTTTTTTCACTAAAAGGACCCGAATAAAAAATTACTACCAAACACCTTTATACGTGACAAAATAATTAGTTCTTATGGGAAATAAGTTATAATTAATGATCACTATTAAATGTTGAATCTTTTGCCAATGGCCTTACTAAAACAAAAGTAATTACACCACGGTCAAGAACTTATATATATATATATATATGTATATATATTATAATTAAAGAATATATATGTATATACATAGTAATGATAGCACAGGTACATACAGTACATACAAAAGTAAGCAATAATCTAAAAATGTTTTTAAACGCCATCGTTACCACTATGCATTTTCGCTTTGTACATAAAGCCGTGCAAAAATACAAGGGTTACAGAAGTTCAAATATAATATGGTGTAATCTCGGTAATGGCCGCGTTTATCTTCCATTTCCCGGTTAGACTCTTGTTTAACCCGAATGCATTTGCTTTGTGCCGAGTCTCATATCTTCACTGGAAAAATGTATACTTCCTGAGTATAAGCAACGGTATAATGTCTACTGGCAACATTGAGGTGGCGGGCAGGAACAATGTGTCAACGTTCATATAGGAATAGACAATGTTTGCATCGCTCTGCGCCCTCGCAATCTTCCTAATGAGTGAGCCCTTTCACACTTAGGACAAAGCTGGGGTTTCACGGGTGATGTGACACGTATTCACGACGACACTCTTTGTCACTCTGGACAAAATGAGTTTCTTCCTTTACTGTCGTAAAGTTATTAAATGACATTAATTTTAAGTAATTACTTGATTTTACTTAGCAAACATTAATCACTTAGACTAACACATGAATTTATCCAGTTTATACACATATTTACATAAAGTTTAATTAAGACGGCGGCAGTTTAAACATAATTATATAATTTTACGTAACCAATGTAATGTACTCGTATGCTGATTATGAACCAAATTATAAAGTATATATCGGGAAAATATACTTACTGATACCAACCGGAAATAGTATTTAAGAGTAATTAAAAATAACAAGCGGTCTGCCTGCTTTACACTATCCTTGAATTAATAGTCCTCTTAATCGCCCTTAATACACATTTAATTGCTTTGTATATTACCACGTAACAAATGCATTTAGTGGCGTTTGTATTTTATGTTCTTAGTTCATAAGAAAAATCACACTGAGTGTAAACACTCTACAGTTACGAATACAACATATCACATTGTTATTTACAATCAAAAACATATTATTAGCTTTATTACTTATTATTTAAAATTTATTAAACATAATCTAAGTACATTATGATGAGTTAGATCCGGCGTTAAAAAGAATACAACTTTCTTGGAAAAAAAAGCCTTTATAATATGAATAATACCGAGTATAAACGTAACACAATAGATTTAAGTAGTACAACTGTGCATTATTAATAATGTTTCAATAATAATGCACAGTTAAATTCAAACAAAAATAAGAAACATGCCTTATAAGGTCATTATATTTTATGTCAATATTTTAATTTTTCAGAGTCGGATTGCGTACGACTTAAAATAATCTTCTTGAGTGCCATATTAATTTCAATTTATTTTTTATGTATTTTTTTAAGTATTTTGTGGCGTTAGGCTACGCCACCCAGTATGCAACAATTGGTTGATAGTAAAATATTTTATTTTTACGGAGTCAATTTGTCAAAATATTAAAGTTCCATAAAGCAAACTTATATGTATTTATTTGATATACGAGAAAGTCCTGTTATAATTTACTAATCTAAGCTTATTATTACCATGTAAACAGAATTAATGCATAAACAAACATTTTATTATTTACATACAAATTGAAGACGCGTAGTCACCTTAAAAAACGATTATGTTAACTAAGTAAATTTATGTTTCAATTTATGTATCAATATATATTTATGGTTCATACATCGACTTTGCCTTGGGAGCGACTTTGCCAGATTCATGAAATAGTAGTATAGTTTGAAAATTTTGAGACAATTTTTTTTTTTTAAGTTTTCGAAAAATTGTAATAGTAATAAAATCAAATATATTTTTAAAATGGAAAATATTTAATGTTATTATCAAAGTATCATAAATATGTTTTATTATATGTACTGCAGGTACACTTTTGGTTCATAAGCAAATAAATATTTTTCTGTATATATTTTTAATAAAGAAACCTTAGACCAGATAAAATCTAAAGATGACATTTGATTAAGAAATTGAAGCTTACACCCCTTGCAAGAACGATACGCGGTTTGAAATGATTTTATACCTGTGTAGCTTATAATGAAGGGTTGATGTGTTCTCATGCTATTCAATAGGCAGGTGTATAAAAAAATTGTACCTGAGTTAAATTCTTGATTTTGAACAACACCATATATTATTTAAATGTACAAAGGTTATTTGAATTGAAATTATTCCAAAATATTATAAAATCATACTGTCATCAATATGTAGGGTTTATGTACGAGGTCTTATTTTCGCTCATTAGAATTTAGAAACGTCGAAACACCTGATTAAAGAATAAAATATTTTTATTCAATTACATTTATTTTAAGATAAGAACAATTAACAACTTAAAGTTATTAATGCAATCTAAGTCGTACGAGTATCGACCAAGTAATACTATGTAACAACTTTTATCTACGGTCTATATTGCTCAGTTTATTTGAGGAAGTTTACTGAAATTGTTGTAAAATCCATACAAGTGCATCTTCGTCCCTTCCAGAACAAATATGTGTAACACAAATAATTGCATTACGCAAGCGCTGACGTTGGCGCTTATGGTGACTTATTCACATATTGGCTGAACTTAATTATTAGTAGAATATTAAACATGGCAGTTCCTTACCAGCGAATAAGTATAAATATATAAATATGTATAGAAAAAACTATATAATAAACACAACTGCTCACTGCAAAACCATCTTTATATTTCCTTCACTTAATGTATTAATACAGGATATCCTTAAACAAGTACAAAATTAATGTCCAATTTTTATCTATAATAAAATTACAATATTTAAATTTGTATTTAAGTATTAAATTATTTTAATATCAATAACTAGGTATCTACTATGTATTGAACACGAAACGAGACATGTGTTCTAGATTTAGAAGTAATCTCTAACCCTTCGTGTCTGTGAAAAATCAATTAATAACGTTTGTATCTAATGCACAGTCGATGGCGACAGATGTGGACGACAGGAGGGTACAGCAGTAAAAATTCATAGGTCTCCCTTCGAGAGTGCAATTGGACCCTTCCAAATTGTGCAAACTACTGGCTTTGAGTCGCATCTGTCCATTTGCTTCCATATAGGAAGCAATCTTAATGATAGTGCTGGATTAAAGTACTATCGACATCGACCTTCATTATACTTTACATATTTACCCACTAGATCATAAATTATAATAATTATATATAATTTATGTACACAAATATAGCTGTTTCATTTTTTAATTTTGTAATATGTATTATATTTATGGTATTCATTTCTATATCTGAAATCAAAGTAAGCAAATAAGAAAATTTTTAACCAACAATAAAATTTTATCGGTCACTTCCTGAAATCGGCCGTTTTGCAAACAACAGCGGAACTGGCATTGTTTTATACCAAGAACAGTATACTTGATACGCTGTAACGAAGTTTGTGCTTCCTGTTACCAATACGAATGTAAACATGAGCTGATAGACGAGAGCTCTAAAACAAAATTAACACTTTATACCTTCTTTGTTTATAAAACAACGCAAATTAAATACTCCAAGTCATATTATCTGTTATTTGCTATATTTCTTATGTATATATTCAATACATAATTCTTAATGTTGTCGATAATATAAACAAAAACAAAACATTCCTACCCAACTAATAATGTAATCGGACGCTGCACTATGTCCCTTGCTGAGATAAGTCACCCTACATTCAAACAAGTGGCTCACTCACACCGACATATAATCAGGAAGTACAATGGAGATTAAAAAGACTCGACGCACACACGGCGTTAATGTAATAATATTCGTAGAGAGGTAGATGAATATAAATAATAAAACGAACGCACACAAAGGAAGGATTTAAATAAAGCATCTCGCGCATTGTACCAGGAAGTAGCAGCTCAGTTACGCACACATAGAGTCGGTAATGTAGAGTGCGCCGTGGCGCTGGCGCACATGTATGTGTCAACTTCGCGTGGGAGCGCGCGCACATGGCCCGATTGGGACATACCAAGCGAGCCCCTTGACGATACACTTTTTACGACGCACATATAATATGTCACACTGTGAAAAATAACATTGCTATTCAAATATTATTTTTTTGTAATTTTTTCTATTATTTAAATGAAAATAACTATTTCACATTTCTCATAATCCGTCTTTGTGTTATAGTTAAAACTCTTATTTTCAGTAATCATAGTTGCATGGGACTCCTAGTTTCATATAATAGCTTATGAATATGTAGATAAATATTAAATGTAAAACATGTATGTATGTGGGTCTCGATTCTTTCCTGAACATTTCAGCATAGAATATTGAACGATAATGATTCTAATATATTAATGAGCATGGAGCCGGGCCTTCCAGCGATCCCTAACCGACTTTTTCTTTTGATAGTGTTGATCCCGAATCAACGAAGGCCGTTTATCATATGACACTTCGGAGTACAGAAACTCGGCTGGGGGTTACTTGTTAGAATAGAGAAATTATTGTCAATTCAGTTTTCAAATCATTCTAAGGTTAGTAGTATTTTTAAAATATAAGAAAATATTTGAAATGCAAACCTTATGCTACGAAAATCAGGTATTTCTCATAGTAGTCAATAACAGATAACTATGAATTATTAGCAGGTAATCTAGTTATTAAATGCAGGGATTTGCTAAAATATGCAAGTCGTCATTGACAGGCATTAGCTAAGCTGATAGTTTGGAGATAGGTGATTTTCTCAACTCTACTTTAGTCAACTCAGTTTATTTATTGTGGCGTTACTCTATATCTTGTATACATAATAATTATATTATAATTGTTACAAATTGTCTCATTACTTAAATTGGTAAGTAATTATTACTTTTTATTCGAAAATAAAAAAAGAAAATGAGTAAACGAAAATTGAAAAATATGGTTATTGTACAGAGAACGACATATTTGTATAATTACTAAAAATATTAAAGTTAATGTAGGTAAACTACATTTAGTAGCATATTATCAAAAAATATGAATGAACATGTGTAGTATATATTATATTACCTTCAGTACAAGCCCATACTACCGAAAGTATAAAAAAATATTACTGGTAAAACGTAAGATTAAAAATCTTTAACGGTAAAAGGCCAAATTGTTCTAACCTAGCCTTATCCATATTTACTGTATCAATTAGAAGTAAAACTAAATTTTACCGAGGAATATATTCGAAATGAATAACGATTAAAGTACAATTCGGATTTATACCATTAAAGTTGGTAAATCATTAATTTTACTGGAAAATCATAGAATTACCTACCGTAAGTTCAGGGTTTTACATTAACATATATTTTACAAACAATCACAAGCAGGCGTTGGTTTTAAATCTATATGTCAGCAGGATTTATTTATCACAGCTTGAAAAAATCTGACATTATATGCGTTTTATAAATATTTCGCCATAAGCATAGTATTGCTTGCTGTTCACTGGCAGAATGTGGCGCAACTTTTCGGTATGACATCGTTGCCTAGTTTTAAGTGCCGGTAAATTATGTAACGCAGAACAGCTGTATCGGGGTCGCGGTCTACAAGTAATCATTCGGAAGTGAGTTTTAGAAGCGAGCTGTTTGGTAACAAACCCGACTTATCTTTGTATTTTAATTCAATCATCAAAATAAATATTAATTCGTAATGCAATTTATACATAATAGTTAATAAGTTTTTAAAAAAAATACTCAAAAGGAACACAGCTCAAAGTTATTTTCCCGGTATCCAGATATTCCTGGCAAGGACATATGGTTCATGCTACGAGAATATTGTACTGTTATTAGCCCCGGACACGTTTGCAAAGTTTTAAACAAATCAAACGGCCAGAAGTGGGTCAAACAAACGTAATATTTTCTTTTCACATTTTAGATAAATAGATACATATTACAGGTGAAGCTAATAAAAGCGTGTTAAAAACGCATAGTTTGTATGTTAATGTCAAATTAACAATTATTTGGTTATAAATATTGGTTATTCATATGTACTTACACCTGTTAAAGTCATTCACAAGTCACAAGAATACCGGAATAAGTAATGACACTGTCTACCAAATAGGCATTATGTGATATGTATTAAAATCAATATATTTCAACTTAAAAACTTGTAAAGTAATACACAATGTATCTCTGTACATTCTAAAACCTTAATTGATTATTATTGGGTGAGAATTATATAATAAATGTTTAGTCAGCATTTGGATAATGTATTTCATAACACATATTGTCTAAGCAAACTACTTCCTTATTAGGCATATTTTAAATATTACAAATCGTCTCAAAGACGATTTGCGACGAGATAACTTTGTACAATTATATTGTGTTAATTTTTTATTATATACCATTATAAGGAAGCATGAAAGTTACAGTGTTTATTGATCACAAAATGTTATATAGAACGATATATTTAACGACAGGACCCGCGTAATTCGGGTCAGCATACAGGAAATTCTTTAATTTCCATGTATTTGCAATTTAAAACACCGGGACATCCGGTTGAGACTTCCGCTATAGTTCTGTATATTTTCTATTTTTCTTTAAGGCACGACTAAATAAATTTATTTTATATGACGTTTTTATACTAATTCTTTAAATTTAAAATACATCTACTAACATTTAAAAATACATCGTTATTCCAATACTAAAACTATGCTAACATTGCAAAGACCAAATTGAAAGCAGAAAAGGTCACACTTCCGTAAAAGTCGGTTCCTTTTTCCTGCCTGTCGACATTACAGGAAGTTAAACAGAGATTCGTTCTGACCCTCCTAGTTCCGGCACCCTCGGGATCCCGTTAATTTCCTTTCCCCCCGTGTATCAATTTCCGCCTTGACTTGTGCATATCTGTTTTATTTCCTATATTTAAAAAATAAGATTACAAAAAAGGTCCAGTTAAATTAGTCATTTGCTTTTATTTGACTTTCATTTTTTCAGATTGTCTAGTGGAGTAAAAATGGTTAAAAAAAATAAAGGTTTCTTTTACTCTTTTTGACCCCAGTTTCACAAACCGAGAGAAAACTAAATAAATTAAGCCGACTTCATATATGAATATTTAACGAAACAAGTGGCCAAAATATTTACAAAACTTTAACGTTAGTAATATTTTCATGTTTTTTTTTATTTTTAAACATTGAGCGGAGTTAACAGAGATAAATTATCCTCTGTTTCCTATGATCTTAGACAAATTACGGCGAAAATCAACGCCACACTTAACTAATCCAGAAAATGATAATAATGTAAATGCTTGATAAATATATATTCCAGAAAAACCGTTTCACCATCACCTAGACTTATACGGTGACTGTTCATCACACAAAAAACAAAGTATCTAACTATATTATTGGTTTCATCTAATAAGAATGCTCTAAAGTTAAGTTTTAATTTATTTTACTACAAACCTACAAGAATATGGAGAAGAAAATCTTGTAATTTAAAGACATAAACAGAAAGGTACTATTTGTACTTTTAATCCGATAATAAGCGATTTAGGAAACATAATTCCCCGCTATTGCCGGTAACCAAATATAAATGCTAACGCAATTAACTTATTTCGGGCACTTCCGCATGTGTGGAGATTCGACTCCAACCGCCCAATCACACGTCGAATTCCAACGCCACCTATAATCTACAGCCGATTATTATTAGGTACTGATGAACAAATTATTTAATGAAACGAAAGTTTAATTATTTAAACGAATTGCGATAAAATACTAACTGTCCCTACTAGTGTACATTAGCTTAACATTTTCTATATCAATTAAGTTATTTAGTGTCGAATACTATATTAACTATTGAAATATTTCTAACAATAAAACTTTGAGAAAGTAGCGGCAAAATCCGCGGTCATGGTCACGTTGAGAGCCCACAAAATATCATAATATTTTATTTTTCAAATCACTCCACATGAGAGTATGGACTTATACGATGGATTGCAGCTATTCTCTTTTCATTCGCTCTTAATATAAACGCCTTGTGTGTAAAAGAGAGCATAAACAGGGTACTCGGCGGGCGAAGGGAGCAACAGGTAAAGATTCCGAGGCCACTTCCGCCTTGGCTGCCGAATATTTCTTTACGAACCGGTAGTGGGAAGGCAGCCAATGTAAATACAAGCATTACATCTTCACTACAATATATACCAGCATATAGATCTAATTTAATAACATATATTTATATCTCGGGACATGTAAAAATTTTAAATATTAATACTAAATTTGTAGTGATAAATATAATAATTGGTGTAATAAAATTATATAGATACTCATGTAGTAAATGACAAGGCACAACTTTAATACAGTTTAAATTATTTCATCTATTCTTACTGTCTCATAGTCATATCGTTACAACCAGGAAATTCCAGGTAAATGTCAAAACGTTTTCTGTGTGAAATTGACAATTTAAATAATTACGAACCATCGATATCGATGATATTACTAAAATATTTAAATGGATACAATAAGGAAATTTTCATAAGAACAATAAAGGTAATTTATATATATATTTTATAACCAAAGCACGTGTATTGATCACACCTATCATTGACCTAACATTACCTACCAATAAGAATTTTTGTTGTTAATACAGTAAGTAATAAAAAAGGAAACATTATAATATTATTAAAAACTAGCACGCTGACGTAATCTCACTATACACTACTTCCGCATGCCCTAGGTGTATACATTTCCCCCTATCAATAGAATAACAAATTGATACCAACTTTAAACTACTTTGCCACCAACTTATTATTTAGCCTTAAAACTAAACGTTTGCAGAAACAACGACTCCGAACGCATTTAAAAAATAGGACTTAACTCAAACGGGTTCCCAAAGTTTTATCTCATTCTCCGCTATATCATATGAAGCGAGGCGACGTGAGGGCGGTGGGAGGGCGGAGGGGGACGCCTGGCGAGCGTCCGTCCGCCCGCGCCGCCGCCGCATCGTCAGTCCGCGTCGGAGAGTTGCCCGCGACGCTTGTCTACGAGCCTGATCCCTCAGATACGCTGCTGGTTTACGGCGTTCCGTAACACGACACGTTTGGAGGGACCTGCTGCTATGCGTGTGCCTGGTGCTCTGTGAACATCGGATACTGTGCTTCTAGTGCTGTGACAATGCAATTGTGCTGATATTTCAAGTTAACGTATTCACCTTAAAGGATTTTTGACGACACAACCAGGTTCGGACCAGCTCAGCCGGTGAGTAGCGGTGCTTATCGCGAGTGGCAAGCCGCGCTATCTTATACTCACGCATTTCCGACCCCGCCCGATAACACCAACGTTGACTGCTGCCAACACAGTCCCAATATACTAATTTTATATGAACTTAGTTCATAATTCCAATTATAATTAGGGTGCAGAGACAACGACTTATTTTGCTCAAATATTCAACCAAATCCCATATAATCGTGCATAATACCATCTGTGCACGTGCACCCTTTTGTTTGGATGACGGACGATCTTCCCCTATTTAATACGACAGTAAATAGTTCCCCTAACGTTTAACCTATGACAAAAAATGTCACAAACAGGTGACTAACAGATAAAAGAAATATGAAAAACGTATCGATATAAATAACATTTTTCAATGTTTCAAGAAGAAATTAATATATGTACTATTCATTATTTTATTACTTTGACATTATGTTAATTTTTTTATTTCTTTTAATAACTACACTGACATTACTTTAATAATGTTTTTTGAAACATTTCGAATCTAAATAATTAAGACCACAGTTCTTCCCAATTTTCAATTATTTAGTTACATGTCGAGGCATAATTTAAATTTATATCGAATAGAAAAAAATAATGATAAAGCATAACTATAACATCAAGAATGTCATAATTCTGTTTACGTAATCTATAATAAAACGATAAGAGATAAGAATGTGTACTAGTCGACTAAACGTACAACGCACTATATACACAATGTTCAAGAGCGCCACCTGTTGCTCAGTAGATGACACATAAACAGTAGTTGGATGAGAAACTTTTCTTTTGACATTTTTTCTCAATAATCGTACTCGAAAACTATTTATAAAAGTTGTGTATTTCATTGTTACAGATAATCATCATGAAAGTTGTTAGCCTTCAATTGCCATCTGGACCTAGTATGGAGCGGTTACCGTTACCGTTCAGTCCGACGGAACTTTTATGGCGATACCCTTTACCGTGGGCACCACCTCCTCCGTCGCCTCTTGGTGACACCAAGGCACAGCTACCAGCTGGTCTACCACCAGAACCTAGATTATGGACTCGTGAAGATGTTGCTGTTTTTTTGAAATGGTGTGAAAGGGAATTTGACTTACCCAATTTTGACATGGATCTTTTTCAAATGAACGGTAAGAATCTCATATGGCAGTTACGGTTATATCATCATTTATCATCATTTTAAATTGTGAATATTTATATAACTTTTTTTTACAGGTAAAGCTTTGTGTCTTTTAACGAAAAATGATTTAGGCGAGCGTTGTCCCGGCGCGGGAGATGTCTTGCATAACGTTCTTCAAATGTTAGTACGGGATGCTGCGTTGCTCGGAAGAGTGCCCTCATCACCTGTAACCCCAACTGCGCGCGCTGCACCATACCCACCGTCGCCTCATTCTCACCCACCAACTCCCACTTGGGCAGTGGACGGTTTTCACCATTTCCACAGTGCTGCTGCAGCAGCAGCAGCACAACCCAACTCTGTCACTTTAAGTCCTGCTCCTTCAGTTGACAGTTCTGGAAGCCCTCAAAGAGGAGATACCATGACTTATGCCCCTGCTTATGCACAACCAGTTCCTGTAACTACTCAAGCTGCTAGTTCTGGAAGTAATCATTCCGACTCGGATGAGGAAGCTCAGTTCTCTGCTCCTCGGTCGCCCAAAGAAACTCCTTTGACCAGTCCAGCGCCGCAAACCCATGTTGCCCCCCAACATTCACACTATCGTACTCAACATCGTGAGTTCTTCCCAAATGATATGCCAGAGTCCAACACAAGTAAGTAAAAATATCGCAATATAAATTTAATATTAATATAATAAATATATGTATATTTTTATAAAATATGCTTGCTTATTTACTTTGTATTTTTATTTTAGATGGTAGACTTTTGTGGGATTTCCTGCAACAACTACTTAATGACCCTACACAAAGATACACAAACTACATAGCATGGAAAAATAGAGAAACAGGAGTTTTTAAAATTGTTGATCCCGCCGGACTTGCTAAACTGTGGGGCATTCAAAAAAATCACTTATCAATGAACTATGACAAGATGTCTCGTGCGCTACGGTATTACTATCGAGTTAATATTCTTCGTAAAGTACAAGGCGAGCGTCATTGTTACCAGTAAGTGTTTTTGATCTAAAACTATAATATACATTGTTGTTACCGTAAGAACTTTTATTTACAAATTTATTTAATTACAGATTTTTGAGAAACCCAACAGAACTTAAGAATATCAAAAATATATCATTATTACGGCAACAAATGAGCCCAACACGAGTGCCTCAACAACAAACAGTTAAAACTGAAATGAAAGAGGAACGCTGTGAAGATGATAACGTTGATGAAGATATGCCGACTGACTTAAGTATGACGGCATCTGAACCCTGGCGTAAGCGTGCGCGGTCCGACGTCGCCCCCGTGCCCCATGACAAACATCGCATCAGTGCACTCATCGGCGACAGTATGATGCTCAAACGAGAATCAGAGTATAATACTGAACATTATGCTCTCAATTTGAAAAGTGAAAAATGTGAACAATGACTAAGAATGTGAGAAGCTGAACACTAATAGTGTGAAGTGCTTTAATTTTAAATCATGTCGACTCCAGCCATTGTAGTTCTAGTCAAGCTCCTCTCAGATATTTCAGTCTTCCTCTAAAGAAAAAGATATAAATCAAACTGTCCAAAGTTTTTATTATCACTGAGAGTATTTTGACATCTACTTTTTATGGTTTTTGGAGTTAAACAGGGTATGGACCTATTAAGATGCCTTTGTGCCAAGTGATTATTATTAAATAGTGTCAATTAAATAAGTAGTTAGAAAAGGGGGACAAGAGTTTATATGTGTTAAAATCATAGAGACTATTTTTAATATTTTGTGCAATGGACCATAAGTGACTATTGACTGAGACTTCGCAGTTGCATTATTGAAAATGTTGCCAAAATCAACTACTGCACTGCACCATTGTGCAGATTGCGCTTAAATTTGCATTTTTGTTAATTTAATTACTTGTGTATGTTTATATATATTTTTTGCTATATAGCTGAAGTTTAAAAGTTAACAAAGAATATCACACGAAATATCGTCTTCCATTGATTTATCGGCAAACATTTTAATTGTAGCATGTGAAAATACTAACAAAAGCTACCACAATTTTATTGCAATTATTTATCAGACAATTGGCAACTTTAATTAATTAAGATAATCTGTGTACAGGAACAAAAGTTCTAAAAGTATTTTAAATTATATAAATATTAAAAAGACAATAATGTATCTTACCTAAACAATGCCTTGAAATCAATCTAAAAATCCGCTGTGATAAAAGTATAAGTGGTAGTCTTGTAGAATATGCTAGGGCTTTTACTCAATGATTTCCAGCTACAATTTTCTGTGATCTCTTTTAACAATATAGGAAAATAATGTCATAGAGAATAAAAATATTGTGTTTGTAAATAATAATTAAGTATAAGTTAGAATAAGTGAACCAAAAGAGTGTATGATTATTGATTTGTCAAACAAAATGTGGAGCTTTATCAAAGTACCTAGGTATCAATAAGAATTATGACAACTGGGTTTGTATTTTTACAATAATTTCTATCGGCATCTGCCAATTTCCAACGTCTACACAATAAAAATAAATATAATCTAAAATATTGTGTAGGATTATAACTTAAAATAAATGAAAGTAACGTTATTGTATTTTGTGTGTCATTTAACCCTATAAATAATAAAAATATTACTAGCTAAAATCTACAAAGTAACGGCATTTTCGAAAAAAATCGAACAAGAAACTAGAAAAAATATATATTAAGTACTAATTAATTCTTATTAATTAGTAACGGCAACACCACTTAAATAAATATATCCTTCATAGCTCATGGATCTATAAACCTAATTGTTACTATCTTAGGTATCTCTTTCATATTACTTACTATCTTAGGTATCTCTTTCATGTTACTTACTATCTTAGGTATCTCTTTCTTCTTACTATCTTAGGTCTCACTTTACGGTTATTTACAAACATTAAATTATAATAGCGGAACCTATATCTTTTTGCCAAGGTCTGCCGACCGGAGAAATACGTATGTATATTTATAATTAAATATTACATCGAAACACGTCTACTGTGCAATATGGCATTTAGTAAAATTTATACTTTCTGTGTGTTGGTAATGATTGATTTTAATTTACATTAATAAATAATTAAATTTTCTATAATTTAAACATCACTTATATGCTTTCGCGATAAAAACAAATATATAACGTAATTTTGATGTTTTTAAATAGTACTAATTATTAAATAAAAAAATATAACACAAGTAAACATTATAAACCTTCTAGAGCGACATCTATTATCAAAATAAGAAGTACGATTAAGTTACTCGAAGTATATATAATGTTCATATTAATAGATGGCAGCACCAGAACCATACGTATTTTTTTTTCTACAATAAAAATAAACAATTCATACCGCCAGCCATTTTTTACAAAAAATTGTATTGTGTCCATCTATCTTATAAATATAACAGCTTGTCCTGATTCATCATCGCCGAGCGGAAACTATGCATGATTTTTGGTCTGTACGTTTATTTTATGGCGTAGACGCTCACTAAGAAAGGATTTTTGGAAATGCAACCCCTAAGTGGATGAAATAGGGTTTGAAAGTTTGTATGAAAATCCGTCAGTTTTAAAGTTACAAGCATGAAATTTTACTTCTGGGTAATTGAATAAAAATAAGTACTCTATGTTATAGATTTTAAAAATTCCCCTAACCTGGTAAAAAAAGGGGTAGAAAGTTTGTATGGAAGTCCTTCATTTTTGATTATAGAAATGTTAAACTTTATTTATTGGCATGTTAACATGAATGAGTAAATACATGGTTTAGCGTTTGTGAAAATTTTACCCCTAAATGGAAATAGGGGTTGGAGGTTTATATGAAGTTTGTATGTAAATCGTTCATTTTCGATGTTAAAGATATAAATTTTATTTATTGGCTATTAATAATTTTGTTTGTATTTGATGATGATACGTTTTTTTCTTTATTCGTATAGATAGATTTTAAAATATATTAATTTAAGTTTTTTCAATAAGTAATTATTCTTTTAAGTTAGAATTATATACAATTAGGCCTAGGTCTTAATACGTCATTAGTTTTTATATACGTATTCATTTTCGTTATTTTTATTGAGTAATTATTTAGTTTGTATACATAACTAAGTTTCTTATTTTCATTATGGTTGTAGAAACTATAAACGTAAATGGTACAATAATGCCGCATACTATCGTACAAATTATTGGAGCTAATCTGTTTCGAGCTAGATCGTATATTTTATTTTATACGATACTCAAGGTATGGCGTTTGAGGGCGAAGAAATAGTAGAACAAGTAATGGAGAATGAAATCTGTTGTGTGTTTTATCTCATGACAGAGATGGCAATAATTTTACCACAACTGGCGACTTTTGCGTAAAAATTTCGCATCCTCATACTTACGGTTGTCTGTGCGAACTGGTAGCTACTGGACATCTTTTAACCGAGCCGAGCAATAACTTGCGGCACCGGTGAAATATCAATAACATAATTCAGAAATTCTTGGACGATCACGAAACAAGTAATCCGTGAAAACATTCAGGAAGACGATTGCTTCCATGACATGTCAAAGCTTTGTCAGGAATGACGTATAACCCTGAAGTAGCTTACGAAACCCATGAATTGATTGCCTGGCCGATATGATTCACAAATGTCATGCTTTTATGTGGAGTAAAGAATCTCCCGATATGTGCTTCGCGAGTGGTAAAGTGCATCTTTCAGCTCTTGAGACTTTATCAGAGCCGCTTTATAGCTTAATTGACGCTCTACACCCAGATCATAGTCAATTTATGAAATATAATGAGGCCAATTGGGGCAAAAAATGTTGTAGGAGACGGATTCATGCCAACTTTTAAAAAGCCAGGTCAAGTATAGCATCTTGTTGGTAGCCTATTTCCTTTGCCTCAACAAGCGCCATAATCACATAAAGTTTTTATACATTCTGAGAATGAAGGATGTATTTTTCCTTCTAAATGCCTTCTAAATGGAGGGAAACATTTTGTTTAGTTTGTTGCGGACGCAAGAAGCAATCAAGATAATGCTTTGGCCGTAGCTTCTTCCGGTATAGCGGTCACATACTGAGCAGATGTTGTAATTTCGACGTAGTTGGATGTAGACCGCATGGCTTAGCGGTCAGAACGCTTGAACGGTTTTCAAGTGGCGCGGGTTTAAATCCCGCTGCGTTCAAATTTTAATACGTTTTCTAAATATGTCTTTTTCAATTTCCTTAGTGTGGGAATAACACTTTAAAAAATGTTAACAATATATATATTTAATAAATAGCATTCTCTCTTGCCACACCATTGTTTGTAGAATAATCTATGGGTAGCAGATATTTGTTAAAATCTCTCTACAGAGATGCTAACAACAAATATAAGTTGTAATAAGCGTATAAGAATTTCAACATAGCTGGATGAAGAACGCATGGCTTAGCGCTCAGAGCGCTTGAACGGTTTTCAAGAGGCGCGGGTTCAATCCCGCTGCGTTTAAATTTTTATACGTTTTCTAAATATGTCTTTTTCAATTCCTTTTCCTTAGTGTGGGAATAAAATGTTAACAAAAGATTGTCTGAGTTACATACTTAGTATTTTTTTATGTAAATATATTAAATATAACAATATTAAATTATAAGCATATATAAACTTTGTAAAATATAACTCATTACTAACTTACTTTGATGTGTATATATTGTAATTATTTGTCTGTTCTGTTAAAGGTGAAGGTTGCTTTATTGTTACTGGATCTTTTATGAATTTATAATCTTAAATACTGTAACATTACCTCTTCCTTATTTATCAATGTCCTTTGTGTATTCTTCATATAACATGACATGTCATGTCAAGTGCTCAACTACAAACTTGCATGTACAAAGTAACATAACTGAACTAAAGACCATTAGAACTCGAAAATATTGATTTCAATTTGTAATTTTATAAAGTAAGTAGTTTAACATTAACAAGTCAATGTAATTGATCAGATTGTCCATAGAAAAGTCTCATCAAAGTTTAAAAACTTTACTATAGCAATTAATATAGATTAGAATATGTAAGTAAAAAATTATATAATATTACTGTACAGCATTTAAAAAGGAAACTGTAAGAATTATTATCAAATGAATAGATAGACTGATATTAATCCAAATAATATTGTAACTGACATTATCTTATTATAATGGATTTTTATCATTTTCTGTGTATTATTACTTTTTTTAAATAATTCTTTTACGATATAAAAAGATTAACCAATATTAAATCTCAAGTTAGGATAATAAAACACCTGCTTACACATTGGATGTATCATAAACTAATTTAGCTCTATTATTAAAAGGGTGTTTGTCTCTGTTGTAAAATTAGTTTTTAGGAATTACCAGATTATTCAGTGGGGATAGTGATATAGACTTAAATCAAATTCAGTGTTTCAATACAAGTACTAGTTTACTGAGATGTTAACCATTGCCTTGTAGGACACTTATGCTACAATTCAGCAAATTTAGCAAAGAGATACAAAGAAGTTGCACAGACCAAATATTAATGCCAGGTTATCACTTTATCAGAATGTAAATTAAAATAGATCGTTAAGGTTCAATTGAAATATATGAAGATGATTCTGTAAGGTGCTTAGGGTGCAATTTCCACAGTAATCATCAATGCCTATGCATTTGCATGTATGTATGTAAAATCACCATATTAATTAATATATTCAATCACGACAATTTTATATATCAGAAATGTTAATTAATGCTATTCATTCTTAACACAATTATTTTTAACTTTACAAATCTTTTACTCTTTTTAGGAACATGAATTAAATATGAATGACCATGTAGATTTAGGTTCATAAGTAATAAAAAAACAACATGATGGATTAATAACATGTACTACTTCTTACATACTAATCATATTACTCATATATACCTGATTATGTCACTTGTGGCTGACTTTGAAAAAATATTATATCTTCTGCTATTACTGTAGAAGCTGTTCTCACTTGTCCATCATCCAGTTTAACTTCTCCATATGATAACTTTCCTGTTACATGCACTCTTTGGCCTTTTTTAAGATATTTATATACTGTGTCCCTGAGTCCTGGACGAAAAACACTTACTCTATGCCAATCTGTTCTCTGCAAAATATCACCTGATTCATACTTGTAACTGAAGTGTGTTGCTAGTGGAAAGTTAATAACTGGATGTTCTTCAGATCCACGTTTTTGTGGATCAGCTCCAACTCTTCCTAACAATGTCACTTGATTAATTGCTAGAAACAAAACAAATATTAATATAATTGTGATTGATACTTCTATATTTTAACTAATAGCATTAAAAGAAATAATCTGTAGGTTAATTTTACTTTTCTCAGTGTTTTGTGATTCATGGCATACTGAAGTAGTGTGAATGTCTTGAACTAAAGATAGTCGTCTAGCTGACGATGTAACCTAGAAAGAAAATAATATTAGTCTTTTTTTTAAATACTAAGATTTATTATGGTAACTTTTAAGTAAACAATTACATAAATAAACCGGCGTCCAGTAGCTAATATTGTAGGTTATGAAATAACTTCTAAACACTTACTCGTAATATCTTCTGCATTATGTTTAAGTTTTATATTTAACAGCTGTTAAAGAATATCCAATAAGCATGAAACCTTAATTTGAAACTGAATGCCTTATTATAAAATATTTATCCAATTAACTGTGTTTACTAAAATTAAATGCCTAATGCCACTGGTATTTGCAATACAAATAATATATAGTGCAAGCCCATAGTTCAGTAGTCTATGTTTAATTCCGCAATTTTAATACTATTATAATAACGTAATTTATGGATTTTATTATAAAAGCACATAATCACAAGAGTTTGATTTTATTTATAATGCAGTATATTAAAATATGTATTTTATAAAAATAGTATAAAATGAAGTAGTTTTTTTTAGAAATTGTGTAATGAGAAAAAATTTAAACGTAAAATTAAAAATAAATTTTTTTTGGTCTTTAATTTGTCTTGATTTTCAAAATAAATACTATTTAAATGAATTTTCAAGTAACATAGCTAGCGACTGGTGAACAGTATTAGTATAGATTTCAAATAATATCAGGGGTACCAACATTTAGCTGTATTAATGCGTCTTTCTCGTTCATTCGTTGACAGCTGCCGTTTAATAGTATCTATGTAGTTATATAGATACAACTATATAGATTTTACCTCTATTCAACTACCACCATACCCAATCCAGAAGAAGTTGTTGCCTGTGAAGGATGCCTTCAGCTGCGAATGCGAAGTCTGAAAAACCAGCTTCTTCGGAAGCTGCTGATAATTCACCAATACGACAGATTATAACTGTTATTGAACACAAAATTCGAAACTTGGAGAAAAGAAAGGTGAGTTCATCACATCGCACTGCTCACGGCGTCAACAAACATTTTAATGTTATCTTTGTCTCCAACTTTTGTTTGTAGATCGTCTTGAGGAGGTATTTGTAATTCATCAATTTCATTCATGTGTGTTGATAACAATTATGTTTGAATCACTATCTAACATAGTTAAAATTGGATGTAAATAATGATGCGGTATCCCGATGACGCCATTTTTGTACATGTGCTTCAATAGTTCTACCATCTAACTGTGACGCCCAAGTCTTGTCATTTTCAAATTATTATTAATTGGAATTCGAAAATAATTTACCTTTAATGATATAAGTACCAATGAGCACTAATATATCTTTAATTTAGAAGTACATACTTAAGTTTGTTGACTATAAGGTATGTATAGATATAGGCAAAGCTTGAGATAACATCTATGAGAAAAATATTATTATGTTAATTATTCAGGATTATGAGTGGGGAAAGATAAATAGTCAAGAGTTGTTTACAGCTTAACAATCTTTATTAAAACACAAGTATTTAAAAGCATAGAAATTGTTTTCATTTTAATATAAAATATAAGTATGTTACATATAACTATTATACTATTTTTTAAATTTATAAATACATTACCTTTGACTATTTTAGAGACTTGAATAATTTATTTTTACAGAGCAAGTTGACATCATATCGCGACTTGCAAAAGGCTGGCAAAGAGCTAAACAGTGATCAGAAAGTTGCTGTAGCTAAGTATGATGAAGTGGCCCAAACATTAGAATTTGCCCGAGACCTTTCTAAACAAGTAACTATAATAGCAACTGCTGCTGAACGTGAAGCTAAGAAACAAGCTAAAAGGGTATGAATACTTTTATAATGTATCAAATTTGAATTTTATACTCTATGATTGAAACATTGTGGAAACCTTTTATTGCAGTGTTGTGAATTTTGTTCTTCATATTGTATAAACCTTAGTTTCTTGTCAAAAGAAAAGTGAAAAAGTTTTGATTTTAGTTTATTATTTGATTTGAATTCAAACTTATATAGCCATTTCTTCCTACTTTATATTATTTATATATTGCATAACAGTCTAAAGTAAAATATAGACTAGAATGATCAATAATGGGTACCTAAATTAATCATTAGATGTAAATTTTATTAAATTTTAGACTGAATTTACATTAAACAATTAAACTCTGAAGGATCTAAAATAAAAAATTACTATGATAAATATCAAACTAGTTTATATTTAATGTATTGGAGATTTAGAACTGTCAATTTTTTATTATTATGGCACTGGTAAGACAGTGTGGCATTATGTTCCGCCACTGAACATGGAATATCTCAAATTCATGCAGAGAATGGAGTAACATGGATCTCTGCTCAGGAAAAGGCAGTCTGTGCAGGAAAAATTGTTAAGCTAAAGATTGACTTTTACATGGAATAAAACAAATGTAGTTTATTTTCTTTTTTTATTTTAATTATGTATACTTAATAGATGCACCTAATTACAGGATGCATGGGTGCGTTATGCAGTGGAGAGTAATAAAATTCGTGAGGTTCTGCTTATTCTGGATTGTCTAATGCAAATGGGTACTACTGAAGCCAGGGAAGATTTTCTTAATGGTTCTAACGGTGCAGCTAAGTTGACCGAGGATGACTTGAAGATTTTGGATAATCTGTAAGTTATCTATTAATAAATTCTAATTTTAATCTTTATATATTTCCAGTATAATAGATACTATACATGGTAATCTTGTTGTGGTATTATGACTTTTCCAATTACTCTCGATTTCCTAACATTTATTTATTCCATCATGATTGATCCTAATACCTTACTTTGTTTAACCAAAATGTTATATATTTTTTTTTATCTAAAAAACTAAATTGTTAATTTAAAAAAAAAAGAAATACCTCAGAGTTTCTTATGCTGGGTCTTCTTAGCTCGAGGCATTAACTTATGTCAGTGAACTAGTGGTAAATTATTTGTCTTGCAGTTATAGTTATAGTTTGTACTTCATAAATTATATTAGATTTTTTTGGCAATAATTTTTATGATGTTTAATGCATCAACCACATAGTGCATGTGTATCTCAAAAATAACTATTGAAACCTCACAGTAATTCACTCCTAGCAAGAATTTTCTTCAGTTTTTTTTTTTTACCATTTGAATGCAAAGGCACACAATTGTGCTTCCTGGTTATATGCCAAAATTGTATTTAATGTTAAGATTGTGGAGATAGACTGTGGTCTTGTTTGCTTGCTCACTTTGGTGAGTATTTCAGCTGGTTACATAAGTGAATATGTAGAAGTAAACTAATACTGACTGGTGAAACAAATTATTTGTGTTTTAACATTAACACAATATTGTGGATGAATTTTTTTAAACATTTTTATTAAATTCTAATACTCCTATACCTACATTCTTCTATCAGCTCTTTGTGACATGTTCATTTCTTTATTTATTTTAATTTACATATAATATAAAATGTAAAATCTTATAATTAACACAATAACACTGCAAACAACATTGGAAATAATAATTTAACAAAACAATTTCATAATATTTCAGATACCCTGAAGTAACCCCAAAACATGAAGTTAATGAAGAAGGACAAGCTGGGTTTCATACCCACACAATTAAAGCTGCTGACCACCTGTATGCCATCATTGACGGAAAACCCAAGGAAGTTTTGGGAACAACCTATGCTCATATCAAAGAAATTGTAAATACAGTTCATGGATGTGGTTACTTTGATAAGTCTTCAGAAATAATAGTAACAGAAGCTGATGAGCATCAGACTGTTGAGGAGGAAGTGGAACAAATGCCTGAGCTAGAGGAGATGGAGCCGGCTGCCCCGATGTACGCGCCACCAGTCATCCTGCCCGCGCCACCCGCGCCTACTGTCGTGCCTGCGCCGGGATACCCTCTGCGCCCCCTTCCCCCTATCACCCTTCAAGAAGTCGAACATGCATACTTTTCACAGCAGTATCCTCAACAGCGACCTATATCAGAAGTAATAGGATCACAAAACTTTTTCTTTCTTCAAGAATCTGAAATCGATAGCCCTGTAGGAACCCCTCAACCTCCTATTCTAAACCAACCCTCGCCGCCAGGACCCATCCCCACACAAACTTTCACAAATCAACATTATGTACAAATACCTGGCCGAGTACCCGAGCCGGGCAGCATCCCCATGCCACCGCAGCCGCACTTCCCGGCTCATCCTGAACACGCCTACCAAGGCGTCCCACTCCCGGCACCCATGCCACATCCGCCCCACGTGTCGCAAACTCCCCTGCCGCCCCTCCAACACACCCCTCAACCACAGCAAGTAATCCAAGTGGAACCTTCTCCCTCGGAAGTTCAGAAGGAAGTGACACCCATGGAAGATAGAAATGAAGAAAATTCAAAGGATTACAGGAGCCCTGAGCGGGAGGATGATCGCAAAGCCCAAGGTCAAGGTGACGGGCAGAATAGATTCAGAAGATACCGCGGGGGCGGTGGAGGTAGGGGAGCCTCCAATGGCTTCCGAGGCCGCGGATCCTTCCAGAACAGACAAAATAACGACGGATACCACCCCAGGCACAACAATGACTATCAAAACAGATCGAAAGACGGCTACCAGAACCGGCAGTACGATGGCTATCAGAGCAGGCACGGCAAGGATGGCTACCAGAACCGGGGCGGCAACGACGCGTACTACGGCAATGGCGACGCGGGTGACGTGCACCAGGAGAATGGAGGACAGAACTACCAGGGCGGATTCAAGGGACGCGGTCGGGGCTCGCGCGGTGCACCCCGCGGCGCCACGCGCGCCCCCCGCCCCCACCCCCACCCCCACCCGCACCCGCATCAGTACAACCGCAAGCCAGAAAACGTCGAGTAGTCTCCGACTACCGCATATATAACGGGCTAAAAATCATTCGTGGAAGGCAAATTTCACCGGCAACAACGCGCTGTGGTAACAACAAAACAAGAGATTATGGTATATAAAAATAATAAAAAAAAAAATAATAAAAAAAAAGTAAAATAATAAAACATGAAACTGAATAAAAAATGAGTTACTTGAATTTAGATGTATGATATATGCGATTATTGTAAGTTACGTTAATTCTAGATTCTTGTATAGATTTAGTCACGCGCAGTGCAGTGACTGCGGCACCTCGTGCGTGCCGCCTCCTCGTGATAAATTAACTACAGGAGATGCACACAATCCTCTCCCTCGCTGAGATCTTATCCAAATCTCACTAACATTTATGAATATGGTTCATGCAAAATGCAAATTATACGTGTTAAATACATGCATTTGTTTATTTTCCAATAACTTCTTTTTTAATTGTGTATTATACAACATTTGTTATTGTTAAATGCTTCGACTTCGGAAAATGATGAACAGTTTTTATTATATTTATCTACAAATTGTGTAGTACTATGTGATTTATATGATTTTGCTACTCCACTAATCTATTTTTTTATATTTTTAACCATTTTATGTCTGTGACGAAAACGCTCGTACAAATGTTAGCATTGTGTCGCTCTTAAAAGTATTTTTTTGTTAATTATTCGAAAACTGCCTCTTTATTCTTTCATCGTTCTCAATAGAGGCTGTGTGCAAACAAATTAAAGTATTCTATCATCAAAACTTGTTTAATTATTTAATGAATCATTTGATACATTTTCTAAAATTTTAAGAAAATTAATGAACGTTATTTATATATATACTCACTTTATTTATTATTTCTTAAAAAGTAAATTAAATTATTATCTTTTTATATTTAAATATTTGCCCATACTGCAGAAAATACTAAATTATAAAAGTTTTGTACCTACTAATTGTTTTTCAAAAAAGCACTAAAAGCGTAGATAGCTCATGATACTCTCGATATATTTATTATGGGTGTCTAGGGATTATAGCCGCTCAGTAAAAGTAGAAGGAATGTTTGTTCCCAGATTACTTACAATAATAAGGGCCTTACTGCTTTAGCATGTTTCGTCGACAATTTTGTGATTTGATTGTAATACTATATAAACCATATACCACACTATATGAATAACCAGTATAGTAATCTATACATATAATAAAATGTAACTGATCGCTGTCTGTACATGGAAGATATATGAACAAAAATATTATCAGAAGCATTTATCAATATAATACAACCCAACTATTTTTAATTTACTTTTCTGTTTGTTTATTTGTGCTCGCTAATTTCAGAAACGGTTTTACCGATTTAAATTGCTATTTTAATATATTATACTGTGGTAAACTTCCCTTAACGTTTAGTGTTTATAAATTAAAGCAGTTTGTGATATAAGTGAGAACGCAGGCAGGCGAAAGTTTACGCTGCCGAAGCCGCAAGCGACCCGCTTGCTAGTATATATGATGATAACATAGAGTCAAATAATGATTTATACATAGAGATCGCAAAAACTAACACGAAACAAATAGATACCATATCACAAAGTATTTGTGTGCGACTGTACTTAAGGGATGCAAGACTTGTGAACAAGGTCCAGGAATAGTAAACGGCTGATGAAACTAATAGAAGGCGTTAACGCGTTACCTCCCACCTCGCGACTCACTCTAATTAATGCAGCCCATTCAAGGTCAATGTTTATGTCGGCGGCCAATCGTTTAATTAGCTAGATCACGACGCGGATCAGATTTCATATAATGAGAGAACATCGTCTAACTATCTTAGACCAGCCATATCTTTCAACGTTTAACGTACGACGATATCATTTATTTAGGATGTCCTAAGTTATGGAATAGGTTAGGTTAGAAACAGTTTTAACTTTTACCATTACATATCGTGAATTTTAAATTTAACTTGTTAAAACTTAAGATAATCCGTATTACTGGGTTTCACTGTAAAATTTGTATACAGTACAGGATAGTTTATAGTAACGGTAAATAAAACCAAAATTTTACTGAGGTATATTTTTTTAATATTAAGAAATCCCGTTGCGTGGACACCCTTCTTTTTTGTCGTAATAATCACGGGTGACGTCGCCATCTTCCTTTGCGCCACAATCGGCACAAAATGAAACAATTTCACAATTAGCTTAGTGTTTTAGATAGGAATATCCACAAATACGTTGTCCTTGTCGTTCGCCCGGCTATTCACTGGGCACATCGTGAAAATCATGAAGAGCCGTCGTTTTATGAAATGTTTAGGCACATAAGGCTAATTTAAGGGTCTGCCGCCGACACTTATACCAAGTATAAAAGTATCAATAATGAAATAGTTCATAATGTTATAAACAATAAAAATTTTCAGAGGTTGCTAAGAAATAAAAAAATGTTTGTTAAAATCGCCATTTATTAGGATGTTAATTTCAAAACAACTCTCCGAGTCCTGCCTAAAGAGACTAAAATAAATAAAGTTCCTTTTATACGACAGATTCTGTTATTTTACAATTCTAATCTATAGATGTGTATACACTACGTATGTATCGGCGTTTCGTTTTAAACCTACACAACCCAATGTAATTATACAAAATATCTCCTAATAGTGTACTTAGTTCAAAAAGTAGAAATATAATATCGCCATTTTTGTTCATTTATAAGTTAGGGCAATTAAACTTAAACCTAAACCTCACTATTTAATCAATATTTTTGAAGGCCGCTTTAGGAATGTTGATTATATTATAGTTGCCTATTTAAGTCATAAAGTGCACATCATGTGATGATTTGTCGGTATTAAATTTCGTTTTAAAGGAAGGTCGGTCGCAAGAAATAATATACTGTTTATTATGCAAAATATTTAATTCATTGTAAAAATGACCGGCCGACTGTTACGTTATTTACAACAAAAAAAAAACCTGTTTTATTTAGGTCAAATGAATAATTTACACGGAAGATAATTTTGAGATTTTTATAAATTTGAGAATTGCCAAACAGTGAGTAAATTTTATTTTATTGAAAAGTAAATAATTGTTTGTTCCCATCGGCATTGCACGTTATGACAATTTATCTAAATTATTTACAGAGAAATATTTATGGGATTTTTCTAATAATATTGTTATTTTACATATTTCGAAATACGTATATTACAAAGGCCATACAATAAACTCTTGGCCTTTGGATGTTTTAAATCACCATATCTTACATTTTCACGATTTGTATTACACAATTTATTATTATATTTCTGTATGTGAATCAAATGAAAACCAAGAAGCTGTGAAATGACGTAAATTAATTGCTGCAATAGTAAATAATAACTTTATTATTGTAATTACATAAATATACTGTTTTAGAATTGAGAATTATATTAACAAATTGTGTCTTCCGAAACCCTATCGTACATAAACAATCTAAAATATAAAATAAACGATAAAATCACAAACCATACAGAAACCCGACGGCACTACATTGGTATACTATTTTTGCGTCATTGATAGGCAAAAATGGCACCAGTCCTAACAATAAACAACTGATACTAAGTAAACAGCCAATAAAATTCGACGATTGTTGTGAATTAAAAGAAAACTAATATATAGTAACAAATTAATGTGATGTCCGTATACTAGAAACTATTTAACACGTTCGCGTTCGCGCGCTCGTACTTTACAATGTGTTCAAAGCCAAAAGTAAATTTCACATGATTGTAACATTGTTAAAGGCTGTCTCAATTAATCTCATAATCAACTGATGGTATTAGAGAACAAATAAAAATCCCGATGGCTCACGAACGAATACTAAAAATGTAAATGCTTAAGTGTAACATGTGTAATAAAAATACAAAAAAATTACATACATACACATATTTCACAGGTATAAAATGTAAACTAAGTCCTTGTGTTTGTACACTTGGTTACGAATGTTAAATCATTTGTCGTGACATCGCATTCCGCACCTTGCGCTCCCACGACTCAGCCTCGGCCCACGACTGTCGCACGTCGCGGAATAACTGTAAACAATATAATAATATTAAGTTAAATAATTAATTCGAAATAATAATTCCAGTAAAGTGCTACATTACTCTATTATTCAAAGACTACATTCAACCTATATGAGAAGATATGGGAATATATCAGATAAATAGAAAAACATACTTATATTATGATTATTTTTGAGCTTAATGAGCTTGGCATTAGTTAGCATTACCTTTGTATGAGCCAGTAAGTTAATTAATGAAATTAAATATAATTTATATAAAATATTGGGTTTTATTTACACATAGCAAAACATTTAGTATACTATTAAATAAACAGTAAGATTTATGACTTTAGTGATTTTTACATATTTTAAATGTAACTATTTTAACCAAGTTAATCGCGTATATTTTGGTGTTTGAAAATATATTTAAAAAAAAACTCGACGTTTCGAACACTTTACAATAGTCCATGGACACAGGTCTGCTGAATAAAATGCCTGAGATAAAAGATCAAGCTCTACATTCTAGCTTAATTGGCTAGAACGCTTGACTGGTTTCCAAGAGGCAGGTTCAAATCCTGCTAGGTTCAAATTTTTATACATTTTCTAAATAATTTTTCATATTCCAAGTGTATGTCAGTTTAAAAATATCAAAATACCTGAGATATCCATACTTCATCAGCAAGTAGTTCATTGAGTATAAGAGTTGTGTCTTTACTGGGGTTTTGCATCCTTTTCTCAGCTACTCGTTTACTACACTCTGCATACATGAGGTATTTTTGATGTGATATTCTTGAAAACAACTGCACTCGACCGCAACACGGACTACACACGAGGAATTCCTGAAAAGAGAATTTATTCAAAATTAAGATATGTATACCTACTTTTATTGATATTAGTATAATTATATAGCACTATTCATTTAAATAATGATTTTCGGTTATTGTAACAAGATATGCAACTGTTAGGTGATAATATTGTATTGTATTTTGACTGTGCTTTTTATGTTTGTGTTTAATGTTACGATTTAAATGAGCATAGAAAGAATACTTTTTGTATAATTCATGCATCATTATAAGCATATAATATATAATTATTTCATTTAGAATAAAGCATACAAATTTACAGGTATTTCGTAAGTCGAATTATGTTTTAAAGTGTTATTCGTACACTTAGGAAATTGAAAGAGACATATTTAGAAAACGTATAAAAATTTGAACGCAGCTGGATTCGAACCCGCGCCTCTTGAAAACCGTTCAAGGGTAACATCACTTAACTATTAAACTGAATATACTATAACAGTAGGATATCGTATAGGCATCGAGAGATCTGTTAAAAAACCAATGGTAAGATTTTGGTTCACATCAAGAATGATCCACGGTTATAAACTATGGATAAATAAAGTGAAGCAATAACAAGAGGAAGATGACTGCCGGATTTGGCATCTTTTCCAACCTCCAACAAATTTGTATGTAAAATATTTTCTAATCTTTGCATAATATTGTAAAGAATCACTTCGAAATTCTGTGACTGAATTTACACAACTTTAAATATCAATAAAGAAATACAATGCCAACAAAAAAGCACTACTAGCATACCTTCTCGTAAGCAAGTCTCGCGTCTGGCTGGACAGGCTCCAGCGTGGCGGGGTTGTACGGCTGGCCGTAGAGCAGCAGGCGCGCGCTGGCGGGGCGCATGCAGGCGCGGCACAGGCCCGCGCCCGCCGCCACGCTGAGGCCGGGCCACGTGGCCGCCGCCGCGTCCAGAGCGCGCGCCTCGCCGCCCGCGCCCGCCGCCCCCGCGCCCGACGACACCCGCGCGCGCATCGCCTCCGTCACCTCGTCTACCGTCTTCACGTTCGACAGGAAGTAGTCGTCTGGAAAACATGTGTACTATTATGGTAGAGCGACTATTGTCTTATATTATATTGTTGTGAGAGACATACTATTTTTGCCATTTTCTTTCTCTTAGCGAGTTTTTACATACAATAATCTAATACTCTATATACCTATAAAAAAATTGCCATATAGTCTTATTCAACAAATAAATAATACCTTGTTCTTGAAATATTTCTGTTAAGAAATTAGGGTCCAAAGCATGAGATATTAATGTCTGTATATAAACTTCAAAATTTTCTTGATACATTTGAGTCTCCAGCATTCGCTTTTCCATAAAACTACAGTCGTCGAGAGATAGATCGCTTCTTACTAATTCTACTATTGTTTCTAAATGTGACTGTGATCGAACTTTTACTTGTACTTGGCTGTATAGTTTTTTATTTTGGGGGTTCCATGCAGCATACTGAAATATTGAAATTGAAACATAATTAAAATACTTTATTTAAGAACTTCACGAAACTCTTCATAAGAATACCACCACACAAAAAAAAGAATTTGCAATAATTTTAAATTGTATGTAAGTTACTGGAAAATAATTTATAATATTAGACTGACATTATACTGTAAACTATATACAGGCTTAAGGTAAATTTGTCACATATTGCAAATATGCGTTAAAGTCAATACAAATTTATAATACAATATATATTTTTTCATGGAATCCTACAAATATCGTGTTTAGTTACACTAAAAAGAGATATCCACATATTAAATGATGTAAACATAATTTAGTAGTAATGATTACATTTGCAAAACATATATATACATTTTGGATGTAAGTACTAAAAAGTTAATGGACGAAAAATTATATATGGATTAGTCGTAACTCATAATTATAAAAACTTCATTTTATAAAATTAATACATACCGTAGATATGTTTCGATAGAGGACTTTTCCGTTTTCCTCAAACGGTTCATATTTTTGGAGCAATGTTTTCCCGTCGACTCTCCATATCGCCGGCCACATCTCGTTCAGTTCGCTTTTTATTGCAACGAATTCTCCAGACTTAAAATATACCAAGATGTAATGCATTAACGTTATTATCATAACGTATCACTAACATAATTATCATATATAATTCGGTACAATAAAAAATAATACCTACACAATGACTTAATGACTAATTTGCATCAATTTTACTCACAAAAATATTTTATAAAATAAATTAATCGCCAAGCGTCATTTTTCTTTCGTCATTGATTTAATTAAATAAAGAATTCATTATCGACAATAGAAAAACTTATCATCTTTAATATATATTACAATTGTTTGTATATATAAATGCATAAAGTAAAATCATATTTAGGCGTCACGTTTTTTCGCCTGAATTTGAATATAATCATTACTCCGAAGGGGGAATCGAACCCACAAACAATCGCGTTTACAGACAGTCTGTGAAAGCGATTGAATTGCATCACGATGGCCTCTTATTACATATAGAGGCATATAAATATGAAAACTATAACATTATGCAAAATAATAAACCACCTGATATGGCATTTCTTCTATTTGAGGTCTGTTATTGTCCATATGTCCCGTGTTCGATATCTGCTGATGTGACTTAATGTGATGCAGTTTTCTATTAGAATTGGAGTCTTCTGCAGAACCGTACTGACTATAAGCCAACGCATTCGTTAACGCCGCAACTAAAACATTAATAATAATAATAATATGTAACAATACAATGTGTCCAAATATACAATAATAAAATATAAAATGTACTTTACCTTTTCTTGAAACAATACACCAATTGCATTTTGTATTATTCATGTTTTATATATTTTTCGAACTTAAAATATGAAAGGTAGGAACGGTCGGGAAAAGGGATAGCCAACGGCTTTCACCATCATCATAACATGTACATAAAGATAGGTCTCATTAAGCATAAGTTACAGTTAAGTTGGCTGCAATACAATTACATTACAATATGAGCATATAAGATGAACATGTTACTACGTGGCGAAGTGAGGGGTGCTACCAGGAGTAATTACAACTAAAATTATTTAACACATATCAGTAATATACTCGCGTTTATTTTATGTCTTCTCCTATTATACAAAAGTATTTACATAAAATATTGAGAATTGTGCATAAACAAATAACAATTAAATAGAAATACAAAAACTTATGTTCAGGGCATGGCCTCCTAATACATTACTCGCACTAACTTATAGCTGTCAATGTATTATGCAATTCATCATCTCCTTATAATATAAAATCACTTTCGGCTAACATCAAAATATATGAATACACTATCATAAGTACCAACTAAATTCAATACTGTAAATACAATACATCATTAGGTATGTACAACGGACACCACTGGTATCAATCCCATAAAAAAATATACCACAATTTTGGAATTATTAATGGTAGCACCCCTTCTATAGCGAGTATGACAAGAGTCACAAAACTACAATTTACAATAACATGGCACTAATAATGTGTCATCAACAATAAAGTTGGTGAAATCTTGTTACAGACTAACCCTAAAATATCGACTTCTACTAAGATAGGTACATCACATTTTCATCGTAGACATTATTTACAGCAGGTAATAAAAGATTTCATCTAATAAAAATTTACATATCACAGTTAAAATGTAACAAGTTTTCACTACCGCCTCTGGGGTCGGCTCGCTCCTGTCATACAAGCTTCAGGGCTAGCTCTTCACCATCGCGCTCTACTTCTCAAGTGGAAATCTAATAAATTGAACGCACCTTCTTCGGGCTGGTGTTGGTAATAGTATTGCTGCTGCGGCGCGGGCTGCAGTGCGGCCACGGGCGGCGGCGCGGGCGCTCGCGGCTTCTTGGGCGCGGTCGGCTGCGGCGCCACGGTGGCGGTGACGGCGGGCGGCGGCGTGGGCTTTCCCCCGCCTCCCCCTCGCGCCCCCTTCTTGCCCTTGTCGGGGCCGGGCACAGCAGCCGCGAGCGGCGCGCTCGGCACGTTGAGCACGGGCTTGTTCAGCCGGCGCGCCTCCTCTTCCGCCTCGTACGACTCCTCCGAGCCGTCGTACTTGCGTTTCCTGTCTTTGTTCAGGTTATAGTAGCGAGGGTCCTCCAGCTCCGCGGCCTTGGCGCCCAGCAGGTTCGGCGGCACGCCGTGCAGCTGGTTGGCGCCTAACAGGCCCGCCGAGCTCATTGCGGGATTGCTCAGCGACATGCTAGAGTTCAATGAGTTACTAGAGGCCATAGCGCCGTTGGCGCTCTGTTGGTTGGAGTTTGTTTCGCAATTTTTATTGTGCTCATTAGGAGTGTACGTTTTGTTGTTCGCAGTGTTGTTCGTATTAGTCCTCGACCAGGTGGACTTCCTGGCGCCTCTTCCGGCCGGCGGAGGAGATGTATCTCTCTCTCCTTGTAAAAATTTTAAATATGAAGCCATGAAGCCCGAGCCGGGGCCTGTGACCGGAACGTTAAATTTTTTTTCCATTATTTTTGAAGTAGCGTCTTGTGAAGTGCTGTTTATCTGCTGCTGGGAAGAGGGTGCTACCGTCGATGCAGTATTTGCTCGTTGTTCTGCAAGGAAACCAAGTTCTTCTTCTATATTAGGTACTACCACCTTAGGCTGTTCCTCTTCACGAGTTTCTGGTGTGGAAAAAGATGATGAGGAAGCCGAAGGTGGTGTCTCGCTAAACGAAGACAACGGTGTTAACTCCACGGAGGATTGGAAATCTGGATGAGGACCTAGGTGGAAGGGTGGGAAGTAAGTTAGTGCATGTCCATGTTGCATCGCTAGTGCTTGATGTTGGTTAGCGAAATTTGTTGCGTGTAAAGATGCTTGAGGCCCGAAAGCAGAAGTGCCAGGAAACATTTTTGGAGGCGGTGGAGGAAGATTCCACCTCTCGAAATCAAAATAACCGTTTTGTTGTTGACTACTAGTTGAACTATGTGCAGGGGGAGGAATTCTATTTGCCAAATAGTCTGCCATAACGGCGTTGGAAATTTCGTTCATATTAGAATGGGGAATTTTTTCTGTGCTTTTTCGTCTAGATATAGATTTAGTTGTAGGTAAAGTAGGCGCCGTAGTTTGCGTTTTAGAAGATTTCACTTCTTGCAATTGGCAGCTTTGCTGTAAATTTTGTAAGTTTTTAACAATACTCATTGGGTCCCCACGACAACTGGACAGATCTTGTAAAGCTACATTATTGCCATCGATATAATTATGATGTTTGTCAGACAAACTTCCTAAGGTCCTATCAGTAGAATTTTGAGATTGTGAAATAGATTTCTCATTATGAGTATTACTTTCAGTTAAACCATTATTATAATTACTAGAGCTATTACTAATACCATTACTACTAAACTTTCTGCTAGATTGTCTTTCATTTTCCCAACAATTTTGACTCGAATTTTGATTCCGGTCATACCTATTCTCACTGTAAGATTTGCTTTGTTCTATGCCTAATGCTCTTGTGATAACACTAGGATAGGCCACTTGACTGTTCTGCGAGGGAGGTCGCGAAATAGATGCATCTAATGGCGATCGTGGAGCAGCACTATTTACTTTACTATAGTGGTCTCCATGTTGCTGTGGAGAGTTTATAGAATTCATGGGACTATGATACATTGGATATGCAGGACTAGAACCATGTCCCAAAGGAGAAGTTTGGGGAGCTATTTGTAAAGGACTTTGCCTCCTGGCTACAACCACACTGCAATCTGGCCCGTTTTGAGAACTGCTACTTGAATAACCTGTATCTGTACTGGAACTACTTTTTGCTCGGACATGGTATTCAGATTCTACGTTATTACCACTTTGATAATGCCTAAAACTTGAGGACTGAGATGATGAATATTGAGAATTACCAATTCTACTAGATTTGGAAGTGGCACTAGTACTGCCACTATAATTAAGTCTACCAGGGGCATCCATTATAGAGTAGCTTATAGGAGATGATTGAGGTTGAAGTTTATCACTTGTCTCACAGCTTTTTCTTAGTTCACTACCTAACTCAGGATAAATCTTACTTTGTGCTTTTGTCTGTATTTGAGGTGGCTTAGGTGTGGGGGAAACAAATCCAGTACTGTTAACACTAGTTGTTCGAATTGTTTTTTCACTACTACAGCTTTTAGGAGACTGAGAGTTATAAATGGAAGGTGATGGCCTTGTGGACGATGTAGAGGATGATCGGTAGTCTTTACTGGGTGTTGTGGAAGAGGAAGTCACTGATGGAGTTGACACAATACACGATTGCTGAGAGTGAGCAGTGTTACTTGCAGAACTTGAATATGACTTACTTCCAGCATAATCCTGCTGTGATGACAGTTGACCACTTTTTGAACCACTTGTACTGTATGAATTATCAGTCTGATTTCCAAAATTTGAAGGAGATTGAAAAAAAGTTGACGATGATGTTGATGAGGCTGGTTGTTTTGATGAAGTTGCTGGTGAACCTGACCTATTCGTTTGTTTACTACTTGATATTTGAGAATTGAGATGATTGTTAAGAGTTTGCGCAGCAGCAAAGTGAGCATTAAAGTTTTCATACGTTGCTGATGCTTTTGTTGTGGCAGGACTTGGTGATGACGGCACAACACTTTCATGAGGTAAAATACCAAATGGGCTAGGTAGTTGATTATTTCCTTGCCAACTTAAGCCACTTGTACTACCAGGGGTTGAAGGTTGATCGAAAAACGATGAGCCTTGTGCAGCTAGCGTTTGATGCGAGTAATTTTCTCTTAAAGAAGATATCTCTGTTTCTACAGAAGATTGTTTTGATGCAACAGCTGCTTGAGCTTGCGCTATTACTTGACGATGTTGTGCTTGAAGAGATGAACTGTAATGTGCAGGTTTTGGATTTGCATGATGAAACAATGGTGAAAACACTGCATCATATCCCACTGCAGGTGGGGACAGGAATCCACCAGGGTTAAAGGGAGAAGCAGTGGAAGATCCTAGTTGGCCTGCCAATGATGCTGTTGTGTGAGCAGCTTGAAGAAGTAATTGGCTTGTTGTTGAAGGCACAGATTGACTTCCTAGCCCAGTGCTGCCACCCGTTAGATGGTGATGAAAGTCCCCACTCGCAGCACCCGCTTGTACTCCTGCTAGCCGATTGTACGAAGCATATGCTGACCATGGTCCTACTGGATCCATTACCACCTCCGTGTTGCTTTGTTTTGTGATAATTTACGTAAGTTGTCAACAGAAGTCCACACTTTCATCCATAATTTGATATACACATATGATATATATTTAGTATCACTAAATTGGAGCACTTGAAATCATTCTTAATATATTAATAACTCCTCCTCACATGCAGATAGTACTCCTGAAAACAAAAAAGACAAGCATTTTACTTTTTTATTACAACGAGTCTTATTGGAGATCATTTTTATATTAAACTAATTATTTATGCACTCAAAACACTAATTATAATAATTATTTTATTCAAAACACTACCTAAAGAGGTAAATTTACTTTTAATACAAACATAAAGTAAAATAAAAATAATGCGCCGCTCGGACATAATAGCGTCAATGTGTTTGAACAATACAAAAAGTTAGTCTGGAATCTGTTTTGCATTACAGGCATAATTAGAAATGAACATACCATTGCATTTATTTGGAAAAACCATTTATCAATGTGGTATCGGAGGACGCTCACACAACAGATAACATCATAAATATGGCCTCGACTCTTCGAATGCTGGTTGCGACGGGTTTTGTCTATTGTGAAATTAACGACCACTAAATTATATTTTGAATCACACACAACTGATCACTTTGTAAGACACACTACGAAACAATTCGTTATTTCCGTGTTTAGTTTTAATATTGTTTTAAGGGAGCAGTTACTTTATTTACAAGTTGAAATACGACAACGTTTCGCCTTTCACATTAATCGCCGCCATCTTACATGTCGAATGTCGAACGAACGACCGCACAACAAGCGGTGGCCAGCGCCATCTACAATCTCTATTACCAACATTTTTTTTAATATAATCTATATATAATTTTTTTGTAAATTATTATTCTGCTTTTTAATGTATAAATATTATATTTATCTATGATGTCTGAAGATGCTACGTAATAGCTTAAAAATTAATACACTTTTATTAAAATAGAGCATGAAGATCGAAAATAACACAATGTGGAATCATAATCATAGACTTAGGTTGCATGTATGATGGATAACTTTGGTATCCAAATTTCAAGGGTATATAGTATTAGGGCCGCGTAACCGGATGGAATGTAGCGAAGCAATATTTTTGTAATGTTTATAGCAACGGATAAAATTCATTTAGAATATTAAAAAGTCAAAGCAACTGAAATATATTCAAATTGCTATTTTATTATTATATTTAAATCATTTTAATTTCTCCGCTTTGGTGATAACTAAGAAGAAAAAGAGAAGCGTTGACTTCCGTCACTCAACACAAAATGTCTTAAATTTGGGTAGAAAGTCGGAAACGGAGTGGGGCCACTAGGTTCTCTCTGACTACACAGCTATACGGGAAAAAGCGTGAAGTTATTTTATATATTACCATCTAATGACTTTCTTGACACTTTCACTTCTTTAAAAGAGAAAAAGCGTCAAGCTGCTAAATTTCATCTACATCAGCCCTTCTCCGTCCACTGCTATATATAGACCTCGCTAATGGCACGTCATTGAGCTCGACCTTCAGCTCTTCGCCCCTAAATCCCAACTCTACCTAGCTGGAGGGCGCCCTACACTGCGCTTCCGAGGTGGTCTTAATTTCAGAACACTCATTAAAGCCTTTTGTCTTTAGATTTTGCTATAAAGGTGACAAAAACACTTATGCGCTGCCCAGCTGTATACCTCTACGAGCTTGCATCTCAATGCAAGTTATTTCTACTCAACTGCAAAGTTTTTCCAAGATAGGCATACTAGTGGACAAATTCGAAAGATCCCCGTTCAGATGAATGGGTTCAGGTACCACAAGTTCGTTGAACATAATCTTGGTTTTATTCAAATTCATTTGGAAACCGATGCGTACAGAAGACTGAGCCTGCAAATTGAACCATTAGTAAACGTCTCACTTCTCGATCAAGCTGAATAGTCTTAGACTCTTGATTCTGTACTTGGACGACCACAGCTACTGCTCCTACTATTATCACGTAGAACGAATATAATTTAAAATAAAACTTAAATGTCAGTAATTTTTGGTGTTTTTTTTGTCTTATCATTATAATAGTTTATTACGTTTCATCATAATAGTTCAGACCAGAATTATAGATCACTGATATTTTATTTACCACGGTACGTCTACTCCTCGATTTATTTTGATCCTGTTACTACATATTAATAAAAATGGCACTATTAGGAACAATGCAATCTTCATTTACTGTAGATGTAGATAATTGAAAGTTATTTATTTTATGACTGAATTATTTTTGTAGTAAAGCTAGTTAAACCCCATATTTGTTGGACTTCACCTTCACTGGAGTGAAGTGCAAGAGCTATATACTTCATGCTAATGCTTAATAATAACGAATAAGTCCCGCCATGAACGTTACCGTGAAACAAACTCTCTTGTAGTAAATCTGGTACTCTTTAAACCCTAATAACTGTTATTGCACTTAAGGCCAAGGCGCCGATGAGTGGCGAGTTACTATTTAATTTGGGATTTTTGATTCAATTGAATAGTTGGTTGAAATTTAGGAAATTGTGGATGTCTACGACAAGTAATATGGTTATAATAAGTAATCCTCTTCAATAAATTTAATAATACACATACTACTCCTAACCTGACAATAAAAACATGGAACTAACTTTTAATTATTTGTTTGTCCATGTAAAAGTATGTTTCACGGGTAATCTGCTGAGCCATTTGTATTGAAATTAAGTCTTGATGGTTTGTGGCCTGGCGAAGGAGATAGGCAAATTTATACAAACACAAGATAGTCATACATTATATAATGTAAGTGCATGAGGCATATGATAATATACTGAATGCTAACTATTAGAACGAATGAACTGACTACAATGCTAATAACGAAGCAATATTGGTTTTTATCATAGTTTTTTGTATAATTAACAGCTAGTAATATATAATACAAATTATAATAACAAATTATAAAGACCAAGCACAACTTAGGTATACACTAGCTGACTTATCACGATGTCGTCCGTCAGTTACATGTGCTTTGTTCATTGTGGGTTCGTTTAAATGTGGGAATATTTAAATTATTTTCTTTTCTCCACTCTGGTAAGAAAAGGTAGTCAGAGAGAACCTAATATCAAGACACTCCATTCTTCGGCCGAAATCGACACATTGTGTGTGGAGTAGCGGAATTCATGTATTAGGTACCAAAGCATGAGAAATGAAGGTGAGGTGGAGGTGGTGGAACCAAATATGAAGCTTTGTGTTTTGAATTTCTTTAAAATCATTAGATTATACAAATTACAAAAAAAAAAAAAAAACTAGTTTTTATTATATCTTTTCAATTGGACTAAAAACACTAAATGTTTTTCATCCGCCTACTGTCTATATTGATATTTTTATTTATTATCTATACATCTTATCCATAAGAATAATAATTAATACACACAGGACAATTTAGGTACAAATTAGATTATAAATTAAGGTAGCATGATTAAATAAAACAGCATTTATATACCACATTTATTATGTACGGTATCTAAATTTCACTATTATATTCTTTGGTTTAGATGCATTTTAAATAAAGGAAGACATTAAGATAAGTAAAATACAATCTATAGTAACGAATCAAGCACATTTCAATAGCAAATAAATCGGAGTGTCATATTTAAATATTATATAGTACTATTATGGATTACGATTAAAATGTCAATAACTTTATTTGTAGACAAATATTTAAGACTGAAATATAAAAATAAAAGCGATTGCAAATTCTAATTAAAAATATATGCCTATGTATATAGTAGAGTAACAAAAAATACGGTTCACAGAACAATTTTAATAATGATTCATACTCAATACATTCCTAAGTTAGTTAAACTCTTACAATTTTACTTACATTAATAAATATAATTTTCCATATACATACTCAATTTTGAGTTCAGTATTGTTTTGTAGTCACTAATAATAAGTATTTAAGGAAATGATTTATAAAATATAACTTAATTTATATCGATTTTATGACATTCACGCATACATAATCAAATCTAGGAGATTTTTAAGCGCAAGAGGAATGTCCTTTATATTTTGGCACAAAATTAAGGGGACAAAGAAATAGACGGCACCTATAACAACGCACACGTTTACAACCGTGCTGGACGGCTCACGAAAAACGAAAAACGATTAAGGAAAATGACGTTTGGCGTTTTAAGTTTTTACATTTAATTTGTCATCTACTTATAATTTCTGTTCACACAAAAATATATATTTGCAACTAGGTTATATAAAACTAACTCATGTATAATCATTATTCTATGGAAGTTACATAATTAATATAGAGAGAGCATATTTTCAAGCATTTTTTAGTAATGTGTGCAAAGTTTAAATTCAGTTTACTATAAAGTTAAAATTTGAATTTAAAATGAAAAAGAATCAAATTCATGTCCAAAAATTAATTGAAGTTTACAAAAACGTATTCGGGGCTCAAAGAGATAGATTAGATACATAAAAGAATGAAGTTGAAGTCCAAAACCTATGGACACAAAAGTAAGGTTTCAGTATTTGACATTTGTGTATAAATTATGTATAATAGTGTTAGTTGTATAAATTATGCTTGATTATTACTTACATAAATATTTATGAAATTAAATATATTTATACCGTTTATTAATAGAGTAAAATATATTAAGTGGCATAATATACATATATTTCAATATTGTTGCTAAGTTGCTGCCTTTTGATATTTAAGTATGTCGATATTAGTACTTGTAGTCAATTGCAAAGATATTCCATTTGAGCTTCAGATGACATGCATATATCAAGTGTTTCAGACGCAACATATAACTTATGTTAATGAAGTAATAATTATAATGTAATGTAATTTGTATGTATTTGTGCATTGTAAATTAAAAATCTATTAATGGATTCCAACAATAGTATTATAGAAGAGGAAAATTCCAATATTCGATTTGAGTTAAATAAAAAATTAAAAAAATATATATGATATATTAGTAACTAAGCTTCTTATAACAATTTTGGTGATTTATCCACGATAGAAACTCAAAAAACCTACTTTAGGTTCATTAGCAGTGATTACTTTTGTATTATTAAAAAAATATGACTTATTCATTTGTAATTTAAATTAAGGGATTATTCCCAGTAGTATTACCGGAAGTTTCCTTCCCAATAGAGTTACTAGCAATAGACTTACCAGTGAAACAAATCAATAGTAACATGTAGCCCTAATAATGTTAGGATATGATCGGTGCTCGTTCTATATAAATTTTAGATATTAATTTACGTCCCGAAAAAATATGTTACTGGTAAGGAAACTCTCAGTAGTAATACTGGTACACTGGTGACGACACGGTAAGACTACTGGGAATAAACGAATTTTAGTTTAAGTCTATCATGTATTTCAGATCATTGTTGCAAATAATATAACCGCTATAATATTTGGTGATAATTAAATAAATAAAAATAAGTAGATTGATAAATAAATCTACATATATATAAATATAAACATGCAACTTTAGTACTCGATATATGTCTACTCAATATTGTATTCATTTTACGATAATATATTAAAAAATTTAAGATTTTAACTTATTTCACATTAGTTAAATAAACAGTGAAATAATATGGCAAGATGAATTTCAAGATGCTGGCTGTTTTACTGTAACTATGCATGCATATCACACAATGAAAATGATTTATAATCACTCTATTACTACCACATAATATGTTAATATAACTAGACTAGAAATGTTGCCGCGTGTCATGGACCATTTAAAATATAATGTATCGAGAAAATTGCATATCATTCCTATATTTGTAAACTGTAGTAAATTCGGAAATCTTGACGAATGGCAGTTCGGTGTTAGTGTTACCAATTAAGAGTTGAATAAAACAAAAGAAATACAAACTAAAATCATAGTGGTGTTGTAATTACACATATACACAGGTAAATTGTGTGATATGATTTGTGCAAAAATCGTAATGTCTATAACTAAAAAATTATAATAACTAAATAAGTTTTAATTTCCAAAAATAATATATGTGTATAAGTTGGTTATATGTTTTAATTGTTGACTTTATAAGTAAATAATTGATTGGAAAAAGTTCTGCTGAGTTTCTCAGAACTGAGTCATTAACTTTAGTAAACTGGTGGTAAATTATTTGATTTATTTTCTTAATTTGAATAAAATTATTTGACTTTCACTTTTATTCATTTCTTTTGTAAGTTTATTGGTAAAATAGGAAAATACAAAATGATAAGCAACAATTGATAAGTACAATTGAAAACACAACCTACCCTCTAACTTATAAGTAATTACAACACCAAAAGGAAAACGCTAAATTATTAAAGCTCAAATGCTTCATAATCTTAAAATTCATAAACAATCTTTGGGTTCAACTGGCAAGTAAAAAACTTAACAATTATAAAAAAAAACAATAAAAAACAATTTAAAGCAAATATCATAAGATTGGTAATTTTTCTTAGAGTATTCAATGTATTACTATGAGTATTTCCTTTCACTTACAACCTATGTTAAATATTCCTTCTGTCTAATTGATTCGAAAAATATTGCGACAATGTTTCAATCGCTACTACTCTTTGACAAACAGAGCTGCTACGTTTGTAATTTTATAATTGGAAAATATAAAGTTTGGTTTGATTAAATGCCTTGGGTGAGGGAATTTTCGAGGACAATGTCGAATTCATCCAGCGGCTCCAGTATCTGTCTCAGGAAGGTGAGTAAGCCGCGCTTGCGCAGGAAGCTTTGCTCCTCGTACATCTCTGCCGTCACTCGCGTTAATGACATCGGCACGAGCATTCTGTGAAGCCAGTGCTCTCTGAAAAATATTTTCTTATATTAATTAATACTTCGCACGTGACTTCGTCTGCGTGGAATTCCAAAATTAAAGTAGCCCAAGTTACTCCTTGTTACATCAACTATATCTAGCATATAAAGGCCCGTTAAAACTGGTCCAGTCGTTTCAGAGATTAACAAATATAACAGGTAGACATTATTGTAAAAAAAAATATTTTGGTATTTGTACCGTGTATACATTACATGTTTTTAGTAAAAAAACTGTTATTATAATATTACAAACAGAAACCTAATTTTGTTTATTTGTATAGATAAATAACGTGCCGACACTGCTGCGCTAAGGATAAAGCGCAAAGGTACTAAACTGAATGGAAACGCCATTCTTTGCCTTACCAAACCAGGAAAATGACAAAAAAAAATACAAGTTTACTTCCATGTTAGGCACCCAGCACGTGTAGGCATAGATAGGGCAATGGCGTCCAATGAGTAAAATTAATATTTTCCTAGAAACTTTTCAAAAGGGCAAAAAGTATAGGCTATATATTCACCGTAAGCTCAAACAGATGAACAGCTGGAACTTGCCGTCCTTGCCGAGGCTGCGTCCCACGGAGCCGATCTCGTCCATGAGGTGGCAGAAGCACCTCCAGATGGCGCGGTGTTCTTGGTCCTGGCGGCAATTGTACGCCACGCCGCAGCTCTTGTGGGCTTGCGGGTCGTCGCTTAGACTCATCTTGAACTCGTCTTTTACCCGCGCTGTTAATGTGATTCTTCATCAGGACAAGGTTTGTATTCAAAAGAACTTTACATCGATTCATTTCTCAACAGAAGGGAAAACACATGTATTACATTAACACAGTTGATTAGTTAATTGTAATTGTATTTTTTTTTATATTATAGTAGACGAAAGATTTTGTCATTAATTCTTTAATACTTTTGATAAATCATACATTTGATTAGTCGGCAACTGGTAAAAAAATATGGCGTTTGGAAACTAGCCGATTCTTAATCGCCGGCTAGTTAAAAATGTAAATACATATATGTTTCTAATAACAAAAAAGATTAGAAAGAGAGCGATATGTTTAAAGGTTGTAAACATATTCATTATTCAGAAGGATACAATAATACTGGATTTTTTAGTTATCTTCTTACCTAATAAAGTAGAGCTTGAACCGTTCTTAAATGTACACAAATTAAACTATATTTTTAACAATTATTAGAAAATCTAAAAAATATTACACATATATATAAAGTGGCAATGTGCAAGTTGCGGTTTCCAAGAGGCGCGGGTTCGAGATCGTCGGCGTCCAATTTTTTATACGGTTTCTAAAAAATATTCTCGTTACCTAAGTATGTAAATAACACTTTAAAAATGTTAAAATATTATCCTAGCTTGGTTTGCAAGAAAAAATTGTATACAGAAGTTATTTTACATTATTGTTTTGTATTCAGTTAATCAATATTACATAACACCAATATTTCTATATACATAGATTATTAGTATATAAATTACTATGAAATATAATCAAAGTAGTACGCAAGTACACATATTTATTTAAAAATCAATCTTACCGAAATAGTCCCAAATAAAGAGATTTTTTCCAAAAAGTCTAGATGATTTGAAGCCACATAAAAATGCTTGTTCCAAACATTTCACTAAACCATTTTCACCGCAAAGTAAAACGCTTAAAGAGTTCGCATCCTTCTCGCGTTTTGATTGATAATGCCATTTGACTATTGCATTTACACAGTCACCTGTAAAATAAATCTACATAAATACTGGTATAATATATTGCAATATATTTTGTAATGTTATAATGGAGTAATAAAGAGAACTGAGTCGCTGTGATTGCATTACATAAAGTAGGTATGTAATACAATCACACTTCGAATACGCTTCATACATTTTTTGTGGCTTTATATCAATGTGTTAAACTAACATACTATAATGGTAATAAATGTTAGGTACAATAAAAAAATGTTTTTCTTTGTAGCAATATTTATGAAGCTGCAAAATTGTAAATAAATAATATTTTCGTTTAAAACTAAATCTATATCTATCTCTTGTGTTATGTGTACTCCGGTTGCTACTTACTGTTGTACATAATATATGTTAGAATGATGGAATAATATATCCTATTGTTAAGGATACAACTCGCTTAAGCATTATTTAAACTTAGTTCAGAATAACTATATTTACGAACGAAAAATTAAAAAGAAAATATATTAGCATAAAGAACGTACGGACGTGACGGAATGACCGTGGTGTTAATTATATATAAACAAAAAAGCCATGCGATGTGTTCTATTTTTACTCGCGGGATTGATATTTATATTATTTTTATCTTTTTACTCTGGTAAGGCGAAGCGCGGTGTTGAGTTCCCCCATTCAATAATCAACAACTTGACACTAGGTGCTCCCTATTGTAGGAAATAATAAAAAGAATGAAGACTAGTCCCACCAATCATGTGTTGTATGGTGGAGGTAGAGAGGTGCGTGGTGGGCGAGAGCGCGTGCGCGGGCGTGCGCGGGGAGCGCTCGCGGGTGCGCGCCGCCACCACCACGCGCTCCGTGGAGCCGTCGTCCACGCCCGTGCCCAGCCAGCGGTTGCAAGGGAACCTGGTGGTCGCATCACGGTTAGCCCATTTAGCCTATTTGCACCAGACATTTTTGTGCAATTATAGCGGAGAAATTGAATAAATATTCAAATTCTGTTTATAATTTATCTAGTGGAAATAATACAATGGATATTTTTTCTGGTAATTTACAAGCAATGCTATTACGTGCATACTACTATATATATATATATATTTTAACGATATAGAAACTATATTTCATTCATTATTTGCACATCGCTTCAGAGCAAGCATAATTGATAAGAGTGGAAAATAAAAGATCCAAAGATTGGAGTAAACTTACGTATATGTATGACCTGTGACTTCATTGCGTACATAAACTTGGTCGAGTAGCCATCTTGGCGATAAGCCAGAATTGTCGTGTCCGATCCGCAGTGTTGATAAAATGCCCAAGTTTTTATGCTAAAAGGGAATTTTAGAAACATTTTATTTAATAGTAAAGCTTTAATTCCATCCAGACGCTTTGTTAATCAGATTGATTAATAACAACGTAAGTCGATATAAAAGGCTTGTGTAGTTTAATCGATGAGAGTCACCATACAACTCAGACCGAATTCAAAATATATGGATTCATATCTAAATTCAAATTAATAATATACAGTTATTTATATTTTTTTAGGTATAGAAATAATACTGTAAATGATATTAAAATTCCATAGATAAGTTTTAATGCAATTCTATTACACACGCAAAATAAATGATTTAACATTTGTTGATCTAAAACTTACATGAAAAACGAACTCGTTAGTATTCCTCGGTATAGGTATTTTTGGTGTAGATTCCCCGTTGGCGCCTGATATGGACAACCAGCAATTGGCGGTCGTTTGACTCGCCTTGCGAGATGGCACGATGAGAACACGATACGGTAACTCTGTTAAAACAATTATACAGTTAAATGTGCAATTGCAGAGCAGGAAGGCAAAAATATTTTCAAATAAAAGTATTCTCCTTAGTGGTGAATGCACATATCATCCAAAATCCATTTACATTTACACCTTATATCTTTTATGTTATAATATTAATACAATTAATTAATAAATAAAAAACATATGTATAGTATATAATATATGAACGGTTAAAATAATTATTTTAATCAAATATAACTAGTAATTTAAGTTTTATATATATATATATTGCTTTAGTTTTGCTTAGTTTTATATTCTGTGGTTACTCACTAGTAGTAGGATAAGTATTAGTAAAGGAATAATAATCCACTGCATTAAGAGTGAGTAGATGATACAGAAATTGTTCTCTTTCCTCCTCACACCGTAGAAACGCAGTTCTCTTGTATTGTGATCGAAGCAACGTTGTATCTGATAGTAGCTCCCTCAAATGTTTCGACAATAGCTTTTTTTCGAGCGAAAGTCTAACCCACGCTCGAGCGTAGCCAATTTCTGTTTTTATATCTGTCATCGCTTGTACGTTCCTAAAATTAAAAATAATATTATAGAAGACATAATTACTGTAAAAAGAAAATAATTAAATATTTTTACCATTTTTAAGTATTATTACCTCTACCCTACCAACCTCTTGGACGGTTCCCAAGAGGCGCGAGTTCGAATCCCACTGCTTTTAAATATTTATACGTTGCCTAAAAAATTTTTTCGAAAATTATCAAATATTTTGTGTTTTTTAATTTATTAAGAAACTTTATATATCGACATAAGCTGTTTGCTTTACTTCTAGGTTGTCTACGCTTTTGCTCATCTTAAATTAAACAAATTAATATGAAATAATGTGCGATCATGGCGCAGTGGGATAGTGTCTGACTGTAAACGGGTTGTTTGTGGGTTCAATTCCCATTCTGGAGAATTTAAAATAATTTAATTTTTTCGCTCTTGTTAGGTAACAAAGCGCGGCGTTGAGTTCTGTCAGTCAACACACAATGTCTCGATTTCGGATGGAAAGTGGAGAAAATAGTGTCTTGACACTAGGTTCTCTCTGACACCCTGATATACGGGGAAAAAAGCTGCAAATAATAATAATAATAATAATTGTTTACCTCATATCAAAAGTAAGATTTTCTGGTAAAGGTCGCAGTGGATTCGGAGGCTGAGATGACTTCCTTTCCAACGTACCAGAATTACTAAGACGGTCACGAGAACTATCCCGAGATCCACCTCGCGAGCTGTCCCGAGATCTACTTGAACTACTACTTTGTTGGGCCTCCACTTCTGCACCCACCGATGACAAATCTATAAAATTAGATAAATTTAAATATTAAAGCTGTCTCGTCTACTCTGTTAAATATTCTTTATACGGTTTATAAATAAATTTCTTATGTCCATAATTATATCAAAATACAGAAATTCTATTTAATAAAGAATGTTACTTATACATTTTAATAAGTATACTTACAATCTAACCGTTTGCGTAAAACGCACCAGGCCAAGGCTGCATGTTTAAAATAATACAAAAATATATGAGATGCAATATTATTAATAATTGTTATACTACAAGACTGTACATTTATCTAAAGATTAAATATTTTTTATAAGAATTTTCAAGTAAACAAAAAAAACATACCAGGCGTTAAGTAATTAGGATCGATAGGTTTTGTGGAGTTACTGCACTGTTCCAATTCTTGATAGTTAGTCAAATGCATCCAAAGAGCGGATTTTCCCATCTTGTGTTGTAAGCCATGTGACCACAGCCTCTCTAAGAGGTCACAGAGGGAAGCTATCATTGTACTTTCTTCCACTCCAGTAATAGACACTTCACAACCCAAACCCAGATCACTTTCTTCTGTACCCATTTTTTCAAGTAGCATTCTCTTTGTTTTACTTTTACATTCCTAAATATAAATTAAAAATAAAAATTAATTTAAATAATAATTTGTCAAATACTAAATATGTAAGTATTGTGAAACAGGTACAGCAAAAGAGGACTAAAAAGCCTTTTGAGATAACTACCATACTAAGTATGTTATATACTCCTATGTAATAAAAGTAACTTAAAAAGTTATTTTAGCTTACTTTAATATGTTTCATGCTCAATGATTTTTCAGTCATACATACATACACATATACCACATAAAGGAAGATTTTGGTATAAATGTATAATATAGAATAATTTTAAACACTCAATCATTGAAAAGGTGAATATATAACAAAATAACAAAATTTTTATGCCCTATATGGAATGGTTATAGGTTTAAATATCATTAAATGTCCACATTTCAAATGTCTTTTGGTATGGTTTCACATACAAGTGCAGGGATTCGAATAAGACAAATTTGTTATTTAATTGCAAGAAATATACCTTCAAAAGTTTTTCTACAAATGTTCTGTTATTCTGGGCAATAGCTGCTGGTGTGACTTCAGTGGAGAGCCGTCTGCCTATATCCCCAAGCAATAGTTCCGGTGGACAGTCTTTTACCTGCCACTTCGCATTTTTTATACGCTTCAAACTATTAGTTCTGTAACATACAAGTTTTATGACAAATATTTATCTATTAAATATATTACATAACTAATAAATTTGAATTAATTTTTACTTTAAACATTTTATGATGTATGAAAATTGTAAAGTTACCTTCATTTCAAAGAGATTGAGAGAAATATTTAAAATACGCATATTTTTGATTTAACATCTTTATTCATTTATATTATATTATAAATTTGTTTATCTTACTATTAACAATATCAATAAAAGTGGAAGTTAATACTAATAACTATGTTATTATGGTAATCACTACTAAGATAATATTCAATACAAATAATTTCTTACATATTTCAAGTGAGGCAATGAAATATAACTTATACCAGTCGGGCACTATAATCAATAACTAACTAATAATATTAATAAAACAAACAAATCACCGAAAGACATGCTTTTTTTAATTATTCAATTATGAAATATCTATAAAGTTATAATAATCATGTAAATAACAGAATTTAATATATAGTTTTCTATCTAGATCACAAATTGAGCTGCGTTTCGCCATGAGCAACAGCAAATAATTAATATACGTTATGTACATGCAAGTACGCACACAGAACAATACAAAATGCAATCCGGTATAATTTCAAACAGCCATGCAGAAAATCACAACAATTGGAAGCAGCGTATCTGTCCTATATAAAACACATTTAACACTAAGCCTATGATGACCGATTTTAAAACTTTTATCCAAGTTGCGTGGTTTTTGTATTAGAAACTACATTATTTAAAATCCAACATTTCATACACTTATTTTGTTCTAGACAAGTAAGAATCGTGAAAACGAATAGATGTTATTTGAACAAAATTGAAAAATTACTAGTTTTCCTTTTGTTATATTTACTACAGGACTTTTTCCCTTTTTTAAAATGGTTTAAAAACAGAAAAAATCTAGCAAAATCAGGTCAACAGAAAATGGTTTTTTTTTTAAATTTCTAATTTAAAGTTTTAAAGGCGGTCATTCAACTGCACTGACTTATTTAGTGGTAATCAACTAAATAAGTTAGTAATAATAAGTAATTAGCATACGGACGAAAATTCAAAAATAAATATAGTGAAGTAAAAAATTGTATAATATCAACATTTTGTTTATAAACAAATTTATTATATTATTATAACTATAAAGTAATATTTACTACATCAAACCTTTTTGACAATATCTTTTTTAAAAGTAAGAAATAGTGTTAAAAGTTTGAATATAGCAGGTACCATTTAAAAATATATTAAAACTAATACAAATGTTTAGAGACAATTTTATTGAATACTTTAAATTCGAGCTTAGTAATTATACCTTTGAGATTCTGAATAATTTTTGTATAATATAATAATATTTATCATACATATTGTTGCACAAGCATAGCTAAAAAAAAAGTTTTGTTAATGTATTAAAACATTAAACAAATTATGCGTTATTCATTACTAAAGTAGATAATTAAATTGTACTGACAGGCAAGGAAAAAGTAAGTTTTATCGCAAAAATTTCAATAAATATAAAAAATATATACCTATAGCATTTTACTACTTTTTAAAATATTCATATTCATAAGTATTATATATTTAAATAGGGAATTAAATGTAAATCCATAACTATTATTAAACAAATTATAAAATATTAAATACATATAAGGATAAAGAACAACTATTAATTACACATTACAATAAACAAATGTCCACTTAAACATTTATAAGACAAGCACAAATTACATCACATCACATGCTATAAAAAGCAAGCAAACCAATACTGATATTTTATTAAAATAAATTCTTTAAGCATATTTAATTATAATCAGTATGTACTAATTAATAAAAGTTTTTTTTTAACACATTCATAATAAATAAAATTTCCCTTGACATTTCAATAAATAATATTACTTAACAAAAGTATTTATTACTAATATAGTTTTTATTTTCTACCATTACTAGTTATACTAATATATAAATGGAGATATCAGTGTTTAATGTACGTGCGTGTTTGTTGCATGCAGGTAATAGTAAAAACTATGGCGTTATAGTATCTGTTACGTTAAGAGACTACGTGTTTTAAAAATTGGGAACAACAAGCGTATTTAATATTAAAAAACTGTTATACATATTATAAAAAAATTACACTATTATGTAAATTTTTACTATTATGTAACTGTTTTAGGACAATATGTGTTTAGATTTTATAAGCGCATGAAATATTATAGGTAAAACTACTTTATTCTGGATTCAAATTTAAAGCGTTCGGGCCACCTGATGCAGACCTTAGACACCTTAGACAAGGATAGACGCGCTCTCTGAAGGTACCCTGTCGGTTCAATTTGAAACCAAAATGCTTAAACAATTGGTCTACTGTGTGCGTAATGTATCGCACCTGCGATCGGAAGGGGTGGGCGGTGCGAGCGCGTTCGCGTCCAGCCTCGCGGGGAAGGCCCTGTAGTAGGCGGCTCGGTGGGGGAGTCTCTCACCCGGCGCCCCGACTTCCACCTCGCAGGCCCAAGCGCCCGCCCCTCCCCCCGCCCCGCCCGCCCACACACTGTACCCCCTCGTCGCAAGACCCCCTTCGCCTAAGCGCCCCCTGAAAATACACCCCCTTATTCTACACTCGAAACATCTAACGTGAACTTGGTTCGTTTTCAGGTTAAAAAAAGTAACACAAATACCAATTCTGCATTAAAAAAGTACCGCAACAATAATGTTAATATTGCTATATTAATATTTTTTTGTATATTAATAAACAAGTTGTGTTTCTTTATAATTGTACTAAACGAAAGGAAAGCGTTTTTCAAATATAACTGTATTTAAAAGAAATACTTATTTGGTGTTAGTAAAATGTTGCTTGCTTTATTAGTGAAAGAAAGTGCTTACTGTGATGCAATGCTCTCGATCTCTTGTTTAATTAAGTTTTTAATAAAATTAATTTTAATTTTTAATTAAAATTTATTTTAAAAATAAATATTTAACTTTAACCGGCTGTACAAAATAAAATCCCAAGATCAAGCCACCTCATCCATATTAGTAAGAAATAGCTGAAAATGCAAACGAAAACATGCAGAACGTTGTGGAACTTACCTAACAGCTCGTATTCTGTGTTCGAAGACTTGCAGGTTTGCATCGTATTCGCCCCAATTCGCCATAATTTTATTATCAATGAGTGTCGCAAACATTTGTGTTTCTAGAAAACGGGAGAGGAATGGTCTGTGCCGTTGCGGCTGATCCGATAGAAACGACGCTTTATCGAAATTCACCATTGATTCTCGAGCAGAAAGCCAGGAATCACGATCCTGTAATGGGCAAATTATTATTCGTTGTAGAAAACGTTGTATCAAGTTACTCCGTTTCCCGTATTGCCCCTCGAATTTAAGATATTTTGTATTGAATGGCGCTTAACACCGCACTTCATCCTCACAGAAATGAAATTAAAGTGTAATTTAAATGTAGACACGGTCCTCAGCACCATGAATTCCATTTTTCACTTTCCGCCCGAACTCGAGACATCGCGTGTTGAGTAGCGGAACTCAACACTGCACGAAATCTTGTTCACGAAAATAATTTAAATATAAACATTTCTCCAAGTGGGAATCGAACCCACAAGTAATTACAGTCAGATGCTGTCCCACTGTGTCACGATGGCTAAAGTGAAGCTAAGTCGTCGTGTATTTCGTATTATATTATGCTATACTAAATCGAAGCCTATATACATTATTAAAATTTACATTTTAGATTTTAATAATAATTATGACATTAAAAATAATATTTGATAAAAAAATTCACAGATTTAGAGTTACCTGGTCCGGCATTATAACGAAGTTTTCATACATTAAAAACATATGAACAAATCTGTTGAGGAATGTTTCTCTGACGGATATATTGAAACGCACATCTTCATTGTACTGGTCTTCGTCGTTGAGTATTTTTATCTTTGCTGTGGGCATAACTGTTTCTGCATCTACATCATCTATATTTACTCCTGTAAAATGAAAATATGATAAATATAAAGCCCGACGATTTATAATAAAAAAATAAGATAAGCTAAATATAAATTGTTAACGATCTAGAATGTCTGTTTAGAAGCTCAAAAATATAGTTTTTTGTTGCTAAATAATAAATAGTGTACATATTTTTACAATCTGAATTCAGTCTGAGGTCCATTGTCTCATACAGCTTATAACAAACAAGATGTGCCCGCGACTTCGTCCACGTGGAATTTTAAAATAAAAGCAGCCGTATAGCATCAGCTATCTGCCAGTAAAAGTCCCAAGGGCCGTTCCAGAGATTATCCGTAACAAACGGACAGACAAAAATTGTAAAAAATGTAATTATGGTATATATACCGTGTATACCTCATATGCACTTAGTAAGACGCTGTTATTTTAACATTACAAACTAACACTCCAATGTTATTCATGTGTATTTTGGTGTATTGTTTTAAAATATGACTTAAATGGAACAGAATGTCACATGATACATTTCATCCACGTGCTTCATAGATTCCATGTGTAGTTCGTTTCGTTCTATCGCCAACAAGCGTACCGGTGCGCTTGACGATGTCGACGATGCGCTGCAGCGCGTCCAGACGGCGTGGCGCGCGGCGGGGCGAGCCCGGCGGCGACGCGTTCAGCGGCCGGCTCTCCTCCCACTCCAGCACGTCGTGGAACGAGTGCTTGCGACGGAGACCGCCTGACAAGCAAGCAACAATATCGTACTTAATCATTCTTCAATTACAGCTAGAATCGGTCCATTATTATTATTATAAGAGAAAGAAACAGAAGAAACTCCTTGGCATTTCATTAGTATCACCATGCGGGCGCAAATAGCGCTGCACAGAGGAGCACGAAAAAGTGCAAGTGTAGGCTTAATGTGCTATATTATTTGTATTTTTTTTATAAAAATACAAATTTTGCTAACACTATATTTTCTTTTAATTGTCATATTCATTCTGAGTATACGATATGTAGATCCATAGGATTGGCACCGCCTAAAATTGTGTAATCTATTCAAAAAATATATGTTCTAATTCAATATTACGTTCAATACAATTGAATTAAATTAAATAATGTGTTCATGGCAGATATATCATAACAGGGATATCAATAAATTATTAAGGATCGTTAATATGTAAAATATTACGTAGTAAAGATATCCAAATATAGAAGTGTGTGAAACACATATTTATTACTTAACTATATGTAATGAATTCAGAACATATTTTTAGAAGACATTTACATACCTATTGACAACCAAATCAGTTCTCTTGATAAATCATAAAAATTTTTGACATTAAAGTTATAATACAAATTTATTTTCTTTAACCGGATTAATGACGTAATATTTGAAAATATATTTTGATTACCAAAATATTCTTATATACAGAATGTAAAAAAATGTGAAAACCAAAGAAATTGTTATAATTATTTATGAATTTTTTGACGATAACTTTTATGTTTTTACCTGAAGGTAATGTGCAACTGCTGCTCATTCCATCATTCATATGCTTATACGAGGTTCCATTTAATGGCACGCCAAGTTTCGTTGGTTCTGTTTCAGGTCTCTGGATCTAAAAAATAAATATTATTATTTTATAATATATTATACAAAAAAAGCTGTAAAAAAATGTAAAAAAAAATTACATTATAATATTAAATACATAACGAACAAATTCGATTGTAAAAGAATAAAATAGAGAAATGTTAACAAAATAATATTTAATATATACCTGGTGTTTATCTAACACGTGGTTAAGTTCTTCTATAAAGGGTGTTCTGTGTGGCAGTATTGGCAGTTCCTCTGGCAATTGTATGTCTGGCTTGTCTATATCTACTAAACATAGCGTTGCTTCTGAGCTTAATGCAATATTACGTGGGCCATTGCCGCCTATCGTAACAGCAGCACTATCCGCATGGAGACCTACAAAGATTATCTTTATATTAACAAAACTCTTCCTTTATATTATAATCGATTTCACTATCTTAAAAATTGTGTGAAAATAGAATAATATGAAAAAATGTTTGATATTTTTGACATTTTAAATTGTTATTAACACACTGAGGAAATTGAAATACATGCTAATAACAAAGATAAGTTGTATGTAATAAGCGTATAAGAATATTCACGCAGACGGGTGTAGAACGCATGGTTTAGTGGTCAGAGCGCTTGAACGGATTCCAAGAATTTGCGCGGGTTCGAATACTGCTGCGTTTAAATATTTTTTTATGTTTATCGATTATTGAAGATATGCGTGATAGAGATAAGTCGCATTCTTGGAATTTCAAAGTTTATTGCATACTTATATGACGATTTTAAATACATAAATAGTTGCGAGGCCATTTTGGCGCAGTGGGCGCACCTTTATATATAACATACACGTCCTTAACTATAAACATAATTACCCATAACAAATGGCACGGGAGCGTCGAGGAAGTGGTACAAAGGCGAGGGCAATATCGGCACATAAACATGTGCCCATGCAAAGGGTAGTAAAAGAGATACAATACACTCGGCCACCAACATCAGCTTATTGAAATCTGCAAACAAAGGGTTTTCTTGTTTCATTGACCATTAATCAATAAATTAAATATCTATATATAATGAAAATTAAAGACATACATGTGTGGATGAAGGTGATGTTGAAAATTTGAGTTTTTATCATACTCATATAATAATAATGTAACTGATAGTTACCTGTAGTGACAGATATATGAAAAAATATATATTATTGTGGGCATTTATTAATTTACTAGAATCCAAAACAATGACTTATAATTTTTTTGTTTGTCTGTGCGTTGGTGCACGCTAATCACAGAAACTACTTAACCGATTTAAATGCAGTTTAAACTATTGTATTTTGGTAAACTTCTTTAACATTTTGTGTTTATTTTATCTCAGTCGGTTCATAAATAAAAAAGTTACAATAATTTCAATTATAAATTTAAGCAAAGTTTGTGATTTAAGTGCTATCTCGGGCGGGCGGTAAAACCAAATAGTTATAGCCGTGCTCTTTACGCAGGCGAAGCCGCGAGCCTGTCGCTAGTTACAAATAAAAACCAATATTAAAAAAATTAACTCAAGTTTTTCTAAAGAAAGTTTTACTAAAAATGCTCATAATGTTTATAATTATTAATTAATAGTTAAAATCTTTATTTATGAATAAAACTGCAATCATGCAAAAATATCACCATTATCAATGCATGTCTTCCAGTTTTAACTATTATATTTTAAAGTGTTATGCACACACTTAGGATATGAACAGCATTTTTACAAAACGTATAAAAATTTCAACGTAGCGGCACTCGAACCCGCGCCTCTTGGTAACCAACTCTTCCAAGGGATTGGTCTTAGAAATAATCTTTAGGTAGTAGTAATTAGAAAAAATTCTATACAGAAATCCTAACTGCAAAAATAAGTTGTAATATAAGCTTATGAGAATTTCTTGTACGATTTGCATGAGGCGCGGGTTCAAGTCCTGGAACATGTTTTTTTAAAAAATGACTTCCATAGTTACAAATTATTAAAACATACCACTAGATCTTAATAGCACTTGGTGTTCTAATAAAACACATGTGAAAAGCTGCACCACACATTCTACACCAAGATGAGAAAACATCACTCGAAGAGGAAAATCTAGTAAAGGTAATTCCTCAGGTGCATTTGGCATTCTTATCACCTGCAAAAAATATTTATATCTATAGTATTAAAAAATTATATAAATCAGTTTTTTTTTTCATATTTTTTTAATTCAGTGTTCGGTTTTGCAGGAAGGATGTGAAAGTTATTTAAATATAATCATTATCCTGAGTAGCATTACGCAACTCACAAAAAATTGCATTGACAGCCAGATGTAATCCCACTGCATCATGAAGGCCAAAAAACATTTATATAATATTATATTATATTCATTTACAAAGTAATATTTGTTTTTTAAGAAGAAATACACTTACTACAGGAATTGGATCCAAATGTGGTTCCGATGGTGGAACATAAAGACGTAAAGCTTGTCCTGGCAATGGCACTGGTACTTCATACAAAAGGTTATAGACATAGGACTCGGGACTTAGTCCAGGTCCTGGTTGTCTGGGTAATGACCTAAAAACATTAACTTGCCATTTTTAGAAACCATATAAATATTTGAACACAGCGGGATTCGGACCCGCGCCACTTGGAAACTGTCCAAATGCTCTGACCGCTAAGCCATGCGTTCTACATCCGACTGCGCTGAAACTGTTTCGCACCTATTACACTTATTGTTGATGTTAGCATCTCATTACAGAGATTATTACAAATTTCTGTTACGGTTCCCAAGAGGCGCGGGTTCGAATCCTGCTCCACCAATTTTTTATACTTTTTCTAAAAATTGTTTTCAAATAACACTTTAAAATGTTAAAAATATTAAATTACCATTATTTATTTTCGTAAGATATATTTATTAATATTATGTAAAATTTACACTAACCTAAATAAATTCTCTAAAAATAATTGTGCTACCCTAATATAAGGGTATTGGCATATAAGTGCTATACTTTTGGCTACATAGAGTTTATCTTTGGTTATATCATAGTAAGTCAGGGCTGCTCCAGTATGAGGTGCCAATTTAAAAGATCTTGGTAATGATCGTGAACTTTCTTTACCAGATCCCTTTCTGTTTCCTGGAGGAGTTTGTCCACTTGATAATTCAGTAATATACATTGCCTGTAAAATAATATTTGTCATTGTTTTTACTCCACCTAGTAAAAGATTTACTAAAATTTATAACATTATTTGCATAAACAAATAATTTCTTATATAAATAATCGTTAGAATAAATAGTAGCCAATAAAATGTGTAAGACAGTTTTAATAACTGTTTGTTACCATTGTAATAATTAAAATGATAATTGAATAGAGGAAAAAGGTATACATGAGAACTGTACTCATTCTGTTTTATATAACGTTACTATTTACACAGCTTTTTTTAGATAAAAAAAATTGATCTACTGTACAAATATTATAATGATATATGATCTTTAAAGTTAAAATATTTTTTCTATTTTAATAATTGATCTGTCATTAGTTTGTATAAAGACTAGCAACTGATTCGTTAAGATAGAATGGTTTTCTTTGGAGCAAGAGGCCAGAATCTCATACTCCATGTATAGCAAGTGGCTTAGTTTTGGCCTTCTGACCATGCTGGTGTTGCTTATCATATTAGAGACAAGAAGATTGGGATGGTGTTTTAGACAAGTTTAAGTAAATTAAATTTAAAAAAACTTACTTGTAAAGTATGCATGGCACTGCATATGTTTCTATTTCTAACTTCTTCATAAAACATAAGACTGAATCCATAGTATCTAGATGCATTTTCTCTTGTCACAACAAAACTATGGAACTTCGGTTCTAAGGAATGTTTTTGTGTTCTGAACTGTAGACCAGCTGGTAAACAAAGCTATAAAAATAGAAAAATAACCTTAGGGATATAATAAATAGTTTAGAATCAATTGGTTAATTATTTTTAACAAATATATATATATTTAATTACTATATAACAAAATATTTTATATAGACATAGAACATTATTTTTAATTTACCATACACACTGCATGTTCATCAAACTGATTGCTGTTGACATTATCTGGATAATGGGCCAAAACTTTTCCTTTGTATGAGCGATCTAACGGAGATATATGTAAATTATCCCCTAAAAATAACAAGATTTTAGTATGTTATATATTTGTACCCGTACAATACAAAATAAATTCTAAGACTGTTTAAATTACCACTTAGCCTATCTGTTTCTAATCCTGAATCAAAATCAAGTCCACAAATCACGAAATAATCAGCAAAACGATAACCAACAGAAAGGTCAGAGACAGACATATTCATATCGACCCGTTATTTATTATTTGAGACACTTTCTCTTCCAGACACTGTTTCTCAGACTTTGCCATACCATTGTTTACAACTAGAAAGTCCCAATTGAACCCAAAACGTAATTAAGCTGATGACTGTTACTAAATATTCCATTATATAAATAAAATAATAAATACGAGAGTAAACATAATGTGTTTTTAAAACTAATCTAAGACAAATCACCAAGACACCAATATAATATTGTGTATTTGACAGAATTTAAAAATAGTGATGTAAGAATCGATACTGAACGTCGATAATTATAAGCGACGAAATATAAAAAGCTATTTCGGCTTTGCAAGTTGCAACACTTTAATTCATGAAATATGACTAAAGGGAGCTTTGTATTTATAGTACGTAAAAAGTAAAATTACTAATATATTTCATATTCATATTCATTTTGTTAGTATTTTGCTTTTATAGACTGTAGAACAGATAGAGCTACAAATACTTAAAATTATTTTTTTATATGCAGAACAATATTAATAAAAAAGTTATGATAATTTTAAAAAGAAATAACGTAATATTATTTGTCTAAAAAGTAATTGTAAATATCCAATGTGAATATTTTGTCTTATAAAAAATAAAACAATTTAAATGATACAGATTATAGTACTCCGAGTTAAAAGTTGAAACCACAGATTCTTCTAACCAGCCGTGATTTGTTGTAATTTTTAGTCTATATTCATTCATTGGCCAATCGAATGCGGTCTAACTTTTAAAATTGAAGTTTAATCTTTGTTAGGATGTCAGTGGGGTGTGCACTTACGTTTTGTATGCTTTTTCAAGTAAATACATTTTCTTATGTATGTTCGTGTAGAATTTACCATTTAGCATAAGTTTTTGTGATTAAACTAATATTGTATAGTAATTATAATTCCCATTTTCTGTGATACATTTATTATTTTAGCCAAATTAGCAAAGCCCAAGGTAATTACAAAAAATCTTAAGTTAATTTAAAAATAAAGACATTACTATATTAAATTAAACCTTACAGTAATAATAATTATATAGTTATTTAAAAACATTTTTCATATATAATATTTGTAAAATTTAAATTATACCAAGTTCTTAAATTATTCTAAGCAATGAATATATCATAAAATATGATTCAATGCGATTGCGATGTCCTTATTTGAATAATAATGTTTTAAACAGACTATTTCCTATTTCCAATGTTGAATATGATTTTACATAGATTTTGGCTGTTGATGTGGTCGAATATTACTTACACCATAACACCATTATGATTCGTCTTATATATAGAGAAATTATTGGTTTCAGAATGATTAGAGGAAGAGTGCAACACTTTCTTCACTGTACATTTTTTATATCTTTTATATATTTATTCCTAATGTTTGTGGGTGCAATCAGCCTAGATGAAAAAGAAAAACCGTATGTTGACCCTTGGGAGTCTTATGGGGTATATGGAGCTCTTATGTTGTATACTTTAAGACTCTTTATATTGCTTACAATACCCCAAGTTCTATGCAATTTTGGTGGACTAATATTGTTTAATGCATTCCCAGGAAAAGTGAAATTAAAAGGATCTCCATTGCTTGCACCTTTTATTTGTATTAGGGTTGTGACTAGGGGTGATTTTCCTAAACTTGTAAAGGATAATGTATCAAGAAATCTCAACATGTGTATAGATGTTGGAATGGAGAATTTTATGATTGAAGTGGTAACAGATAAAGCTATTAATTTGCCTAAGCATAGGAGAGTTAGAGAAGTTGTTGTGCCAGCTGAGTATAAAACAAAATCTGGAGCATTGTTTAAATCTAGAGCTTTGCAATATTGTTTGGAGGATAATGTTAACATTTTAGCTGACACTGACTGGATTGTACATCTGGATGAAGAGACATTGTTAACAGAAAATTCTGTTCGTGGAATATTAAATTTTGTTTTAGATGGCCAACATCAATTTGGTCAAGGATTGATTACCTATGCTAATGAGAATATAGTCAATTGGCTCACAACACTTGCTGATAGTTTTAGAGTTGCAGATGATATGGGAAAACTGAGATTTCAGTTTTATATATTTCACAAACCCCTCTTTAGTTGGAAGGGTTCTTATGTAGTAACTCAAGTGTGTTTTTTATTTATATTATTTTACTTTGTAACCATGCTTTAAGCATTTGCAATTAACCATGAAATTAATTATTTTAGGTATGTGCAGAGAAGAAAGTATCATTTGATAATGGGCTTGATGGTTCAGTAGCAGAAGACTGTTACTTTGCGATGAAGGCTTATGTAGGTGGATACACTTTCAATTTTATTGAAGGAGAAATGTGGGAAAAGTCACCTTTTACTCTCTGGGATTTTATGCAGCAAAGAAAAAGATGGATTCAAGGTATTTTGCTAGTTGTTCATTCTGAACATATACCACTTTTAAGGAAGATTTTCTTGGCAATATCTTGTTATTCATGGGTAACACTGCCTTTTTCTACTAGTAATATGCTACTAGCTGCTATTTGTCCAATACCATGTCCTCGCATTCTAGACTTAGTGTGTGGGTTTATAGGAGCAGTTAATATTTACATGTATATATTTGGTGTTATAAAGTCATTTCCTATTCATAGATTTGGCCCACTTAAATTCTTTTTATTTATTGGTGGAGCATTGGCTACCATGCCCTTTAATGTAGTTATTGAAAATATTGCTGTTATATGGGGTGTTTTAGGCAAGAAGCACAAATTTTATATTGTGAACAAAGAAGTCAAAATACCAGTTACTGTGTGAACTTTTAGTATACATATTATATTAGTAGTAGACATTGCACAAATTACTTAAGTTAAATTATCTTTATGCTTGAAGGATGAGTAATGGATTTGATAGTGTTTGATTTTAGTATTTACTTATGTCAAGAGATTGTGTTTCAAAACATGAACAAGTGATTAGTCAGTCACCTATCTTTTGTTACCAAAGACTTAAACTTAGTATTATGTTAATAAGATGTTTGTAAATTATCAAAACAAACTGTTATTTATTTTTAATCTATATTTCGAATAGAAGTTCATTTGTTTCACTTTTCATATTGATGAATAAATATTTTTTGATTATTTTTTTTATTGTTGTTTTTCTATGTGTAAGTATTCATATTTTTAGGGGGCTATTTTGGTAATAAATTTAATAGCTTTTTTATAGGAAGGCACAAATATAATTCTGTGGTACTATCATAACAACAATAATAATATACTGCCTGTAGAATACACGTAATTGAACAAATACGAGAGTAAGGATTGTATATAAATCTAAAATAACAATTTAGATAAAAATGTTAAATGGGCACACTTTGTATTTCAATGGTTACTATAAAATACTTATGCTAAATTATAAATTAAACACCAAGTATATATAATAAGTTCTTTGATTTTCACAATTATTACACATTTTGAAATGAAACTATTTTTAACCGGATCAATCGCGTATAATATTAGTATTCCAAAATACATTTTAGAACCCGACGTTTCGAACACTTTACAGTAATAATGCAACCTCAGTCTATCTGTGACCACGGCACAGGTAGACTGAGGTTGCATTTGTCTGTCATTTGATACAATTATTATATCAAATTACCGCTAACTATTTCTTAGTTGCCTCGCGTACTGCCCTGGATTCTTGCAGAATGAGTTGACTGTAACATGCGTGATCTCTCTCTGGTTTGATCGGATGGAGACTTCAAAGTTATCAGTATTAGGTCCCAGGTGGTAGAAAGTTTTCAACTGTCTTCTCTATTGAAATTACGGTGTTTTTGTATTTCAATAACCTCACCGATCATCCTTAGAATATACCAAGTCTATATTTTAATTCAATTTATTACGTAATAAATTGAATAAAAATATAGTAGTGTAAGTACGTACTTAATTGTAAATTATTACATACTTATCTATATTTTTTAAATTACTTATGTTACACTCGCTTTTGAATGATTCCCATAACATAAAACTAAATTTTTTTTTTAGTTATACTTTTAAACTAAAGTAGCTTCATTAGAAAATATAATATAATTTCTGGAAAAACAGTATTACGTAGATGATAAAATGTGGTATGTATACTATAAAATTCGTAAATAGCAAAGATAAAAACTAATCAGATGAATGATCACACAACTCATACTAATATTTTATAAGAAATTATTAATTGCATTAGAAGGTATAATTGCAATGGGTACTTCATTAAAAAAAATATTAAAATCTCACAGTACTTAAGCACTAAGAACATTTGTGTTTTGTGCCAGTAAAATTCTGATACAGAAACTTATTTGTTGTTTATACTACAATTTTGTAAACATATTTCAATTAATTACTTTTGCTTATATATTTTAAAGAAGTTCTATAAATAATTAGTGCTTGAAAATATTTATAAGAATTACAACTAAATTAGATAGGAAAATTGATTCTAAAGTCCAAAACATTTGTTAACTATTGTCAAACATTTATTATATTATATTGTTGTGATTTTTGTAATAAAAGATTTTGATAAATGTTACTGCATTGTAATATTTATAAAATAAATAAAATTTAATAGAATAAATTCGAAGAATATTCATAAAAAAATATCTTGTGAATTCTAAATTAATATGCATTTGTGTATAATATTGATGTTACAAATGTGTGCATTTGTTTTTGATCTCAGTTTAAAAACATTATTAGATAAAATGTATTGCTATAATTAGACTATTCGAAGTGATGTTTAAAATTGAATGTATGTTATTGTGTAATATTATTATAAACAATAAATTCACTAGTGATTACAATGTTAGTATTTGTAAGGGACATGTTGTTAAATATAAATTACTTACCTTTGACAACATACAGCAGCTTAAAAAATTGTGAGAGACTTTATAACTTATAAGTTATATCACATAAAATATAATTTATTATATGACATGATTCGGTAAAATAATAGTAACTGTAATAAAGAATAATACTTAAATTGTAGATGTGAAATTGATTTAGAGTCCTTGTCTTCAAAGTAAGATTTTATTAATTAAGATGTATATTGGTAACTTTTGTTATTGTATTAATATTTTTTCAAGATGGTCGTTAATGTTCCCTATATTGGAGATATATTAAATTGGTACCGAATATGCACAGCAGTTTAACATGTAAATTGAACGCACAAGGCGTGGGTTCGATTTATATATGAAGTTATTAGATAATAGTATTAACGACCTCGTTCTCATTCTTTTTAAACTAGCTAGATATTTCGCAATGGCAGCCAAAACAGTTTAACATAAAAAACTCTTCCTATGATATACATCAGTAATAAGATTGTGCAATAAAACTTTGACTTTATTATTGGCCTAGCGCACAGACATATTATAAATTTTAATATTATCAATATAATTATTAAAATAATATATTAGTACCTGTAGTACCAATACTAACAGTCTTACTCAGAAACGTCTATTAGCGTTAAACTGACGGTATATTGATATAATAATTCTCGTCTTAATACAGTTGTAAAAGTTTTTTTACGTAACTAATAAGAGATAAAAAAATTGTTTGTGTATGTATTTCCATGATGTCTCATTAAAATATTGTATTTTTTTTCAAAAAAACAGTTCTTAGAACTTTTAACATTTTTTAAAGTGTTAATCGCACACTTAGGAAATTGTAAATTTTTTGTAATAAGCGTATAAGAATTTCGACGTAGCTGGATGTATAACGCATGGGTTAGCGGTCAGAGCGCTTGATCCGTTTTAAAGAGACGCGGGTTCAAATCCCGCTGCGTTTAAATTTTTATACGTTTTCTAAATAGTTCTTAGTTCTATTTTATATCCACTGTCTTATTTTTACGTGGGGTTAAAAATGTTCTACATATAAATAGAGGTCAATATGCAGTCACATGGGTGTCAATTGGTGCCTTCCTAGTGTGCTACTCTCGTTACAATTTACAAGTTGTAAAAATTAACTGCGACTTATGACACGTCCTATGTGAAATGTTTTATGAATGTGTATTATTGCGTCTAAAATGGAAATTTTGTTTAGTGTATTTTACATATATGCTACATTTATTTATTTTAGTCATATCACACCTCTGCTATCATATGAATCAGAAATTCAGACTACAGTCTGATTAATTCACTTGGAATTGTGATATAATTTTGCTCGTCACATATTCTATGACCTTCGCGTTATCAGGATATCGACCGATAGTGTGGTTCGATGCCCATCCGTTATGTTGGGCTATTTATTTTTTTAAAGCTGTTATCACTTTTTCTCAATAACTAGACGCACATTAGGTCCCTTCGGAGTTATTTGGCTTGACGCTAATTTGTCTTCCGGTGTCGAGGTAAATATATATATATATATACATACATATACGTTTTAAACACTATACAGTAGTCCGTGGTCACAGGTAGACTGAGGTTGTTGCATTTGTTTGTCAGTTGATACACTTATTATATCAAACTACCGTAAACTGTTCAAACTGTCAAGTTTTCTAAAATGTATTTTCGCATGCCAATAACATATGCGATTAATTCGGTTAAAATAGTCTCATTTGAAAATCTGTAAAAGTTGCGTAAACCAAAATATATAAATATTTTTATTGTTTGAAAAAGTAAATCAAAAATTTGTCCATATAATAAATCATTTATGGTTATACATATTAAAAAACTAGCAATAGAAATTCCATGATTCCCAAAGATTGATACCGGAGTGTGATATGCGTAATTTACTTAGGTGTGTAGGTAAGTTTTGTTTCAAATACAAATATACAGGTAGTATAATTGATGTCGAATTGTATGTGGCGGTTTAATTACAAATATATATATAATTTTGTAAGTATGTTTCAAAGTTCGGCACCCTCATTAATGAGTAACTTGTATTAAATAAATATGAATGCAACTTTAACTTTGTTTTATTACAGTATTCCTGTAAGCAAGTAAAAATTACTTGATACTTTTCAGCTGTAACTTCTAGGGTAATGAAAAAGAACCTCGTGTTAAGTAAGACACGCCGTTCACCACTTTCTACCCGAACAATTGCGACTACAGTCAGACGCTGTGTAATCTAAGGTATTCATGAATATCTGGCCTAAACAAAATAGATACCCAAGGTTACATTTGCGTAGAGCTAAATAGTTACGTACTAATGTTTGGAACACCATTGTAAATGAAATATACACAATTTATTCTTAGCATTTTTTTATTAATTCTCTGGGATTACGAACGTTCTTTTGACAAGAGAGAATGCTATTTATTAACTCCTGCTAAATTCAGTGATTCGCGCATTTGCTTTCAGATAGCACAGTTTAGTGAATATGACGAGGTCATGAAGATCGTAGGTAGGTTATAGGTATATTGTCTTAAATAATTATTTAAATTAACTTCCAGACGTTTCTAGACCCAAGTGTTGAAGACTTTAGAGACATAGTATTTTAGTACCTAGGTGAATCTGGATAATTTTAATTCGATATAAAGCTTCAATTGTGAAATGTAGTTACAGAAAAATATTGTATTATATAAATAACTTGCGATGAGTTAATATACATATAATTAAGACAGATACCATAATAGAGTACTACAATTAGTAATACTTTTATTTCTATTTTCTTGGTTTCTACATTGGATTGCCAGCCACAGTCAACATATGTCTATGCTCGAGAATTAACTGATTTTTGTGAAAGTAGTTTATAGTAACTAGTTCTGTCCATTCTGGAATTTGATAATCGTGTGTAAATGTCTCAAAATCATATTTATTTATTCAAAATTATTTTCCTTGAACGTGTAGACACGACTTCCGTAGCCTCACTTAGGACGTGTAGGAGCAACATACTATTGCACGTTTAAATATTTTTCGAAGGTGAAGACTAAAGATATATCTAGAGTATGTACGTGCTGCTATCTGCAAAACAAGCGGCATGAGATTTTGCAGGATAATTCCGAAATATTACGTTTTTATTAGTGTTTTACTAGGAGTTTAAAACAAATGCTACTCACTAGATTCACATTAAGCTTAGTAAAAATAGACCACATCTAAATATTCAAATTAAATTGAATAGCCCTTAGCCAAATCCAGGTATATGTATAAAATTATTAATTAGTTATCACCAAGTGACTGACAGATAACGCACAGCCTAATTTGGCTTGTAGGTTCCTTGAAAGAGAGGATTACGGAAACGAGATAGGATGGCATTTTACACATTACAGTAGGAAGTCTTCCGGATGAAAATAGAAATGATAATAGTAAACGTGGCAAGGGTCCCACACAATCCTACACTAATGTAACTGCGGATGACTAGTAATAAAATATAATTAGGTTATTTTCCTCTTATAGCAGTTTGCAGAGAGAGCGTAATATGAAAACACTGACCATTCCGCTTTATGCTCCAATTCCTTACATAATAATTGGGGGAACTCAACGCCGTGATTTGTGTTACTAGATGAATAAAAGGCGGTATTTTTATACGCCTTTTCATATTTATGCTTTATTCGGTTCTTAATTTAGCTAACAATAAACGAACGACAGACATAGTCTTGCCATAAATATTGTTACAAAGAAATACATTTTTTTATTGTACGTAACATTTATTACTATTACAGTGTGTTAGTTTAATACATTGATATAATACAATAATGTTCTACATATAAATAGAGGTCAATATGCTATCACATGGGTGTCAATTGGTGCCTTCCTAGTGTGCTATAAATAGTCCTTACAACGTCGAGGCCAGTTGTCTACTTCTATCTACTTTCTATGGGAAAATTCTTTACTGTCAATCGTATGGATTGTTTTAGGGGCTCCAAATATCATGGCGTTTAGAACAAGCTTTACTCTCTAAAACTGACCATAATTCATAATCCAGTGTATTATGATCAGGACTAGATGAAGGCAAGTCTTGAGCACTGATGAAATTCGAATGGTATCTTGATACACTTGTGCCCATGTTTTGATAAGCTTTTTCACAAAAATATGGCACAGTCACTTCATCAGAGCTAGCACCCCACCTAACCATCGCTGAAGTATAAAGTATAATGCCCACGTTGTACTCTATTGACTAATTGGGAAGCTTCTTAAGAGCTTTTCGCATAAATACGGTTATTTAGATTGTTAAAATATTGCTCAATTGTAAAAAAATTCTCATTCGTAAACAATTAATATAATAATAAATTTTGTTTCCGGACAGGATTTCTTCGAATTCTTTCCTTTAGTGCTTTAATCGTCGTTTTCGTACGAATACTACGTGGATGGACAGACCTTGTTTACAAACATAGGAGCTTTCACTGTACCTATCAATATACCTACCAATATCCATACCTACTTTATGTAATGCAATCACAGCGATTCGATGCTCTTTATCACCCTACTTCATTTAAATATCACAAAATATTTTACAAGAAAATGGCACGAAAATAAGAAAATAATAAACAATTATATAAAAATGATAGATTCCAAATTCAAAAGTAATTTTTTTTTTTTAGTACTAAGTATATATTACTATTTTTTAATTGACCAGTAGGTACTTATACTAGACTATAGCTGGGAAACAAAGGCAATTATATATTTCCTCCGAGGGATTTTGGTGGTGCTGTGTTCCACTACGCAATAACGAAAATTATAAATAAAGATAAAGAACTGACAGTTTATTATACTTGCTTAACCTATATTTCTACTTTTAATTAGTACATGGTTAAATTTATTTAAGTACATATTAGAATAATACATATAACTGACATGTATAGGGAAACGCGGGCGAAAATGAATATGTTAGATCCTATTGTAGGTGTGAATAAAATGTAAGTCAAGCAAAATTATGGGAAAGTTAGCTGGTGGAGTAAGTTAAATTTCGAATAATATAATTTCCGGATAATGATCATATCCAAATAGTTGCGCTTGTAAATTATGAAATTATAAGGTAGGTACATTAAACATTTCTGAACGAATATTTTTATATTATTTATCGCTTTTAGGGACATTTGAAGGTTTTTAATTATTGTTTTTGGAAATCTGTTTTTTGAATAAATAAGAACTTGAGGTATAAAAGAAATGGGGATTCGCGTCTTGGCGCTTCTATTACAATAGCGGAACGTCAATATTTCTCGTGTCTCGCAGATTTCGCATAATAAAACAGCGAAGACATAAAAGTTGAACACGCGTTTTCTTTGTCAAACAGATTAATTTGATTAATTTTTAATAATTTGTAAGATTATTATAATATGTTATACACAAAAAGACAGATATTCAGATAGATCTCAAATTAGAATCCAATTTTATTGTCTGTTGATAATCTGGTATAGCTATAAAAATATTGTAGTTACATTTTGATAAGTTTGGTACTTGCTAGTTGTCTATTATTCTAATTATATATAACGGTATTCATACTTATGTATCAAATACAATAGTTTTTATAAAATACCATATAGAAGTTAATAAGATATTATAAATGTCATCTGCCATATATAAAAAAATCTATATCATTACCGTAAGTGCAGCTAACGTCGAAACCAATCTATTAAAACTTTGTGGATAAGCAGCGATTTAGATTGATTGAAGAGCTTATTTTATTTACTTGAATGTCTCACAAGGGAATAACAGGGTGGATCTAATGGTAATATGCCTTTTCAATGTCCTTGGGCTAAAGGTTAGAGTACGCTTAGTTGTTTTATTATAGAATGACTTACACTATTTTAATCTCTTTAAAGACAATATTATTATCACTGGCGATCCTAATCCTTGTTAAGATACGTAGTATTTAATTGGATTGTTACAAAGTCATAGTAATACCTTCTTTATTATCGAAGCTGGAACGGATATCGTGGTAATAAAATTGTCACTCTCACGGCGAGCCCATGGAATGCAAAGGATTTTCTTCTTTTTTTATATTTAGTAAGATTTTGATAAAATTTAGAAAGTTAATTTAAAGACATTGCGGATTTGAGTCTTAGGTTGGTATCTATGTGTATATTCATAACACATATCGTTATTATTTCCGGCCCGGTTAAGTATATTACAATAATTATATACTTTTATTCCTGTTTATAATGCGGAAATTATAAGTTCCTTATATTTATGATCTTTTTATTGAATATAAAAAATGTTAGTATTGTCGTTTCAATGGAGCCTACAATCGACTGGGAAAGCAATTGTGCTGAGAAGAGCTTGCTAGAATCTCAATAACAGCTCTGTTGCAATGTAAAGTATAATAAGAGCATACTACAAACTTACAAAGTAATTTACAATGAAGACAAGAATATACCAAAACGTAGATTTTAAGGTTTATCTGTTAACGAAAGTTACCTGTAACGGTTCAGTTAAATCGAAATCGAAATTAGATTTATTTAAATGTTGATATTTTCTTTTCATTTGTTTCATGTTGATTTGGCGTTGCCGCAAGTATGCAGGCAGCAATTTAGACTTTAGAATTTAGACCTAAGCTAAATTTAAAAGACGAATTCTATTAATAGCCAGAAGCTACTTCAACATCTCCTTTTTTATGTGACCCTGGGAAATGCCTTTTAAGCAGACCGCCCGTGTGCAAGGCAGACACTTCCGGGACTGACGTTACTGTGGGACTCACTGGTCCCGGCGCAAAGCCTCTCCACCCCGATGGGACGTCGCAGGAACGCTCGCGCATACTACGCATTAAGGCGATATTCCAATTGACTTGATAAACTAAATGCTCCTTATGTAAAAGCAAACGATAAGAAATAACAAACAACGCGTGATATAAGTGTTAAATATAGAGTATTAGCCTGTTATAGCAGTGTAAATTGAATATTGAAAACGCGCGAAGTAAATAAATTAAGATCTAAAAATATTCAAAGCCGTGGACGAAACAAGTTAGTCTTTAAAGGGATTACGCGGAAGCCTTAAGCGTGCGTTCGTGACCTGAGTGTCGTCGATATGGCGCATGCTTCATGTTGTCCATAAGTTAACTTTACTTAATTTAATAATATAGCTTGCACTAAAGGTAATCTTTTACCAAGGGCAAGGTATGGCAGTATTCAGTATTGTCCCGAAGGGGTCCGGTCGAACGTGGTGGTCGCAGCAAAGTGATTTGAAATGAGTGATGCTGAATGTAACGGTGTTGACAGTGACCAAAACGATGACGAAGGGTATGGAGAACTTAAAAATTGCTCAAATTGTAGACGCTTATGGTTACTTCACATTAAGTTCCAAAAATAAGTTAAAATTAATATTTATGAAATTAGTATGTTTTGAATGTTTCTCTTTTCAAAAACACGTTTCATATGTCTAATTGGTTTATGTTTTACAATTCTTATAAATACAAAAAAGTTTTAACTATCTTTGGAGTACTTGCAGTATATTCAGTACGATCGTACCTATCAGCTACAGTTATCTATAGTATTACTAATTACTCCAATCTAATCATAATAAGAAACATACATATCTAAGAAATGTACTCGAAGTATTTGATCCAGATTGTATTCAGGTCATTAATTTAATTTCATTTCATGATAATTTCTAAAAATTTTGCTAAAAGAAACTAAATTCAAAATTTTATGATATTATTGTAAGAACATTCACGAAATATGATTTGAACATTGAAGTCGTTTAAAGTGCAACAATAAATTTAAATTGGATCTTTTCTATTTGTAGATTGGCCATTGACCCAAAACTGGGATGCCGGGTTCATTTTCCTAGTGACGTCATACGAGAAACGTGAGTTACGCGCCAGTCTCGTCCTCAGGCGTCACAGAACCTCTTGAGCAGTGTTGCCAGGTGTATCAATTAACAAATTGTTTCCAGTTTTAAAGTAAAAATAAATTGATAATTTTTTATCATAGAGACATACAAATCACATGAATTAACATATTTTAAAAATTCCTTTTTTTAGGAATGATGATTGGCAGTCTATATTAAAGTATGATAAAATAAATACAATAAAGATCGTATATTTCTTATTATAACGTTATTGTAAATTGGTATTTTTTTATTTACAATATATAAAAACCAGATACCCACCTGGCAACACTACTCATGACGTCATTGAATGTCTTAAAAGCATATTGGCACGATATCGATATACCTGCAGCTAATGCAAATGCTTTGCTTTAGCTTGTTAATGTTTTACTTGTAAGAAAATCCTTCTGTTTTTACGTGTTAAAAATCTGACGCAATGTTGTTGGCTTGTTATACACAACCATTTTGTTTTATATAAAAAACTGTATGGGCGTTAATGCTCTAATGTTACTTTCTTAGAAGGTTTATAATGTAATAACATAGTCGAGAATACACGTAAGCTTATACACCTACACACCAATAAACAACAGAATTTTGATTCTTTACTTTCCTGTTATTGCGCCATTTCTTATATTAAATCATTAAATGTAAATAAAATTACTTTTCATTGCCTTGCTCCTAAAATAAGATTAAAGGGCAATAAAATGTTATCGTATTCCTATTCGGACGGTAGGTACATGCCATGGCACCAATGCTACATCAGCTTGATCTTATTATTTGTAACTAATTTATCTTCCGCCTTTTTTTCTTACTAATTCGAGTGAAGTTTGTGTAGATAGCAAGTAGATAGATCTTAGGCAATGCTAAGGCGCTCGTTAACACTTTATAGTCAAACGTTTATGTCTTTTGCAACAGTGACGGCGTTTATTGCCCATTCCACGTGAGTGACAACATGCAGAAATATATCGAGAGCTAGGTTTTCTTTGCTCCTATTTTCTTTTTATGTCACACGTAAAAGATAAACGAGAGCTGTAAAGGATCGAAATTATTTATTTATTATTATTGGATTTTGCTAAATCCTGTACAATATAGATTATATTTAATACACAAAATATTACAAAATGGATAATGAATGAATCCATCTTTAAAGAATATAAAATATTACAATGAAGAAAAAATAAAATTGTCCAGCACAAACTTTTTAAAACCTTTAAAGTTATATATTCAAATTATCAGTGGTGGCCTTGATCCAGATAAATATTTTTTTTATTATAACCATTAATTGTATAATTTCTTTCTTTTCAGGTAAGATAATGTATATCTTCTATCGCGAATGAAGCAAAATATACAAACAATAAAATATAATAAAAAATATACAAACAGTATCTTGTCGATTAAAACAAAACTATTTATATGCAAACAATTTTGAGGTAGCTATTTTCTATAACAAATTTGATATTTAATATTACTAACAAGTTCTTATGAAAATTACGTATTATATTATAGTATACTTATACAGGTGCTAGTGCACATAATTAGGGTTTACATTTAAATCTGGGTATACGTTAATAATATATTTAGAAAAAAAAATTTATAAATTGTATTGTATTTTACGTTACAATTGAGGAAATCTATCGGATAAAAATTTACATGTGTTGCTTTTATTATTTGCTATAAACATTGGTCCTTGTAGAGGGTTTGAATGTAAAAGTCTTAATAACTTCAGGTTTTTGATTTTTACAGACTATCAACAACGACATTTTTCTGTATTTTTAATTTTAACAATATCGACGATCACTATATCCTAATTAAGACATTTTAAAGTTTCTAACACCATAGGTAAATTGACCAATTTACGAAACTTATTTATTAACATAAAAATAGGTATAAATATAAAAAGTTGTATGAGATATTAATGATTTAGTTGCAAAGATCCTAATCAAAGAAATTCGAATAAAGTAATGTTTAAGAGACCTAGATGAATACTCAAGAGAAGCTGTCGCTGAATTAGGTCCCGTGGGTAGGAAATGAGGTAAATGTAGGTCAGAGTACTAACGGTGAAGTAAAATTATTATATTTGAAACAATATCAACACGATATTGATAAAATTATTTTTTTATAAACGATACTCTAAGTGAACTTTCAACTGGTTAGTTTGCATATGATAAAGTGCTCTAGGGCAAATCATTTAGTTATTTAGAAGTAAAAGGCCAAATTACAGCTCTCTCAGTAGTGTGAAAAATTTACTAAGGGTCGAATGGGGCACGTTTCTTACTTTATGTTATATTCGTAAAATATTAATAATGACAAAAGAGTGCATTTTTACACACTAAACGTTACAGAATATAAATATCATCATTTTTTTATTTATATGACCACTTCAGTTAATAAATTTAATTTAATTGAATTTTTCTATTTTATTTTTTCAATTTTATATGTTTATTTTGTTCGATAATAAATATTTACCAAATTGATATACTCTTTACAAACTACATTGCCAGATACGCAGTTATTTATAACCGGAAAATAATTAGTGAACCGGAAACTTATTAAATAGCTTTTGTTGAACGTTAAAAATCCAGTCCCTATACGGTTTGAATTTCAAATTTTGATTTTACATTTTTTATAAAAATAGTTCAACACATAACAATAAGCTCTGAATCTCTTTTCTAATCATCTTTTTAATTAAAATAACAAACAACGTTCAGTCAAACTTCAGATACAATGTTGAATGTGGATATTAAAGAGTGCTCTTCCATTAAATTTCATAGTTATTTATTTTTTCACTTTAGTATTAGCAAATACTTCAATGTTAACGATGATGAGCAACTTAACGTAACGGAAACGAAGTTTGGTATTTTTAACTTCGAAACGTGCATATGCAATAGTTAATTAGTTGTGCCAATTAAATAACGGTAAATTTAGATAATCAAAAATAAATTCAAATATTAGAGGTAACAGGTTATAAGTTATCACTTGTAAGCAGTGAATTTCTCAATCTACGTATATAAACTCAAATGTTAATATCTCCTAGTTTCGCCTATGATGCAAGAGAAGGGTTTACTTACAAGTTACATATAAAAGTTTTCATTATAAAGTCGAATCCTAATATTGTAAGCGCCTATTATTATTATAAGTTTTATAAATCAATATAATAATTAATATATAATAGTATAATATAATATAAATAAAGAAATGAAGCGATGGAAAGCCGTGGTACCTACCTCTACGCAACTAAGACATTTTTTTTCGAAAAAAAAACCTAAAATTAACTTTTGATAATATTTATTATTATTTTAATAAGTGTCATTGAAAATAAAGTTCTTCATTCATAAGGCCTTTTTAAGTAAATCTTATACTTTGTTGATGTTTTCGTAACATTGAAATTCGTTACAATTACACTAAATATATATAAAAAAGGTCACATGTGAGTAAGTAAAACATGTACATTCATAGTTTACGTATTCTTTCTACTTGTTGAATAGACTTTTAATTTAGCCTCCGTTATAATAAAAACTTTCCTTCGTAACTTCAGTGACAGTGATTAAGCAGACAGCGGCGGTAAGTGAAGTTTTGCGAGACTGAAACACGTTTATAAGTGTGTAGCAAAATTTCAAGAATATTTAAGGCAGTGGTAGGTGAGGGGCGAAGCGTAGGGGCGCGGCCGCCCGCCCAAAGCTCGCGCCAGTCGGCTGTAGCTTCGTGGGCGATCCAATCGACTCGTAGCGCTCGGAAAGCTCTGAAAACATCGCTACTCGCGCGGTTTTTGCATTTAAAGAAAACATATTTTTTATTGTATTCTTGAATAATAGTTGCGGTATTAAAGTGAGTGACCTTGTGTTCAGTCACTGTTATTAGCAACATGTGCGGCGGTGACCACGCGGCCGCCGCCGCCGGTTAATCGGTGACATATGCAAGTGCCATCATCTCTTGCATTGGTGAGTATTTTACACAAGTAATATATTGTAACTTATCATATTAAGTTGAATCGAGAATACTTATACGTTCTGATCTAACATGCACATATAAAAAACGCATCGCTGCCGCTATTGTAAAATATTATACAAATCATCCAGTTTTAATAGGGGAAGGAAATGTTACTATTGTTTTAAGAAAGAAATTAATACGATATTTTACATAATTTATTATATGAGAAAAGTAAGGAAATATATTAAATTGAGATTATTTTAATATTTTTTAGAAATGTAAAATGTTTAAAACTTTATTTTTTACAAACAGAAAGAAGAAAAATCGGACCCGTACGGGTACGATTTATATATACACAATATTATCCTTTAGTTCTTATTTTAGATTTAAGATTAATACGCAAATTAAAGGAAAGTTTCTGAGAACACTTTTAAAAATATCTTTTAATACTGTTGAGATTGCTCTTAAACATAAATATATATTTATTTTTACTTAATTTCAAATTGAAAACATGAACAGAGTATAGAATACTTAATATTTTTGTTTTCATTTTGGTATTTTTACGAGTATCATGTAATATATTTTCACAAAACCACAATTCATTTTTTCAATCGACGTTATAGACATCTGTTAACAATGAATAGAAAGAGTAGTATGATAGGATTTGTTTTTAGACCAAATTTTTTTTCTGTATTATGAAACACAGTATGTACTTATTTTGATTTTATTTAATATATTTTCAAACTTTTACGACTTAAGTAAAATAGACATATGTTCAATGACGTTAAATTGAATATCTGCAAACGATACATATGTATGTATGTAAATTGACTGATATGTGCCAATAAATTCTATTAACATAACCGTAATCTACGCACTTGTATTCACATAATTCATATAAATTGTATATATTTCTGTGGCTTATCTGTGTTTTTGTTCGAAAGAAAAGTTCTCACATTGCATTAATGTTAAAAAATGTATTTGAACGTTATTTTGTAGAAAATTTCACATATATATTTAAGACCATGGCATTTGATATAATATTTGAATAATATTTTATTTAATTTAGAAGAGCACATTTGAAACAAACGCCTCCAGATACATGTACATGCATCTGCCGCTAGTCTATTAAAAATTACGTTTCATGTAAAAAAAATATTTTGGTGCCGCAATTTTGAGACTTGATAAATTATTTAGTGAGAATTATATAACAATGTAGCATATGTTTTTTTTTGAATCAGCTGTAATTTTAAAGGATAAAAAAATACCTTATTTTAATATTCAAAAAAAAAATCTCATATATTATGTGAGTATTCTGCTGTAGATCTTGTATGACTTTTAAGATAAAACCGCTTGTTTTGGGTTTAAGTCACCTATGGGTTGGGGAATACAAATGGTGGTATGGTTAATGAACTTTTAATACTCATATTACACCCCAAAATTTTGTAAATATAATACAATTTGGTTTAGATGAAGAATTATGTATATAATATAGTCTGTCAGTCTACCAGTGACCACGGACTACTGTAAAGTGTTCGAAACGTCGTTGACTTTGACTTACACGACGAAGTTATAAAATTGAGGGTAGTTGTTAAATTAAATGTTATACAAGTGGCCATGTGGTACAAAGACAAATTCAAATATATAAAAATTTTATACAATATTTAACCTCCATCAAAAAAAATTGCTGCGTATTAGAAATCATTATCGTATTTGCTACGAGCTTCTGCTCGTGGCTTCGCTCGCGCTGCGTGTTTATAAAAATTAGGCTCCAACCGTCCCCAGGGTTACCTATTCATATTACTTAATTAATTTTATTACGTCTATAAATATAATAATGTATATAAAATATAATAATGAAAGTAATAATGTAAATAAGTCCAATTTAATAAATCCAATTTCCAATCCAATTCATATTTTATACTTCACTATTTTGGATATAATAGCTTCGCCATAAAAGATAGATATGTACTATCGCGGTCTTTTAATACGAACTATTTGAGACAAACAGTTCAGGCAGCGCACGCCAATATAGCTGTCAGATGGCAGGATTGTTTCTTACTTATATTCAGGACTTATATTTATATGATGGTTAAAATATAGAAAACATATTATGATTCGATTTCGGTTTTATGTTATTTTGACTTATGACCTATATTATTACCTTCTGTAAAGCTGTACTAAATCGGTCTCAACTGTTTTTGTGTGAAAGAGCGACTTTGTCTGAGTGGAATTCTTTCTAAAATAAAAGTAGCTTAAGTAACTCCTTAATACATCAGCTAACTGCTGTGAAAGTCTCGTCAAGATCGGTCCAGTCACTTAGACAGACAAAAATTATTAATTTGTATAAATTTAATGGCCAATCTAATGGTGAAAGAATTATTAAAATCGGTTCAGCAGTTTTAGAGCTTCCTTATTACTATCATAAATAATATAAATCTTTTCTCCTTATAAAATTAAATTATTATTTTTTATATTATAGATATAGAAGTATTAATATACAGATATAGAAGTATTAATTAATCAAAAAGATTGATAAATTTATTTGGCTTGGTTTCAATTGGAAATTAGTATAAATTAATTTCCTGATATTATACATTTGAGAGACATTTCATATTGCTGTTATATGCGGCAGTTATATATTGAAAGCCAGTGAAATTTAACAGGCTGGAATTACGTTGTTATTTGTTTTCATGGTAAAAGTTAAATGTCTACTTTGTCGATGAATTCAAAAAAATTCAATGTCAATTAAAATTTTATACTTACGAACCAAGTAAACCCAAACACAGGTAAATGAGCAAAATGGAATACCATTATGTGAGATGTTACTAAAACTCAAATGATTATGATTAATTAATTGTATGCATATAATGTAAGCCGCAATATTCGCACCGCAAACTCTATTTTGCATTTATATGTGCATTAGATATATATATATACACCTCATAGTTATATTATGCATAAAGTGTATAAAGCAACTTATATTTTTTTATAATAAGCATACAATAACGTACTACAAAGTTTTATCAATAATAGATGTTATATTGTATGGTATGCACGAAGTAATGTATTTACTTACAACTAAAAGACAAATTAAGAAGTTGTAACGATGATTATCTCTTCCTAATTGTTTTCCGTTCGTAACATTAGTTTTTATGATTGTATTCTTTTGTGATAAGAAACTAGTTTGTTCTTCTTCAATTTGCAGTTCGCCTATAGTTTTAACGACTAATATATTTGCAGTTCGCCTATCATTTTAACGACGAATTACATTCACATATAGTACTAATGAAGGAGTATTCATGAATATTTAAAAAATCTCTTAAACGTTTTTCTACTGTCATTTCTAAATTTAGAATTTAAAAACGTTAGATACACAAAATAAATATAGTTTTAGATTGTGAGTCGCACGCACATACCATACACCTTTATATATACAGAACAAATATATTTAGCATAAGTACCAAGAATTTCGATAAAGGTATAGTATAACTAAAGCAAGCATCCAGCTACCAAATGTACCTAATAATGCATGCTCTTACTGGTTTCTTAACGGAAATCGAAATACAATGACTATCAATTTATAAAAGTTAGACTTGTTCTATATATTAATGGAATTATATTTTCATTATGAGAAATATATTATAAATAAATAATCAAGTAAATATCGTCATTTTTCGTTTTCTAAATTAAAATTAAAAGAGGAAGCTTAAGTATAGATAAGGTTGTAATCCTTTTCATAATAACTTATGTGTTAAAATCTCGCCAAAATCATATTGAAATTATAAAGACTTAAAGTATATAATTTTACCACAAAATGAAAAAAACATTTTTACTAGGTTCTGTGAAATAATAAAAATAAATACCTATACTCGTATAACGAGAAAATTATGTTAAGCTTGTTCTTTTTAATTTGTTTTTAAGCTAGTTTCTTATATACCTACTAGACGTTGCCATAGCAATGTGTATTTATCACTTTATACAAAAGCGTATGTCACCACATGGTATTGTGTGTAATATTAACTTTATTAGTTTAATGTATTTCTAGAGCATTGTTATGAAAAACTAGCGAACCGTTCGCGATTTCGCAAGCGTTAACTACATGACTATAACTAACTATTTCATATTTTCACCTGCCCACGTTCCCATTTAAATCACAAGCTATACTTATAGTTTCATTCATGATTTAAATTGTTGTAACTCTTTTACATTATATATATACATATATACTTTGAAGGAATAAATGGTATTTATAATATTAATTATTTAGTTCGACATTAAAGTAACAAATAATATTTTGAATTGGAGCCAATTTGATGTTATTATACCTGATATCTTACAAAATACATACAAATGTTATCCAGCGTACAGTGTACTTAGGAGAGCAAGCCAACGTTAGCACTTGATTTCTGTATACCATTTTGACTATTTACTCAATCTGACACAATTTGCAAATAGAGGATAAAGCCTTTATGTTGTTCTGGTTATGGATTTAGCATTTGCCACTTGATTGCAAATTATTAAGCTTTCTTTTATTAAAATAGTATATACCAAAAATAGCTTTAGTTACAATTCATTCTTCATGGATTATTGAAGGCACACAAGTATTATGAAAAAAAAAAATGTTTAAAATTTTGTATTCAACAATAAAAATAGTGAATTTGAATTGCAAAACCTACCCTCCCTTACTCATAAGATATATATAGGTATTTTTTATATTTTTACTCCTTTTAAGCTGCATTATGTTGAGTACACAGGGAGGACATACAGGGAGGACATACAGGGATCTATATGTAGATAGCGAAACTCCTTGCATTTTGTAACGACAGATGGACGCGACTTAAAAAAAAATCGTATAATTTTGTACCTTTCGTACCTTTTTGTTACCAGTTTTTTAAGCTTTAGTTTCATTATCCCTAACAAAATATCAACGAGTGAACTAACAACGAGAACCTTATTATGATATGATATGCCGGCAACATCCCTGTAGCTCCCCTGGTGTTACACGGGGTCGTGAGCGGCGGTGATCACTTACCATCAGGTGACCCGAACGCTCGTTTCCCTTGTCTATGGAATAAAAGATAAAAAATATAAGATTCTTTCAATTGAAACAAAAAATATTTATCAACGTTATCTATATTTAATGACTATGCACATATACAATATGTAATATGATTATAATAACTTAAACACTTTTAGTAATTTGACATGAACACGGGAACGCTTTCGGACTTATCTTTGGGTGACCAAATTACATTATTTTGTGAATATAAAAACTCTTTAAAAGTTCTTTTTGGTTTGTACATTCTAAAATAAAAAAAAAAAGTTATACTGCCTATAACTTTGTCTCTATTTAGTAGGAAACGAAGCAAAGGATTATTCATAACTAGGTGTTTTAGCACGTCTTACTACATTAAATATTATCGTGACGCCATCTGGGCGCGGAACGGCTATCAGAAAGAGAATAGAAGAAAGATGAATGCTGTAGAGATGTAATCTCTTCGTAGGATGTGCGGAGTCAGCTCAGCTGGTCGAATTAGCAATGAACAGATACACAGAATGGCAGGCGTAAGCGAGAATGTTATAGTAACAATGAAGAAGAATGTGCTCAGATGGTTTGGGTACGTTGAGAGGATGAGTGATGAAAGAGTGGTAAGAAAGATATATAAAGCAAGATTGAGCAGTAAGAGAGGTAGAGGGAGACCTCGGTTGACCTTCGAGAACACGGTATCGTTGATACTTAAAAAAGGTCATGTAAAAAGCATAAGGACCGCTCGGAGGGCGTATGAAGAGGTTGATGACTGTGGGCAAGGCGAAGGAAGTGTGCAGGGTCCAAAGCGTTTGAAGCTTAGTTGTATCTGACTTCCCCGCAAGAAAGCCTGAAGCTAAAAAAAAAAGTTTTTACTGCTCCAATCTGGACCTTCCAGAGTATTTTAAACATATTATAAAGATTTTATTAAACTAATATTGTTGTTATATCCCTATACTTTATAATATAGAAATACTCATATGGCTAGAATGCAAAGGAATATTACACTATATAAGATTCACTGAGGTAACATGTTAAAGAGAAGCTACCGAAGTTATGTTAAGCCGATAATTCTTAGTGTGCTATATTGTAATGTAAATGGTAATAGTTATTTTAAATATATTCTCTTAAAGTTTATATTAAAAAACATAATATACTACCTTCTGCTCGCATATTTCTTGTGTAAATTTTAAAATCACGTATCTTTAATATGTTTTACAAAACAAAGCAGTTGTTGCCTATAACTTCATTAGTTTCATTTGCAAAAAAATTGATGGTAATTATTAAAAGCCATGATCATTTCAGCTTGACCGTATCGTAATTATAGTCAAATTTTAACCCATGGTTTACTTGATTGTTATTCGGCTTACAGCTACTTTCTCTACATGTTTTACCGTAAACAATAAACAAATGCGTTTTAAGACGTTATAAATTAATATGGGCTGAAACAATCTCGCTATGATATTAATAGCCAGGAGGCGGTGGCTTTTTGAGTAAATACACCTAGTTTAATATTATATTAGCAAGTATTGAATATGTTTCACATACAAGGTATGTGTGTAGGTAAAAAGGCAGAGTAATGACGTCTGTGTAGCTTTATAATCCAATTCGACGTTAAACCAAGATCGCCCAGCTGAGTGCAGCCCGCGCTAAAAATAATATCTTTACAATTTCACATGCGTCTTAACAGGGCGCCGTCATTACGCAAATATGCCACGGAACTGACACGCTTATTGTGTTTCTAGAACGCGTTTATTCGTCATATTCAAAATGGTTCGTCTCCTAAATTTCGTGCAAGATAAGATATATGTTATTTATTTGTATGATTAGATTTACCGGTAGTATCTAATTGGTATTATAGTTAGGTGCGTTAGGTATGGTTTAATTTAAAATTCAATACATATTGTTTGCATGATAAAATCTTATATTGATATAATTATGCCCGCAAAATCGTTTGAATACATTTTTTATTTTAATTTGGACTAATTTGTACTGTAAAATGTAATATCTCGTTTTCTATGCAAAAGCTCAGATTTCTACGTCAGTAGTAGTATGGCCAGTGCATTGTGATTGTGAGAATTTTTATACAAAGATATTTTGTGTTATTGTAATGTATGGATTTATAATTAGCAATTTAGTCGCATGTAAATGAGAAAAATTACAGACCAAACTCATGTGTCAATAAATTTTATTAGACAAAGCGGGGCGTTAAGGGCCGCCAGTTAACATGCAATGTCTCGAATTGTGACGGAAAGTCGAGAATGGGCTGTCTTGTCTTTATGTTCTCTTTAGAGAACAGACAGATGCACAAAAAAGTCTACTTTTCTCGAAATAGAATTTTAAAGACCTCTAAAGAAACTATGTTGGGAAACTTAATTATAAATTTAATCAAAATTTCTTTACCACAAAGAAAAAGCGTATTAAACAGACTGCCTGAGTCTGTGTTTCATATTTAATTCCCACCTGTATAAGCCCGAAATAACTAAGTAAATTATTTCTCATCAGTATGCTAGAGGAAAACTTACTTGCGTATGCAATAAATGTTACATATTTAATCTTCGTTAATTAAACGTGAACTTTCACCTTTAATGCATACATTTTATATTTATATTGAGCATAAAATTGCCAATGTCGAAAAAAATTCCAAACGAGGTCGGTGCAATGTTATTAAAAAGTGTCATAGTCTATTTTCCGATAAATATATCTTCAGGCTGAGCGATTTTTGCGTTGTACTTCGTGAAAAATAAATATGAAAATAAAATATTATTTTTTTTAAGAGCCTAGAAGTTTATTTTATTTACTATAAAAGCGTTATTCATATTTAGCTTTCACATATTAATTTAGAGAGTTGCTTGAGCAGTGTCAGAAGGAGGAGGCGTTAAAATGATGCTTGTTTATAATTTGAATTCCCAATTCATCTAGAGTATTATATTTGATTTTGCGCTTACTAGTCATATTTACTTTTGCTATATAACTATTTTTAAGAAGAACTCCAGAAGAATTATCTTTGAGTATTGAAAATATGTAAAGTTTTAGCTTCTACTGGTAACGCATTTTAATTTTTTCAGCTTCAGTTAAACAAGAGAGTATATAATATAATAGTTTTATGACGGTTATCATTCACACTTTGTCCCCCAACGCGAATCTAATTATACATCGTAACAATAATATTTGTAATCAGAAAAAATATATGCAAGCAATTTCGCATCTTCACATTTATCGAAGTAGATACTGAGGTAGAGAGAAAATACAGGTGATTCATCAATTGTTCAATCAAATCAGGAAAATGTATATATGATAAATATAGAAGTACTCCTCGATTGATACTCGATTACATAATTCTTGGTCAGTCAATCTTCAGCTATGATTAATTGATTGATATGTCTTATTATCCTACCTGTCCTCACATCACATCAGGTTCATGCTATGAAGCATTGTAATAATTATAATAATATGAATTGTAACAATATGTATTATCTTTGGATCCGGACACGTATGCAAATTAGACGGCAAGGAGCAAGACTTTCTGTAATATATAAATATCGGTGAAGCTAATAAAAGCTTATTATAAAATAACAAAAGATAAACTTAAACTTTGTTACTGAGACGAGGAAACTGCCGGCACAAAGCATTATTTAACTCGTTATTGAATTATTTCAAACCTTGAGTGTAGAATAGGGTTCACAAAGAGAAACATAGTCCTTTATTCTACTGTAAGCAACCAGTTTGTATGTATTGAGTAGGTATTTGTACTCGTAGTAGTATACGGGGACTTCCAACCTCCAATTTTGGAATACTTTCTTGTAAATCTAATTAATATTTAAAATCATGTATTAAATAACTTATAGGACCCAATAACGATATTAATGCGTAGTAAAAATCTTGTATTCTAAAAAAATATAGTAGTTTAAAGACAATTTAAATGTAATGATAGGCTTTTTATATAGCAAGCGAGGGATGAGGAAATTTTAAAACTAATTTAAAGCTTATAATGCTTATAATTAATCTACGATTTTTACCATCTTAACAAAAAAAATTGTCTTTTGGTATATTCTCTAAAGCTACTGCACTGATTCAAACAAAACTTTTTTTGTGTACCCACTTATCCTGGGCTAATATAATGTATAATTGAATTGGCAGACAACTGATAGAGAACCATATTAGAAGTGTTAAATTATAAAAAATAAGAAAATGGCATGATTTAGCACAATGTGCAATTTAATTTCTTCCAAAAACATAGAAATTCTGGAACATATTTGCAGTGTTTCACAAAATCATATAAGGGTTACTTGTCGTTAGGGTTCAGAAATATTCTGCTTGAAATCGAGAATCGAATTCATAAATCGGCAAACATGGCCCGTGCGCGTAAACAATTTGTTTATCTTCCCATCCTCGTATCGCCACTACCAGCTACACGTAAATACTACAAAAAGCTTTGTTGCTAACCAAAGTTTTATTTTTCGATAACAAACAAATTATATGAACATCGTTGTTTTTCAAATATTCGTAGTAAAGTGTAAGTTTCTACATATTAAAATTAGTTGGGAAATCGCTGTGGATTTAGTCAAGTTTAAGTGACTTACAAACGAAGCCAAATTATGTATGTATTAATATATTGTCAAACTATATGGAGATTTTGACATTACCAGAACTTTAAGTACTAGGCGTGGCGTGGTTGGTAAAGTTAGAAGTCAATTACTTTAGTTTGTTCCTAAACTATAGCAATCTGGTATTAAGGTATAAGATCAAAATAATTTTAAGGGTATCTAAATTCCTGATAATTTATAATTAAGTAAATGTTTGTACATTATTTACCTAAGCTTGTTTTGGTTTTTATTAATATTTGTATATAAGACTGAACACATTTAGTTCAAATACACTAAGATTTAAAAAAAATACACTTTGTAATTCTATAGTTTACAATTTCGTTTATACAAAGATAGGAAACCCATCTGTAAAACGAAATGGTCTATATATTTATTTGTTTCTCATATTTTTTAACCATTTGGTTCTCATATTTTTTAACGTTAGTACTAAGCAAAATATTAATTTGTAGACATAGTATCTACCTAGTGTACCTAGTCAGAGAGAACTTAGTGGCAGTGGCCTAACTAATCGAAATCAAGACATCTGGAATGGCGGAACCCATCGCTGCATTTTGTCGTGTCTAAGCTGAAAAATAAAAATAATATTAATTTTATTAGCACCTGGAGTTGGAATCAATCCCAGAACCAATCACATTCACAGTCAGACGTACCATTCGTTGCGCCCCGATAGCCTTATAATAATATAAAAATTACATTTAAAAATATGTCTTGTCACAGTTTTATAAATAAAAAGTTAGTGTGATAGTGGGGATCGAGCAAGGCAATTAATGTTGAACACCTAGTCATAAGGGTGAGCGGATCGAACCAAAGCGTCCGCTGCGGTTCTTTTGGATTTCAAACGTATGCGTATTAAAAAACATTTTAACTAACATGAGAGTATATTTTTTTTGACATGTTTTAAAGTGTTATTTGCACACTTAGGAAATTGAAAAATACACATTTAGAAAACGTATAAAAATTAGAATTTATACGTTTTCTAAATGTGTCTTTAACATGAGTGTTTACTGGCACTCCGTATGAAGTAAAGAAGAAAAGGGAAACTAAATGAGATCTAGAACTGAGCATAAATTAAAAAATATATTTTTGTACTTTTTACTGTTCATATAAAATATAAACATATTTTAATTTCCAATAACGTGGTACATATATATATTATTTGGTTCGTAAATATCATGAAGAGAATAATAACATTTTACTCATATATTTAGTATACTTCATATTTATTAATAGAAACGATTATCGTTCAGTGGGTCAGTCTCAGACTGTTAACGTGATTGGCTGGGAATTCGATTCCCACTCGGGGCAATAATACCTGTTCTGGTAAGATTTGCTGAGTTTTGGCTCATCGTCAGTTTTCGCGACATAAAATACTATGGATTTCGAGCAAAAAGTCTGGAAATATAGTGTTTGACACAAGGTTCTGTCTAACTACCCGGCTATGAGGAAAGAAGCGCTAAGCTGAAAAGACTTATTAACTGTTTTGAACTGGAGCAAGTGTCATTACCGCACCATAGCCGCGTAAATTGGATTAGTCTTCATTGCATTTCCTTTTTATAATTTTTTATACTCATATTATTAGAGTTCAGAACATTTGTTTTTAATAAATATTTTTCTTATTTTATATACGATGTTTATAACGACATTAATACTTTTATTTTCTTTCTTTCTTTCTAATTAATACTTAGATATAAATAATTATCAATTATTTCACACTTTATCGAATGAACTAACTGAAAGTTTGAAATAGCCTTTTGTTTTCTGCACTAGAAAACATTAATGACTCGGTACTTCAACGATCGGTTTTTGTCACAAACTTTAAAATTTTAGATTCTTCATTTCGTTCATTGAGTATAATTTATATTTTGTTATGCGATTTCAATTATTTTTTTGTCTATACTTATATTGTAAAAGATAGACCTTTAACCTAAATAAAAATAAATACGGTCGTTTTTGTGTTTTATACAATATGTGTGTATCATGGATTCTATCCATGGATAGAATCTTAATGATACAAATCCATTGAATATAGCCTATGATTGACTAGTAGTCCACAAAATAATTAATTTACATAAGATGACGTTGTAGACGAAGAGTTTGTGGGTTCAATTCATACTAGCCAGATAAACACGGCGTTGAATTCCGCCACTCAACTTGCAATGTCTCGATTTCGAGCGAAAAGTTAACAACGAAGTGTCTTGACACTAGGTTCTCTCCGACCACACTGTTATGCGGGAAAAAACGTGGCCTGGAAAAATATCTAGTTTTTATATGTTTTGTAGTTACTTTATTTATTGACTATTTATATTTGAATAAATGTTTAGTTACTTAGTCGCACTAATTTAGCTGTAGCACTAATACACTTATTCTGCGACGTAGGCGATCAATACGAATAAAGTTTTCACGTGACAATAATCCATTTGTTGTGTCATTAAGGTAAATAAATATTAATTATTTAACGAAATAACACCTAATATGTGCGAGTACTACAAAGTTAATTCTTTGAAATGTAATTTTTACACTCGCGTATATATTTCAACGAAAAATGTTTTGAAGTAACGAAAATATTCCGGTAATTCAATTTTATTTTCAGCTGCAGTTGCTTTTTTTTTTGTTGTCAGTGAACTCGTGAACCTCGCGAAACGTATCCAAATTCTTGACGGCATCACAAAACGTACCGTAAGAGCACGTGTGGCATTTTCCACTTTATTTGCATACGTTATAAACTCGAATATTTTTATTATATTTTCACTTAGAGTATAGTAGAAAAAATACAAATAAATAACAGTAGTAGTAGTAGTAGTAGTCAGTTACAAATTGTTTCAGTGTTTTGCCATTTCCGGTAGAGTAGAGAGAACTAAATGCCCGTTATCTGCTTTCGTGAAATCCAGACATTATAGACGTATTGATTGTTGGAATTCAACAACCCCGCTTTACCAGAGCGGAAAAATGTAAGTAATTAAAATATAATCATTCCTCTGAGTAGGGATCAAACTAACGCGTTTGTAGTCAGACACTGTCCCACAGCGCCACGATGGCCTGAAAATATAGGTATATGATTGTATGATTTATAATTTAATAAAACCATCAGGGCTATAATGTAAGGTCTTAATTTGACCATCAACCATTTCAATAACAAATAAATGGAACTGTATTATATTTTAAATAAATATATAAATAAAATATCACATAAATTATTAATTAATCGTCGACATCGAAATTGAAATTTTCACTTTATTACTTTATAAAACTGTAATTTTCATCTTAATCAATGGCAATATTTGTTTTATAATGGCCGTTTAATTATGTCTGAATTTATTGCTTACTAAAAGCAAGGAAACTACCTCGTTACCTACTGAGTGCGACTTTTTGGTTATAAAGAAAAGTAGGGGATAGGGAAAAATCAATATGTTTACTCGTGGGCAGTGCATGTAGTCACGACAGTCCGCACTAAGGGTAGCTTTTACTTTTTACGTTTGGAGGGAATTATAATCTTTTTACACAACTTCTAAAGCTTAATTCAACATTCGTTTGAGCATTTTCTATTATTATTTTATGCAAACATTACGATGAAACAATAGGCTCAATTAAATTTCGTTTTCCATATTTTGTAATACGTAATCAGACTCAACGGCATTTGTTTAACCAGACTGGGACATGAATAAAGACATTTTAAATATTAACACAAAGTACCTACTTTTGGTACCGTAGGGAGCTTAAAGTTGTTTCTATAAATATCTCCATATATGTCATTTACTTACACGTTTGTTAAGTAAATCGAAATTTATCATATTGAGCTGAAAACTATAGCCGGTATTGCCTAAGTGTTGTGCTTATCGTCGACCTAAGGTAAGGTAATATATCATCAGTCAATAACTAAAAACTTTGTCAAATTAGTTACTATGACTTTATACATTTTATGACTTCTACAGTGATGCCTAAAGTAAAAAGGAAATGAGAAAAAGTTTTAAATCAATTACTTGTCTTGTAAGGTAAAGTTCTACCAAAAGAGCGCAATTAAAACTTTGCCTACTACTTATCCTCAGTGATACTACCGATAAAGGAAGCATAATTTTGTTGTAACATTAACCGCTATGTTTAGAAGCTAATTTATGGATGTAATATTCTGTACAGTTACGTTATTTATTATTGTATTCATTTGTATCAAAGAGAAAACTTTAGGTAAATAAATATATTATTATTCCATCAGAGTTTCGTTAAAAGCTATTTTGGTTGCGACTCGGCAAATGAGTGTCCATCAAAATCAGAAAATGTATTATATTATTATTATCGGTAATTACAGTACAACGCTTATTTTTAATTAGATAGAAAATATTTGTGATAAAAATATATAAATAATATTAAAGTTAACAAAGTTAAACTTAAGTCAGTCATAGTACTATTTGCATTTTGCGTACGTATACATACTTTGCCATGTATAGGACGTTGCTTCGTTGATCATTTAAAAAAATTGTTGTAAAATTCATGAAATATGAGAATTTTTGAAATATATGTTTATTTCTAAAGAGCCTAAATATATGTTTATTTCTACTTTATTATTCATATCCAATTAACATGAATATAAGTGGTTTTCTACCTGTCCAGTGTAAAAGAACTATCTTTAAAAAAAAGGAAAAATATTTGTTTTTCTTACGATGCTATGAATTTTTTTCTTGTGATGTATTTTTAGTTATATAACAATATGTTACAAAATATGTTGTTTTAAAGAAAAAAACTTTTATTAGACAACGAAAAAATAAGCCAGTAAATGGAAAGTGAAGTCGCTGTAAAATATGGACCTGACTAAAACCGAGTTGCGTTTTGTGTTTTTTTTGCAGCTTCGCGCTTAATCTCGCATAGCAGGGTAGTCAGAAAAAACCTTGTGTCAAAACGCTTCATTCTCAATTTTCCGTCAGGTATTGAGAGATTCTGAATGCCGCCCTTTGTTTAATTTTGCGTTTGTTTTTGGAAATTAATAAAGCATTATTTTTATGCATCTCCTAATTAATCTAATTTTCCGCCACAGATTCCAGCTCGACTTATAGGGGACTTCTTATCTTTAATAAAAAAATCAACATTCGTGACATAGTGGGAACGCGTCTAATTGTAAAGGCGCTTGGTTGAGGGCTCGATCCCTACTGGGGGAATGATTTATTTCTCAGACAAAGCGCGGCGTTGAGTTCCGCACAAGACGCAATGTCTCGATTTCTGGAGGAAAGTGGGGAACGGAGCGTCTTGATACTAGGTTCTCTCTGACTAACTTGCTATGCGGGAAAAAGCGTGAAACTGAAAAAAAAACATTCAACGTTATTAACAATTTGTTACAAACAAACAATATGCTATAAAAAAAATCATTATTCATTTACATTCTACCAGCCTAGCTACAACTAATGCGCCCACGCAGTCCGCAGTAGATAAGCGTGAGCCGCGAACGTACGTACTCGTAGCAAGGTAGCTACGCTATGAATGCGCCATGCTTCTTGCGCAGTGACGCGTGCCATATGCTCTGACGTTTATGTAAACTCTGTCTATGATTTATGTATGCGGATCTCATATACATTCGTTTCGTTCTATTTTCATTTATATTGTTTTCTTGTATCTATATCACCGAATGCTCGCGCGTAATACGGAATATGAAAATAGTTCTCACATCGCAATTTTCGTCTCATGGTGTGTTTATATTTCAGACCTCATAAGATGTATGATAAATGGTAATATGCAAAAAATTTTCTGAGTAAAAAATATATTCACGGCAATTTCCAATGCACACAATATAACGAAGTCGTTAAATAAGCAAACTTTGAGCTCAATGTTTCAACGCCGCGAATGAATAATAAATGAGTTGGTTTCAAACATGTGAACTCAAGAAAATGTATGTATTATTTCAAATATTATTTACATGGTTATTTTTAATTCTTTCTGTGGTAATAATTATAATTGATATGGAGATATTTATAAAGAAAATAATAAAATTGTTATTTATTGTTATTAAGTGCAAGTAGGCGTAGGTGAAGGTGTCCAATAAACCATCTTAGCGTAGTTGAAAGTATGTAACTCGTTTCTAAGTTCGGTCCCCATTCAGTCTTATTCTGAAGAGTTTAACTTACTCATTCAGTTTATATAAAGCGACTTTCTACCACGATCTCCATAAAAAAGAAAACGGCAGAGAAAAATATACCATGAAAACTTAAATGTATATATATATTGTTTCCGTTGAAGGTTAATGTATATTGACTGTATCGCTATAGACACGTGGAACGTATTTAAATGTCCATGTATTAAGTACGTACTTAATAGTTTATTCACATAATAATTATAGTAAAACTTGCGTGTTAATATGTCGCTAGTGTTATGCGCTAGGTAAAAGCCATTTTATGCATGACATGAAATAATTAAGAACCGTAACTCACCAAACCTCATTACCTACATGTAGCTAGTATTTTGTTAAAAGAAAATTCTACTTTAATATAAGTATTTAAAGAATTAAAAGTAAACGTCACGCTAAATTGGTTTTTCCTTAAAAATGGCGGGGTTATATTTGAATGATTAATATAAAAATTTAATAAAAGTTACTACATGAAAATTTAGCAGATTTTATAATAAGTTATCTAAAACATTTATTTTTGTGTTAGACCCAACTACGTAAATAAAATTAAATGAATTTACTGAGATTTACTAATTACAGAAGGAGAACGATCCACCCTTGTCATTCTGATCGTAGCATCAAGTTAAGATATAACAGCAGGTAGCGCGCTATGGTATTTGTTAAGAAACAATATTTAAATCGAGCTTTACAGTTCTTTTGAAATTCGCGTCAAAACACTGAAAGATAAATAAATATTAAAGAAAACTTTCTTGTGTTTTATTTCTTTATGCTGATAAATACATGAAGATAAAAGCTGAAGAAATAGGTTTTATTCTTTCGAAATAGACTCAAATTACAGGGGAGTTATATATCTTGTTTCTATTTTCATTAAGAAACAGTTCTAATAGTGAACCATGTTTCTTTGGGTTTCTGATACATTGTTATATAATACTAAAAATATCTACCATCGTAATGCAGGATATAATGGTTAAATATAGTTTTTAGTCCAGTAGGGAACGGAATTTCCTGACACTACGTTCTCTCGGTCAACCCTGCTATGCGAAATAAACAGGGAAGCCTTTGAGACATTATGTGTTCAGTGACGGAACTATACAGCGCTATGTCTTGTTCACCACAGCGAAAATATGAAAATGATATTATGAGAATCGAACCCATAGTCAATCGCGACACAGTAGAGAGTACAGTCAGACAGTGTCGCACTGCGCAACGATGGTCTCGGACTTTTTATATTTTTTTATCAAACAAAGATCTTTTTATAAACAAGCTTACATGTTTATTGACTTTGGGTACTAAGAAAGAACCCTTTACATGGAAAAGGAGCATATCTCAGACGTTATTGTATAAAACAGAATATTTAAAAGCTATCGCAAGCGTCCAGCTTCGTAAATATTATCTTATCTACCCTCTGAATACATACACTCGTCACACCTCTTTTTGCAAATATCTACACATACATAACCCCGTTATTCCCGTACTTCATATTAAGAGATTGGTAATATTTTATAATTAATATAAATTGTAATATGGTACAACATATTATTTTTCAATTTCCTTAGTGTGGGAATAACACTTTAAAAAATGTTAAATAAAAAAACATACTTTATTCTTAGATAACGTCTGGTTTGATATTTTCGGTATACGTTTCAATTATAATTACAATATTCATATTTGAATTATCGTTATAGTACATTTGAACACTCACAGGCCGTTTAAATTTTTTATGAGCTGGCTATTGCGCCTGGCCTGGCCTGCCTATTGTGACCTCGATAAGCTAACAATGTCATTAATTCGTAGTAAATTGATGATATTATCATTAGCTACAAGATGTTTACCCTTAAAAGGAAAATGATAAATAACGTAATGCCAGCAGACAGCAACATTATTTATGCTTATATATTTACCAATAGAATATTTATATATCAACTTAATCATTAATTTTAAACGTAATACGATTTCATTTATTATTCTTGTTCCTATAAGCTTTTTCTTATAAATTTGTGCTTAATGTAAAATTTGAATAACAACAATAATTTAGTTTAGCTTTTATTGACAGACTGTTACTGATACAAAATTACATATGAGGTAAATTTTATTATTCGTTTTAAGCAGTACCTACACAGTATCTGTTACATTATCCTATTGTAAAAGAATATGTCAATAGTACATTATTACACAAAGTCAACAACCCTGTTTGTTTGATCCCCTCACACCTCTAGCTGTACATGACGACCTACATACGATTGTATGTTTAAGACTAGGCGTGTTTCCTGAAAGATTATGCAGAAAAACCGTCATTTAATAAAATGTATACTTTGCATGTACAGTAGAATTATTATGATAACACATTAAGTTAGTCTTATTTCAAGGTATTGAGACTAATTATTCTAAGGTATTGCGTAACATTGTATAATAATTATTTTTTTTATCAAAGTTAACATAAATAAATAATATCGAATTGAATAAATAAAACAGAATTAGGTCTGGTTTAGGGGCAATTTGGAGAGCAAAGTCAATATGGCTTCTAAAGGCACAGGATATTAAAGAACAGGGCGAAGCAGTACTTCACATCAGGACATAGACTTCTGCTTTATAAAGCTCTGGGCCGTCCATATGTGGAATACTGTTCTCAGCTATGAGCAGCAATATCAACTACAACTATTTGAATTGTCGATGATCCTAAATGAACAGACGGAGCAGAATCCTTAAACATTCGGAGAGATGTTGGTTGTCTGTGTGTATTCTAACAACGATACAATATGGCACTATCTTCTTTTTAACATCACGTCTCCCGCCACAGGTGTACATATCATCCGTAACACCTTGACGCTTAGTTTGTACCTAACGTGCGAGGCTCAAGGTGATTTTTTCCCATTGACATGTAAATTGTGGAATGACCTTCGTCTTGAGGTTATCCCTGAGCGCTACGATTTGGAGGCATTCAAGCGTCGAGTCTACTGACATCTTCACCCTCAAGACCCCCAACACATCTACAACTCTTCTGTTGTTGTAGATGGCCATGAGCGAAGGTAACCACTAACCATCTGCTAGTGCTTCAGCTCATTTGCCTTCTTTTTTCAATAACAAATAAATAACATGTTAAAAAGTAAAAATTGATCTTAGCGTAGTGGGTCAGTGTCAGACGACTTAAATGCGATGGTTGTGGGTTCGACCCTCATTTGGGGGAATTAATATACATATATATTTTATTTGTACTAGATGAGGCCTACCCGTGTTAGATGAAGCGCGATTTTAAGTTTCACCACTTAACATGCAATGTCTCGGATTTGGACTGAAAGCGCAGAACAAAGTGTTTCGACACTAAGTTCTTTTCGTCTACTCACTATGTAGAAAAAAGGGCGAATCTAAAAATAAAATAGTAAAACTTTATTAATTTAATAATATTAGTATTAAATACAAAATAATATTGTTAATTCAATGAAGATGAATTGGGTTTTTTTATGACAAAAAATAGGCGAAAATGATTGAATGAACAAAAACGAGGATATTGTCTAATTCGTTAGATCTCATAATCATCTCGAACGTATTTGTATGTGTCAATAGACTCACGTAAATAAGTTATTATTTTGATTGATTACTATATAAACGTAAAATAAAGCAGTATATACATAAATGTATTTAGAAAGCAATATTTTTAAAATTTATTTATGTAACCAAATTGAGACAAAAAGAACTCTTTCTAAATCTTCAATAGATATATATTATCCAATACTTTAATAACTATAATATATAACTGTTTTTTTATGTAGTTTACATTAAATATATGATTCAACTATTTATGTATATAAAAGCAAAGTAGTTTTTTTGTGTTCGCCAATCACGTCAAAACTAATGAACGTATCGGCACGGGACTTTGATTATTCGATACAGAATAATTTGTATGGTAATAGGCTATGAACTTTTGGATATTCTACCTCTAAGGGGGCGAAATAGGTTTTGAAAATTTATATAGAAGTCCGTCATATTTGACGTTAGAGAAATGAAACTTAAATTTTTGGGTAATGACTTAAAGTTACTTACATACATACCTTTAGTCTGTTTAGTTACATACATTTTATAGCGATTTTGGTAACTCGACTCTACCTCTACTCTAAAAGTTTGTATGGAAGTCTGTCACTTTCGATAAGAGGGATATACAATTTCGTAATTTATTCGAATATTAGTAAATAACTATCAATCATTATACAAATTCTACTACTAAGGGGACGAAATAGTTTATAGAAGGCAGTCTAGAAATTACTGCCTAACTGAAGTCAGAAACACGAAACATTAAGCGTTCGTGGTAAATCTACGCTTAAATCTAGGACGTTCAACGTATAAGAATTTGAAAGCGAGATTCGAACCCATGCCTCTTGGAAACCGACTTGGACGCCGCAACAGGCGTGGGTTGCGGGGAATCCCACTGCGTTCAAATTTTTATACGTTACCTAATATGTTTTACAATTTCCTAAGTATGTGATTTACACTTTAAAATGTTAAAAATATCTAGAACGTTCGTTCGTGACACTTTAGATTGGGTATGTACATCATTGTAACCCCTCATAAATAATATTTTACGCGAGCAAAACCGCGGGCAATTGCTGGTATATTTGTACATATAATGTTTTCCGATAGCAAAATATTTCATTACATAAATGTTGTATATTCTTGTTGTAGTAAGTATATAATGGAGATAATCCGAATAATAAATTAATCTAGACTTCAATATACAAGCTTAGTTACAAGAATAAACTTACAGTTTCATCTTTAGAGTTAAAGATTGTGTAGAATAAAATATTTATTATAAAAACATAGCATACTATATTATATAGCAGCACTACACACACTATACACTGTACACTTTCAGATTTACTTTTTCGAGAAATATGCTTTGTCTTAATAACTTAGCCTTATAAGTTATTAACTCGAACACAGCTAAAGATATTAAAGAATATTAAAGTTATATTTATTTTCAACTTACATTTAGATTCCATCTCGAGATTGTATCCGACTGGCAATTTTGACGCGCAATGCGATTGGTTGTGGGTGCAATCTCCACACGAGCAATTATTTTATTTCAACTATTTTATTTCCCCGTTCTGTTAAGAAAAAGACTGGCGTTGAGTTTCGTTACTAAATATACAATGTCTCGATATCGGGCGAAATGTGGAGAAAGGAATGTCATTACGCTAGGTTCTCTCTGACTACCAGGCTACGAGTATGCAAGACAAAGCATTCAATTGAATTTTCCAAGAACGTGAACTTTAGAGGGGACAGTTATATTTCTAACAATAATTATTTTCTTCATTACCTTACCTTCTCAAATGTCAATTATTATGAAAAGTAGAAATTTATTATTAAAATACACCAAACAATATATTTCCCGGTATTATTTATTAAGAAACGAGCATCATAAAATGGATTAACATGTACGGAGATAGAATTCTACTGAGAATAGCACAGCTATTCGTCAAGATTTCACAAATAAAATCCTTTTGGGATTTCAAAGCCATAGTGATGTACGTTAGACTTAGAGAGTAATACATATGCGATACGATAACATGGAACATACTGTATTGATTTAGAACGTAAAATACCAATGTTAGCTGTAACGTTAGCTTATGATGCAAACTAATAACATAGTTTATTATCGATGTACTATATTTTAAGCTATGGCTTACTTTATTTGTTGTTTGTTTCATTTTTTATAAAATAAGTATCGTATTGATAAATTTAATAGATTAAAATAGAAATTATGTATCATTTTAACTGTATTATCTTTAAATTAACTATTAATTATAATAAAACACTTGACCTGAGATCTTGAAGTGAGACTTCAAATACATAAATTTCATATTAAAACTGAGCGCAAGTCAAATACAAAGTATATATGATACATCGCAAGATGATCGACAAAGTATTTATATATGTCTGCCAAACACCACTACCATTCAGTACAATTCATAATTTTTAAATATACATTTAACTTCTTTTGGCAAAATATTTTTTTTAATAGTCAAACTTTACAAAGCATTAGCAAATTAATATATATAAAATAAATAAATGTAAAAGTAATAATAAAACTAATACCTTATTTTATTACAAAGTAAGCAATTTACGTAAACAATTATTTATAATCAATTATTTTCGGAAACATTATACAATTTCTTGGTAAAATAACAAATCGCAACATAATAATAATTTTTAATTTTCTATTTTCAATACAAACATAAAATAAACCCTACATTTTACCTCACATTTTTACCATAAAGATTTAAGCATTTACTTGTACGTACGAGCATATCACTTGATTAATTCGAGTCTGGATAAAATATTTTCTTTAAATAAATATGAGGATGGACGTGAAATTCGAGATTAAAATGTATATGCTCCCTGTTTATTATACGTTATGGTAATAATGTAGAAGTAGCATTACAAATATAACGAAGTGTTCCTTAGCTCTGTGTGGAAAAAAAGTAATATAAAATTTTTAGTTAAGTAAAACAGCTAGTATTTTAAAAATTACTTTTTTACCATATTCACAACACTTTTAATTTATATAGACACGCATAAATTCATTGTATCGTAATATAAAATTAAATTTAGGTATTAAGTAATCAACGGTTAGATATCAACGGTTAGATATCAACGGTTAGATATCAACGGTTAGATGTTAAATGTTCCTAACAAGTCGGCATAAGAGGTCATTAATGATTTGTTAGTCTGTATTTTTAAATATTTTTTATTTCCGTCACAATAACTTGACTATTGTGATCTACACTTTAGGTTCGCCCAAGTGAAGGTCATGATTGCGAGCTATATATATTAGAAAGTGCTTCATCGCATTTTTTTTAGATTGAAATATCAAAAATATAAGAATAATATGCTTGAAATTACAATTAGGCACTTATTCTGCAAACATGTTTTTTCAAAATACGATAAATATAAAGAAAACATAAAATAATTTTCACATCATATTACTTTACGACAGCGACATTAATAATCTATAAGTATAAAGCTCACAGAATGGAAGTACTAAAAATAAAGTATTTGATTTTTATAGAAAAGGATTTCATCAGATGATTTTAATTTTTTCAAGAATTTAAAATATAAATTAAAAATAAATATTGATCAATATTTACTTTTATTTTATAAACAAAAAAAATATACGAGAAATATATATATATAATACAAGTTTCAAAACTTATATTAATAAGCAAATTGCCTCTCTAGGCCCACCATGGCTATTAAGAATAAAATCAGAAAATCACTCAAATGAGCTCATTAATGAATAAATATTTACAAAGCCGCTACGATCTAACTAACAATATTCGCGTTGCTCTCTAACATACACTAAATTGTTCTTGTTGAATTGAGTATTTGTAAAATATCTAGAAGTAAAAACAAATGTATTTTTTTTTGTTTCGTGTACCAGTGTAGGCAGAGAGAACTTAGTATCATCACATTTCGATCTCAGCTATCCATCCACTCAATGCCGTGTTTTGTCTTACCAGAGCAAGAAAATTAAGAATTTAAATATAATCTTCTCCCGGATGGAGTCGTATACACAACCATCGTGATTTCAGTTAGACGCTGTTCCACTGCGCCACGTTGGCCTCTCTTTTTATTTATAACAACTAATAATAATGATATATATTATTTAATATATATAAGTATTTCATACAAGTTAATGTCTGCAAGTCCATTTACGTGGACTCCATGACTTAATGACATACTAAATCTATTAAGTACCTGTTCACATTGAAACTTGGGCCCAAAATTATAATAACTTCCTTAAAAGTAATAATTTTCTTGTCTCTAAGATGTTCCAGACGATTGGAATTTTTGTTTCGGTTTAACGTTTTTCTCTCTCGGTAGACAAAAAGCTCCGAGTGAAACCCTGTTCCCCGCTTCCCGCCGGAATTCGGGACGTTTTAAATATCGAGCACACAACTATCAATAGCCAAATAATAATATATCTTTATTTCTTCTCACAAAGCTTGGTCTTAATAAATGTATGAACAAAACGTCTCAACTAAGGGTGAACAGAAAAAGCTATTGTGAGAGACTGGGGTCCGTAAATACCTGTTTTACAGATTACCAGGCTGATTACTCACCCTTAAGATACATTACATTTTGTTACCAATACAAATATAAAAATAGTATAGCCCTAATAGGAAAATCAGTAAATACAATATACTAACAAGTTGTGAATTTGTGTGTAAGTGTGTGAGTGAGAGAATGTGTATTTATAAAGGAAGATAGAGAGAAGGCATAATAAGCTTCAGTAACATGTCATAATATTCTAAACATTTAAGTTAGTTTACGAGTTCTCTCAGCAAGCTGATCTATATATCTATATTTGAAACTAAGGGTGTTGTCTATCAGAACTCTTAAATATTTATTTATAGTAACTTTTTCTAGTGATAGACAAGAGCAGTTGTATATTAAGTTACAGGAATGGACGACCAGAGGATTTGGGATTTGTCGATATAGAGAAATGGATATATTTTATCTTATCCACATTAAGTTTTAGTTTATTCTTTTGCTAACCATAAATACACAGAATTTAATCTTTTCAACATGAAAAAAAATACTGATTTTTATTAGTTAACAAAGTTTGCCCACAACAACTTTTAATTCGGCATTAAGGACCTGCCAGGTAAAGTCCTGCCAGGGTTAAAAGCCAGATAAAAAAAGCTTAATTCAAATCCGAAAGTCTCCAAAATTACTACGAAGATTGCGCGTACAAATAGACAGACAAAAAATAAAAACATCATAGATTACCTTTGCAGTATATATGTTCGACGAAATAAATTCTAGCTTAGCATGTTGGATCACCCGCCTCCTCCCCACCCACGTCCAAGCGCTCAAGGCCAATTAAGCTTAAAATTTTCATTTCGGTGCAGAAATTCACCTCTGTGTACCACGTTTGCAGGAGATTTTGATACTAATGATATTACTTTATTTGAATGCATAGATTGGGAGAATAAAATTACTTTTAAAATTTAACATAAATCTTAGTCATAAAAGGACAGTTATCAAATCTGTCGATGTACATTAACGAAAAATATATTTTTTTAACAAAAGTATATATAAAGTATAAAGTATTCAAATTTTGGTGGATATCCAACTGTTTAGCAACGTGAAAGACTCACGAGGGCGATAATGGCAACCCCGAAGTATTTGCATCGTCGTCTTATAACATAAATTCTTCGTCGTAAGTCGGGGGGTTTTCAATTTTATCTTTTTTTTTTAAATTTACATGTTAACCGTAGTGGGGTTTTTAAAAATTTTTATTTTTACTTTTCTTCATTGTTAATAATTTTCTTATTGAATGATGAATGTCAACGCGATTAAAACCTTCCTGCTTTAAATTTGTGATGCTGCTAATTTCGAATAATTTTGTCGTTAAAAATGCATAGCATAAGTTTTACTTTAAAACATCGGGTTTGGTTCCTAAAATAATTAGTCAGGAGTTAATTTATGACTCTCTCTCACCATATTATATAGCAGGATAAAGATAAGAAAAATAATTTCCATGATTTTTCGTTAAGTAAACTACTTTAACATATTAATATGAATGTGTTTTAAAAAGGAATAGAAGTTGACGAGCATTTCAACGCGTATACGTTCTATTATGGTAGTTAAAAATAAAATGAAGAACATCCTTTTACTTATTATCGTCGGCAAAGTTTATATGTTCAGATTTTTATTTTCTTTTAACTTTTTATATGATATTTATTTTTCTCCATTAGCTTACATTTTAGGTTATATCTATAAAATCTATAAAATGTTGTTATGACAATGCTTCTATTCATCCAGTAGCAACAGGTTCAGAACTAGACTAAAGGAATTTCAACCCATTTTTTATTGCAAATAAGTCTTACAGGAAAATTTGCGTTCACTTAAAAAAATAAGTTAAACCTGAAATAGTTTTAAACGCTTAAAAGCTTAAACAGCGTCAAAGCGTAGACTCTTGAAAGCTATCTCCAGCTACAAACGGACACCTACAGTACAGTGAAGGAAGATTCACTTTGTTACTGCTTTCTTTATTTTTATAGTACAGATAATCTTAGCCTGTAGGATTAGTATTAGGATTGGTCTAAGAGACGACTTCATTAGCCTCGCTCTTTCTATTTTAATGTTTATATTCAGAATACGGTACGGTAATCAGACGAGACGGTAATCAGCTCTGGTTCCACGGTAATCAGCTCCAGTCCGTTTACCAGAAATTGTGCTCGGTAGTTCCTACGCCCTTTTTCTCCTACTCCTCTATTTACTTTATTTTTGTACTCCCATTTTAGAATTGAAATCACCCATAATTACCGTGCAGTAGGTAGGTACGAGATATTGCTGTCGCTATGTCTTCATACATTTGGACTTCGGCGTATGTGTTCATTGGTCTATGGACGTATGTAATATTATAACTAACTTAAGAAATAATATACTTCTTGCTTGTCAAGTTTCATAACTTTAATAATAATTATGAAATTATGATATCACGCACGCTCACATGTATTTACAGCCCACCAAAGACGCACAATCTAACTCTATAAAGCTCCGAGAATAGATAGTTTAGTTTTCATTTTAACAGAAATATAGTCTCAGAGTCCCCTATAAAGTAGAGCAACCACAGAATTATCTCTAATGTTGTATGTGATTGTCTTTCTATTTATAATAGTTATAATTTATAAGCATTAGATTAACATTTTACAAACAAAATCTTATATCTTACTTAGCTTAATATTAACGTATATTTAAGTTATATATTAAAATAATGGTCCAATATATATTAACCGTCTTATAATACTAATATAATACAAAGCTTTCTTTTCGACAGACTCATAAGAATTTACTTAGCAATGGTTTTATCAATAAAAAAGCAAATATTGGGACGTTATGCCTTTGGTACCGGTATGCCTTTGTACGCTACGCTATTGTGTGCTGGCGACTACATGCTCCGTATGCCATACTTACATGAAAGAAGAAAAATATTCGTATTACCATTTCAATTAAATGCTACAAAAAAAAAAGAATCTACGAAAGATGTTATAATAAGTACAAATTTACGAAATCTTATCGTAATTTATATACTAACTTTTTTTAGATTTTTTTAGCGGGGTAGTCAGAGAGAACGGAGCGCCAAATTCAACGGCCCCAGCATAATTCTTTCGTGTCGTCTACTGTCATCAACGTCTTAATAGACATCGAGAGGTCCTCATGCTTTTTACGTAACCTTTCTCCAATATCATCGATATTGAGGTTTTGAAGGTTAACCAAGGTCTCCCTCTGTCTTTTTTACCGCTCACCACTGCTTTATATATCTTTCTCACCATTCATTCATCACTCGTCCTCTCGACGTGCCCTACAAGTTCTACTTCATTCTTACTATAACATTCTCGCTTATGCCTGCTATTCTGTGTATCTCTTCATTGCGGACTCGATCAGCTAAGCTGACTCCGCATATCCTACGAAAAGATGGCACTTCTACAGTTTTCATCTTTCTTTAATTTTTCATATTGGTATCAGCACTGCATTGTGGGCAGCCAAACATGAATGCAGAGAAAGACGTTAATCCTGCCACCGGCAGCAATACGCCTATCTACATCCATCTCTACAAAACATTTGCTCTAATATCTTACCTTTTACCCTTGCATTTCGTTATCTCTTTCGAACTACAGAATCTTAGTTCGAGAATGAAATGCGGTAGAAAAGTAAAAAAGTAAATTCATTCTAAAACTTGTCTCCAGTTTCTTGGGTTAAATAGGATAAAACAAATTGTGTTAAAGCTTTATATGAATTAGTGGATATTGTGATAGTTATTTTATTACGACTAAATTAAACCTCTTCTAGAAATAGCTCCTCAAATACCTAGGAATTTCACGAAAATCAGATATATATTACACTAACTATATAAATTACCATAATTTACTTAGTATTATTTATTATAGTTGTTTAATTATATAAGATACTACCTTAAGGAATTACATTTCGTTAGCATTAGATATAGTTTTATAAGTGTAATTTAATGAACAATAATTTTCTACAAATTTCCAAATAGGCGAAACCGATATCGTAATTTTAGAACAATGGTATCGATTGTGAACGTTTCAACGTCCAGGCGAGACTTTAAAAGTAAACTAGCTACAAAATAGTTCGTTCAATTTAGCAAAGATATATTTTAGAATGAATATAACATGCATAAATATACAGATAGGGTTATTACTGGTAATTTTACCAATTGCCGTGAAGAGGATGTTAATGATGTCATTAAAAACTAATTTGGTCCTATAACATCCTACGCGTAAATGTATGTAATCCTGTGATATCTAACTTTAGTTTAAAAACAAATTATATTTGAGATAAAATTTATATAAAAATTAATTAAAGAAATATTGAATAAAATGTTACCAATTTAAGTAACATTAATTAGAGGATATACCATTGTAATTTATCAAGCTACCTAGTATAATTTAGAAACAGGAGTTGTGATAATGTAGACAAATGAAAAAACAATCCTAACTTTGAAAAATGCAAATTTAGCTTCCAGAATTATAAGAACATCTAGAAATACTTACCTTTTTTATAAAGTATAAAAAAGGTAACAATCTAGAACATACGATTAAATGCAGAAATTAAAACAACAAAGCGAACCGGTTATCATATAATAATCGTAATATATGTACATAAATCTAACAAAGAAAAGAATGTTTTTCTTATTACCTTTTTCGCAACTTCTGGTGTTTTCTCTTCAGCTTCAAGACTTTGTCCGCACATCATGACTATCCAGTCAGAGAGAGAGAAGCTGTTACTACATTCCGTTCACCACTTTCTGCCCAAATTCGAGATATAACATATTGTTTAGCGGAATTAAACGCCGTTATTTATCATACTAGAGTGGAGTAATATTATTTATAGTTTGAATATAATCATTCCTCGAAGGGATCTAAGCCAGTTGTCCTACTGTGCCAAGATAACTTAATGATTAATATTTTAGATATTTCAAATTATAAATATTTTAAACTAGCGATCCACTCGAAGCGCCGTCGGAGTTATTTTTTTTATAAAACTCATGAAAGAGCTAAAAAAATGGTAGAAAAAAGTAGCTTATGTCATCCCTATGATTTTAGAGTATCTCTATATAAAATTTCATCACAAGCGGTTCAGCCGTGGTGACGTCACAGACAGACAGTCACTTTCGCAATAATATTAGTATGGGTTACTGCCATTTTCTAGATGTTGGCATTAAAACTGACCCAAAATTATGATCAATTTCTTTATAGTAGTAATTTTTTTGTCTTTTTAAGTCTTCCACATCAGACGATTGTAATTTATTTTTCAGCTTTAAATTTGTCTTTCTCAGCAAAAAATCCCTAGTGACATTCGGTTCTCAGCATTCCACCCGAATTCGATTGACATTGATTCGACATTGTATACTGAATCCCCAAACTTCAGTTTATTGGATCTTTGTCATACTGGAGAGGAAAAATGAAAACAATATAAATATAACCATTCTCTGTAGTGCGAATCGTACCCACAACCATCGCGTTATTCTCAGACTTATCCCACTGTGCCCCGATGACCGCAAAGTTCAATAATTTTTATGTGTCAACTGCCTACCATACTGAACAACTTTTACTAGTGACTAATAAATGAATAAAATGTTCTACTACAGTTGCACCGGATCACGCTGAACAAATTGTATTAAGGCGATTTTTATTTTATTTTATTTGTTATAATTTAGCTGGTCTATTATGATTTTACATCAACTGTTCCACTCTTCGAAATTTATCATACATTAAGTTCTGCCCTCTCTAGGTCCAAAGCTATACAATACAAAAACCACTTATATAACAAAATACGGGTGAAATTGAAACTTGGGCCGAAAATTATAATAATTAAAGGTGGTAATTATCTTGTCTCCTTTAACTTACACATTAGATGTTTTAGACGATTATAATATTTTTTTCAGCTTGAACATTTGCTCTCTTTCCGAGAAGATCCAATTCGAGACATTATAAATTGAATGCCGGAATCGCAACTCCCATCTTTTTATTACCGTAGAGAAAATATAACCATTTCATCAAGTGACTACCCACCCACGACTATCGCGTCAGACGCTATACTACTGCGGCACGATGGCTACAAAATTTTATATTTTTATTTGTTAACGAAAACTGCTCGCCACAGGAACAATTTTTACTAAAATAATTTAAACTAAATGCGGCATTGATTGTAAATTTATACATTCAAATGTTGAGTGTTATTTCTACGTTAGATTCAAATGTTGAGTTAAAACACTTTCTTATATGTTTATGACTAATTCAATTAAAGATATATAGATATGACTAAAAAATCTATATATTTAAGATACTAATGTATTACTAAATAATGCACCTTAGATTGTGGTCAGTTGAATACCACATAACGAATAAGTTATAATTATGATAAAAATTAAAATTGACATATTAAAAAGGTCTCGTTCCTACTGCTATAACTGATATAAGGAAAATGAGCAAAGATACATCCGAAAGCAGCTAAACGTTTAAATGCTAATATAAATCGGAGACTCCTTGAATTATTTATGTTTTGATTCAGATTTGCGTTATTGGTGTAAGAAAATTTATTTCACTTCAATCGTTGAATAAATTTATTTTCATTAAGTCAGACATCCTTGTTCGAATTATTTTATTTGATTGTATGGACATCCGCCAAATGACGCTTTGTAGGTACATTTAAAAAAATATCGTGTTGAAATTGGTTTAATTTCATGGAAATCTATTTTAATATAAATAACCCATAAAATATATTATTATTTATCAAGGTTAAAAGCACTTAAGTAACCAAGTCACATTACTGTTTATTATTAAAGCGTGCTTGTAAAATTCTGTTTGTAAAACGGAAATTAAAATGTTTAATTATTTTCATTAGAAAAGACTCAAACTTACTTAAAGTACGAAACTATTATCACTAGTATACGATGCGTACATTGGTTCGCTTAAATCAGTAATTTCACCACTATCCTATCTTGAAAGACATAGGATAGTGGTGAAATGACATCATCATCACATCATTTACCCATGTGGGAATCGAAGCTACAACCATACGTATTTGCAGACAGACGCTGTCACACTGCGCCACGTTAGTCTTTGTTTTTAGAATACTGATTAGCCAAAGTCATAGTCAAATAATTTTATTCAAAATAAGAAGATTCTTTTTATGAACGTGAAATAATTTACCACCACAATTTACTCAGACCTGAGAAGAATTTGCGTAAAAAATTAAGCGAGACTACTTTTTTTTTAATCAATTATTTACATATCTATTAGTGACAATGATACCATTCAAATAGGCTGGAGCGAGCATTTCATTCCCAAGGCGTGTTATCATTTATAAAATCGTTAATTAGGTATAATCCTTTTAGCACACGAACGTCTTTTCACGATTTTTTTAAATTGTGATATAGAATCTTACGGGTTCGATGCAATCGAGTTCTAGGAGCGGTATGATTAAGCCTATACCTAGTATTAATATTATTTACATACGTAAAATTTTCAAATATGTATTGAGACGCAATTGAGAGTCAATATATTTATTTCCTTAAATTATTGCCTTAAGGAATATTTAGGGTCCAAGTTGTAGATTGCATGAAGAGCTCGCTTAAAAAGTAAGGAACCAAAATTTAAAAAGGTAAATTATATTTATCGCCATGGAGAACATTGTGATGAATTATTTTCATTTCCAAACAAAGCACCACGTTAAGTTCCACCACTCAACACGCAATGTCTCCAATTTCAGGCGGAAAATAGAAAATGGAGTTGCTTGACACTAGGGTACTCTCTGCCTACCTACCTAATTTATCACAAGTTTTTTGTTATAAGTTACCTACATACAGTAAGTTAAAAATTAAATTTCAAAGTTATTTTTCTTTCTCTTCGGGCATTGTAAAAATTTAATTAAGAGACAAAAAGAATTTTGTCCTTTGGTGTCAAAAAGCGACAAGCAAGCAATAAAAAGGAACAAAATAAAATATTAAACCTTTTGTACGCCGTTGCTTTTAAAAAGATCCCTGGCGAATATTCTATATTCTATATATAGAACATTTTTATATATCCTAAGGGTGCAAAGTAGTGCTCAGTAACGCAACTAATGTCATGTTATGAGACCAACATTTGCATACTTATTGACCGTGATTAATTCGATTTTGATTGGCATATTTTAAGCATAAAATCTGATGCAATGCTTTATTACAAGAGGCAGTAAAAAAACGTAGATTCCAACTATTTTTCAATTTTTTTAGAATAGTTATAATATAATATATCTATTTTTTTTTTAAGTCACATCCAGGTATATACTGTGCCATTAAAAAACATAATGGGATAAATATATTTTTTGTGTATTCACTACTCAGCGAACTATGTAAATAACAAAGCTTTACTCTTGTAACACTAAACCTATATACTTATAATATCAGACAGATACTATGAGAACATATAAATGATAGATTATATTACATTTTAATTTATATAATGCTTAAAAATCAGATACAATGCTCCAATTGTATTGATGGTAATATTTATTTCACAGATAATATTAGCTAAATATGTGTATGTGTCACACATAAATTCACAACAGAACAAAACGAGGTTCTTTTTTTTCCATTGGACCATATTTCTAGTTTGCTACATTTACGTTGAGCCTGATAGATGTATGTACGGTTAGTGTTAAAATCGTACGTTCTACGTAAGCCCGTGATGAATAGCTCTATTCTCAAGCACTTACATCTAGTCTTAACTTCCGTGTAATTTGTTGAATAAATCCTTCAGAACGATCTATGCTTTCTTATCTCTTCCGTTTTACGTTTCTTTTTCTTCTTATAAAACTTCTTTATTTTTATGATTCTATACAATCTATCTTATGTATCGTAGCTCGAGGGATTTTCAATTTCTATGAATAAAATAAAATCATAAACGATAAAAAAGTTTAAAAAACAAAGATGTCATACGTTCGACTTGAAATTGAGTTTTGTGATCAGAATTTTTGCACCTTTCATATCCCGTTGACGGATTTGTTATTGTACATAAAATTATTCTTTATGGTTTTATTACCTATTTTATTCTATTTTTTTTTTTTTACTTAATTTCGTTATTTGGAAGAACATAATACATACCCGTATACCATACCGTAAATTCTTACCTGTATACCATACCATATTCAATAAAAAAAAACATTAGAAATAGCTAACAGGTATTAAATATACATTGTTTTTTTAGGTTTTTAGGTTCGATTACCACTTCAGAGAATGGTTATATTTGTAATATTTTATTTTTTCTCCGGTATGATAAAGATGAAGCCCAAGAAAAGAGAAGTTTCAGCATTCAATATGCAAAGTCGTGAATTCGGGTGGAATGCTGAGAACGAAGTGTCACTAGGTTATTTTTGCAGATAGAGGAAAGCGTAAAGCTGGAAAAAAATTACATTTGTCTGATGTGGAAGACTTAGATACAAAAATATTACGACTATAAAAATATTGATCATAATTTTGGGTCAGTTTCAATGCCAACATGTACATGTAGTAAATAGAAGTAATCCATACTAATATTATAATTGCGAAAGTAACTCAATCTCTCTGTCTGTCTGCGACGTCATCACGGCAGAACCGCTGAACTGATTGTGGTGAAATTTTATATAGAGATACTCGTAGATTTATTAAATTATGATAATTTTAAATTGATAAAATAAAACAATATTTCATTCCTTCCATTTATATAACACATTCTTTGAATGGTAACTTTGAAATAAGGGAAAAATTACTTTTATGGACCACAAAGGAGACGACGAGACGAGATCGTTGACTTTAGCGAAAATTTCCGGGAACTTTTATACTTATGTATTTTTAACCCAATCTTATTATTTCTGTAAAATATTCCTAGCTATAGAATGAATAACGGTATCAATATTTGTATAAAGTAAAGACAAGAGGCTAATTTGAATATATAATTTAAATTTATATATATTGGTGAAAGCTTTATCGATAATGGTATAACAGCGTTCTATTAGTTACATACATAAAATGAATATAATTATATAAATTCATATTTCTGGATTTTTAATCAATTACAAAACCATGTAAAATCGTCTTTAAATAATTTTATTAATTTGTAATGTATGTATATTTGTTCGTGTGGAATTTAGCAGCGCAATTTTGAAGCATATATCCTTAACTGATTGAGCTGAAAAATTTTATACACATTTAATTTGGATGACAGTGAATCTCCCTCACCCTAAACTCAACATGGACCCAAGATGATGGACCAGCTATTTGGATGCACTAATACAATATGGATAACGAATGAAAGAGCTTGCTAAGAATAATTGGAAAAAGTTACTTTAAATTTATTTTAATTTATTTACTTATTATAGATTAGAAGAAGAAGAACGATGAAAATTTATAATATGGAAAAAAATAATTACCCCTTAAATGTATATATTGTACAAACAATTTCAGTAAAAGTATTTTTCATTAAAATGACTTTAAGCACTAAATGCGGCAAAAAAACGTTTTATGTCTACATCGTAGCTTGATTATTTTACTTATAATAGAATATTAACAAATCACCGTTAACGCTGCCTTAGTTTTACAATTTCATCATTAAAAAAATAACGATTTTTAAATTCTCAAATCATTAACCACGTAAAAAAAAATGTTATTTACGAAGTAAAAAAAGACATATAAGACTTATGATTAAGCTCCGCACAAAGTTATTTTATTTATAATACGCTTTCGCTACACGTGCGTACTTTTTTAGTTCATTTTTCTGTATATCTGAACTGTTTCACGTCATTCTGAAACACTTATTTGCTTCTATTAATGAGAGAACAGCTTATGTTTAACTTATATACAATTTTAATTGAGATTATTTTAATATTTAGGTTAACTTATTTAATATAAATATGTACTTACCCTGAATTAATTACGCAAGTTTATATATATATATAGACGAATTATTTCAAATATACCATTTGTGTGTTGATTTTTATTCATCGTGAGAGGCCATCTCGGCGTTCCGTCGTGTGACAATTTATTACCCCGCTCAGGTAAGACAAATCGCGGCACTGGTTTCCGCCACTCAACTTTAACTCACAACGTCTCAAATGGAGCGGAAAGTGGAAAATGGAGGTTCTTAACACTTGTTCCTGCCTGCCTACATGTACATATGAAAATAAATTAATCTAAAGTTCTTAAGTACAATATAACCCATCAATCATGCACTTTCAAATAACAAACTTTCGTATGAGACTTTTCCACTTTGTTGTCATTGTACAAACGGTGCTCATTCGTTACTCACGTATATTTACAAGACATACAATATTCAGGTGAGTTTTTGTGGTGGTATATGAAAACTTATGAATATATTACGAAGCTATCGTCTCCGCACCGTGCGTGACTTATAGAGCTCTTAGTTTACCATTCAACATATTATTGTACGTCTAAAATGTATCGCAAGTTTTGTATCAGGAAGAAAAATTGTTTGCTTGGTGAAAATTTTATTACACTAGGGATATTGTGATGATTTATATAGACCTTATTATATGAGAAAATGCCACACCGCGCAACGCAAATGGCGCTACGATATTTAAAGTAACATTTTATAATAGGGGCAGTGATTAGAAACACGCCATTACTTTTGTGTGCTACTTAGTTGCTAGAATTTGTATGTTTGTGTAATTTAAGTGTTATATATGTTATACCTATATGTATACATATTTTTGTGTAGAATTGCTGTATGTATTATAAACAAACGCTTAGAAATGCATTATATTAAGCTTAAATTGTATGATTATAAGATGTTCCATATATTCTATAATATTGCTTTTTATGTCAGTGTTTTTGAGCGTGGTGAGCGGAGCGGGCGGCGGGGCGGGCCCGCGAGATGAGCGGCACAGCTGCCCGCCCCGCCTGCCATGCAGCGATTGCGCACCACCTTCAAACGTTCCCGGACTCCGACGCCGCAGGACATGAAGACCCAGAGCAGCCTCGAGGTGCCCAAGCAGGTAGTTATATTCTTAATTAAAATATTGTAATAGCTCCTTTATCATACTTCACGTTCTCTGTTTTCTCTGGTCTCTAATAAATGTAAGAAACTTCAGGGTGCGCATTTACATTCGTTGTATGTCATCATATCATATTACCGTGCTTTATAACAGTTTCCCATACTTTTCGATAAATTGATATTTGTAGTTAAATATTAAGTAGCTATGTAAGTATGTGTTGCTCTGCTTTGTAAATAACCTAATTATTGTATTACATTTTACGCTTGCTCAACACATTCTTGTAGCCTTAGGCCTGCCTACCTTTTCCCGTATAATTGAATAGTCAAAAGTACATAAAACTAATTTATATATAATCATTGTTCCGAGTGGGAATCGAACCTGCAGGCTATAACCACCGCGGTGACATTTGATGCTATAATGATCATAGATTTTTGTTATATATAAAAATATTTTTTTTTTTACATATATATGTTCGTAATACATATGTAAGTATAAATAAACGAATTTATGTATACATAATAAGATATTTTAATTTTAATTTTGATTTTCGAGTACCAATAATATGACCGATTAATCCAGTTAAAAATAGTTTCATTTGAAAGTAGTTTCATTACAAAATTATGTATAAGTTTTGCGTACATATTTATACGTAGCGTAGGTGATCAACTTATGACTATACGAAATAGTTTTGAGTTAATTTTTTTCTATGAGGATTATTTATTTATTTGAAAAATATTACGATATTAATTATATACGATATTAATTACACGTGCATTTTCTTATATTCTTAATATTACTCTAAGCTTTGTATAGCTAGATAATTATAACTTATTTCTAATGTACGTGATTTCGTAGAAACTTGTAGTCTGTTGGACGAAAACAAAATCTTTATTTGAAGTTTAATTAATGTGATAAACTATCGTTAATTTTTTTAGCTTTATTTTTTTCAGCTTCAAATTTAATTACATTTGGTCTTTATTATTTAGATCGGATATGGGTGTGGGATCGATACCAAATCGGAGGACTAAAAACTAATGTCACTTCCTCGGTCTCGTAAAACAAACGCGATGTTTCGAACAAAACAAATCGCAATAAATATCTCTAAAATATTTAGAACATAAGTAAATTATGTTAACAGGTTAACGTTAAAAATATATATTTCGAAAACCGTTCAAGAGGCGCGGCTTCAAATACCGCTGCTTCAAATTTTTATACGTTTTCTAAATATGTATTTTACAATTACCTAAGTGCGCGAATAACATTTTAAAAAATGTTGAAAAAAATGGTACTAATGTGTAAGATGAGTAAAAAAAATATTTGGCTTTATGATAGTCATTTTAAATTTTTCAAGTAAGTTACAAATATTTATATTTTTCATTTATTATGCTTCACTGATATCTCATGATGTAATATCACGGTACGTATACTAGTTTGACCTTTTCAAAGGTATTTTTTAAGAAATAAAAAAGTAAAGTCAGATGAGATTTCATATGTTCATAATTTTACACTCAAATGCTTACGGAACAGGCAGAGAGCGCCTAGAGCTAGTCTAGATTAATTACACTAAAGAATATTTATATTTAGAACAGTAACGAAATTATTAAAAATAAAAAAACAATTAGAAAAGTTATATTTTGTTAACATTTTTTAAAGTGTTATTATCACGGGTTCAAATCCTGTTGCGTTCAAATTTTTATAAGTTTTCTAAATATATCTTTTTCAATTAGAAAATTACTAGTCTGAAAGAGTTTATGAATAGTCGGAAGCTATAAACAAAACCTTATTACCTAGTAAATAAATAACTTAAATAACAAAAGCTCACGTATTTTCTAATACACTTTTATCCCACATATGCTTAGAATGACGTGCTGTCCACTCACATTGTGTCTAGATAAAAGTTTATGTGATATTGTTAAACAATATAATGCTTTTATATTATATTGAAGAGTCGTATAGCAACGTGTCATGTTACAAATATATTGGAAAACTTTCTTCTCCGTGTAGTGAGCTTGTTCGAGTAAAATAGTTATGTATCGGTATTCGGTTTCTCGTGTTATTTACAGACATTTAGTTTCACAGACGGAAATCCAAACACATTGCAGCGTGTAAAGCCAAGTTCAATTTAAGAAAATGGTAATGTGCGTGCGTGTTGTAATTTTGTATGAAATACTTGAAGTCAGTTTTTAAGTTTTCATAACTTAAAATTCCATCTATATGAAATTTGGTTTATCTCTTAGTTTAACTTGAATTTCAAATTACATTTATAAAGTAATAATTTTATTACTTACTAACTGACACGTAGAGCAAAACTGACCTAAACAACTTCTAAATAATCTATAAGGATGAAATTTAATTGTATAAAAACTAAAAAGATAATATTTTTTATGTGTACAATACATCAAATATCTGTTAACCGCTGATAAGAAAATATTTTCATAAAAGAACATTATAAAAAAACCAAAAATACTGTTATTAATTCAATGTTTTTAACTTCTGAGCTCGTTTTTTTATATTTCAGTTTTTATTTATTCATACAATTTACGGCAAGTGAAAACCACAACGAAAAACTAAATAATAAAGTATAGGCACCCGTTGCATATTTTAGTATTTCATTATGTAATCAGTATGAGAATTAGCGAGAGCTAAAACGTTATATATCCTAAACTGTTACTTAAAGTAATAAATCATAAAAAGAATCTAAAAATCCTTAACGTAAAAATCTCTCTACTGAAATGCTAACAACCAAAATAAGTTGTAATAAACATATAAGAATTCGACGCAGCCGGATGTAGACACATGGCTTAGGGTAAGGGAATGCCGTACGCCTGAATGGAGGGCAGGGACGGAAGGAAGAAGAAGGAAGTTGATGTAGAAAAAGCACACTCAATAAATAGATACAAGAACGAAAGTAAAGTATAATAGTAAAATAGTTTAAGCCTGCATTTAGAAATAAAAAACTGCAAGATAAAAATTAAAAAGCGAATATGATTCCGGAATATTTTGCACATTATTCCCGAGCAATCATATAGTTTTAAAAATTAAGAAATAACATAAGTACAAAACATAGAATAAGGAAATTAGGACGTAAATAAATATTAAGTACACTTGTAAAAAATTAATTAGATAAAGCATGTTGGATATAAAGAAATAACTTTATAATGAGTATATTTTATAAAGAAATAGTGTAGCGGCCTTTTCCCTTCCGTAAATATAATGTAAATTAAATATAGTATCAAATAAAGGAATAATAATAAACATTTAAACCGAAAGCATAAAAATAGTTATAAATATTTAAAAATAAGTGACCCTTCAATTAACTAAAGATTAAAAGTATAAAAATATAAAATTATGTAAATAAAGGCTCCATAATCAAAACAATAGAGGCGTAAGAATAAACAAAAAGGATCCGAAGGTGAAAGCCCTAAAAAGGAAGTACATCTGAGCCTCTAGGTACTTAAAGCGATAAATTACATATCATTAATCGCATATCAAATCAAATATGCGAGTATCAATCAAATTGGTGAGTAGCTTGAGAGCTGCTGCCGGGACTCGTCAGTTCTGGGCGCTTTCTAAGGCCATACTTGGCAACTTCAGCAAGCCTTCGCTTCCGCCGTTACGCACAGAGAATGACATCCTGGTCTATACGCCGAAAGAGAAATGTGAACTCTTGGGCACTCTCTTTGCCTCGAACTCGACTTTGGATGACTGAGGAACCACTCCGCCGGCCATCCCACGGTGCTAGAGCTTATATAAAAAATAGCCAAAATCCTATTTTACCAGCTGTCTTCTTTGGACACACAAGTCAGGTGGGCCGGATGGCAGTAAAGGAGAGATCCTTTACTGCTCTAAATGTGCTTATGAATGTGCTTATGAATTGACACCTATGCTTCACGAGAATCTGTGCATATGAATGACATGTTAGAGGATTCTAGTTTAATTGCTATGCGACGAGTATACACTGGCCGCATAGGTCTCTGAAGAGAACCTTCGAGAATGTCTCATCATGATGTTTTTTTACAGAAATGTCTAAGGGGTTCCATTTAAAACTATTGTAGATCTAACTTAAACGGTTATTTAAACAAATACTGAGAAACAAAACTACGAGAAATAATATAAACTGATTCATAGTAGCAATTTTTCTTAAATGTTATTGTATATATTTACTTGCCTAATTACTTTTTAAACATATTATTGAAAAGATTACTGAAAGTTGTTTATAGAACATTTGGAAAGGAAATAGTTACAGAAGTGAACAAAACAGTTTTTCTTTATAAGAGCAAACTTCAATAGGAGTAGAAGTTTAGAGTGGTAGCGAGTGTTCTTATAAGAGCATGCTTGACCTTGCTCTTTTTGACCTGCTGATAACGAACTACCCATTGCTGTTAAGATTGTTTCGTATATTTCATTATTTACTTTTGAAAATATTGATATCAGTAAAAGTAGTATATGTTAGAAAAATTTTAACTATTAAATCTTAACATTCCAAGTAGTTGGAATACATTAAATGTTCTTAATCTGGAAACGTAAAGCTTGTGAAATAACGCCATTGTTCCACCATTGTTGTGTGGTTGAATGTTATGTTCTTAGGTTTAGAGAGGTTTGAATTCTATTAAGTAAAGTGTAAAAGTAAAATATATTTATAATATTTTTATGTCCTCGGTCTGGTTATAACTGTATACAGTGCTGATTTTAGCTGTTCACGTTATATTGTCACTTAAAAAGAGGTAAAAAAGTTTTTGACTAGAACTAGTAAGCGTAAATAAGACTTTAATATTACTTATATGCACTCTGGCATCACAATAGTATCGCTTTTGCCATTTTCCCATCATTCTTCTTCATGACAAGCCCAAACTACTTTTATTTAGGGTACACCTGCCATTTTGTCTATATCCTTATTGAGGATACGATGACCTAAAGCTCCTTCGCATTTTTAATGCGAATGAAATAGAGCATTACCAAGGTTTTTCAGCAGAAATACATTATTATCAACTGGACATAGAGCAATTATAGGATAATCGATTAAATATCGATCATACCAGCTCCTATTCCCACATCAGTTGCCTGATCTTAATAAAGCGATTTTATAACTCTGGGCAAGGGTCCGTTCTTTCTTATAACGCTGGCAAACACCCTTTCTTCTTATAAATTATGACCAGAAGTTTGCCTTTGCCATTATATTAACATATATACAGATATTAAAGAAGTCGTGTATAATTCTTCCGTAGATCCGGTCGGCGTCATTTGATGAGATTCAACTTGAAGCTGCACGCGGCGCCGGAACAAGTGTTCTGCTGGCAGTACCGCAGCAAGGTGCGCGTAGTCGCTCCTTTGACTCCGCCGGATCTGATGACTCGGGCACTTACCTAGAGGTAACAGAAATTATTAATTTGAATAATATGCTATACAAGACCTATAATTATAATGTAATTTAAATTGCTTATAATTTTTTTTTATTTTTATTTATTTAATTGAATGTATATACGCAGTTTACGCAATGAATAAATAATATCATATACACATTTCTAAATTCGAAACGGATTTAAAAAATAATCTCCTTTTTTTAAATTTTATTCTATTTTCTATATTTGCGGCAGGTCCCACGGCTATGGTCACGACGTCGTTCTGGAAAAGGTACACCGCCACCATGTGTTCATTGCCGTCATATGGAAACTTGGTTGTCGCGTCGCAGCGAAGAGCGGTCCACACCTGAAAGACCACCAGTATCCTCTTCAGCTGAGGACGACGATGACGAAGATGACGAAAGTGACGCCGATGTACCGCGAATTCTTCTCGCACCAGTACCGGCACCTAAAACTTTACTACCGCCATCACATTTATCTCCGCCACCATCACCGGGTGCCCCATCCTTTGAATTACAGCCACCAATCGATGAGCCCCCTATTCTACCGCAAAGGCGACGTTCAATTTCTAGACAAGAAGCGTTTTTTGTGGAACCTACTGGCAGTTCGTTAGAAAATGTCCGTGCATCCGAGAAGGCAAACAATGCAAGAGACAGCTTGGTCCATGACATTTATTTAGCTGTGCCTGAACTAAAACGTGACCGTGCCGCGTCCGTAGACTCATGTTTTTCCAAAGTTTCCGGAGGGTCAAGAGCAGAGGAATTAATTGAAGGAGGTGATTGTTTAACCGTTCCTGGGTCAAGCCTGCGATCGCGGTCAGTGGATATCGTCTTGCCGACTGCTGAACAATCACGTTACAAAGCACTTGCGTTGACGTCGTCTCAAGTTCCGACACAAATTAATTATCAAGTGCCTGAAGAAGAGCCTATTCCTGTTGTTTTACAAACTCTCGAGAGCAGGTCAGTAATAAAAGCCTTTAAGCGTACAAATATCCTAAAATAAAAAAATTATATCTGTTTTTATTTGTTTCTTTGTGACTTTTATACTATTTTTTTTGCGTTATACTACAATTACAACATAAGTATTTTATAGCTTATGTCAATATTTGACAAAAAAACTTATATAAGTACTATACTAAATATAAGTAATATAAGTAATACTGTGATACACGAGACTGCACTGTGTTATAAGAAAAGTAAAAGTGAAAAGTCTCCGTCATATAACTTGCTATTTAGTTAGACTTAAGTAAATTTGAAAACACAACACAAGCAACTCGATTAAAAATTAAAATAAGTGCCTGTTCTAATTAGAAAAGCAAAGATATCAATTTTTGCTTTGTAAAAACTTTTTGCCAGGCGCGTTTATTTCAACTTACCGCTCCCTGCTTCACGATGCTCCGAAAGTTTCACGCTTTATAGCTTCTACTTAGTGAGATTTTATTTACACGTATGAAGTTAAAGTTTAAATTAAAATTTTCTTGCTGTGACGTTGCGTAAATAAAGTTTAGTTTGGAAAAATTAATATTTCTACAATAACAGAGGCTTTGAATATTTTTTTCTTTTCACAGAATATTTCAGTTCACTAGAACAAATTACACTACAAATAAAAATTCAAATATGTAGTATATTATTACAAGAAATTATTATCTCATAGTGCATTATTGAGGACATTCGCTTCGTCACTTGACCTGCTTCAATCTTTCTTGCGCATTTAATACTAAACGGGTTATATATGGCATTACTTTTGATTATATTGTAATCTTATATAATTTTTCGTGGCGAATTTTTTTAGGTATATTTTTCTGACAAATATATGTTTTAAATATAGTACTATTCACTGAATTATTTTTGGACACCATACATATGTATAACTACTTCTTATTCATTGATTAATATTGCTGGCTATATTTAAATTGATCCTAAATATTTTAATTATAACCACATTTTGCTTATAGACTATATAGTTTCAGTTATAGAAAACTTAATCCGTAATTTGGGTCATAGATAAAAATATGACTTTCCATAAGGATAGGATTGTTTATACAAACCACCAACTATTTGCTGAACATTTATCCATTAACATTTAACAAGTGATTGTTATGATGACACAAATATGGTGTTAATAATTTATTGGAGTAATACATATGTAGGTACGTGCCTGGACTTAAACATTTATGTATTTACATAAGAATTAAGTATCCTTTTACACTACTTGAAAAAAAAAACGTGAATTTAAATCTTAAATCTTTCTTAATAAATCACAATTAAGTCATTACTTCTTAAATATCAGTTTAATCTAGATATAATGGAATCTAGCTGAGATTTAAAATGAAATAACTTAATATACCTACTTTATCTACAATATAAAGTATTCAGTTCAGTAAAGTAAAGTTTTCAGTTCAGTATTTATTTGTATTTCTGCAGCTTTAGTAAATCTATACTTATATTATAAAGCTGACTTGGTTTGTTTGGTTGAACGCGTTAGTCTCAGAGACTTCTGTTTCGTATTAAAAAAAAAATTTGTTTTGGATATACCATTAACATTTAATCGAGGAAGACTATAGGCTATATAATCAATAGGAGCGAAGCAGCACTTAATAATATCGCAAAAACGGGAAAAATATTCCTCCTATGAAAGCTTTTGTTGCTTACGCTGCTTAAACGGTCAAAGTTATGGGAAAATTTATTGCACTTAATTAATTATTTTACTGTTTTATTATAGTATATAAGTATATAGAAGATATATATAGATAGATTCTAAATATAAACATTACTGTATTTTTTTTAAAATGATTCAATTATTATCAGTTGTTAGTAGCCAATGTACTTAACACGCAATGTGGAGAACGGAGCGTCTTGACTTGCCTAACCTGCTGTGTGGGAAAAAGTGTGAACCTCTTTTGTTTATTAAATTTATGTAAAAGTATATAAATCAGTAAATAAATCCTTATATGATAAGTTAAAATATTCTGCTTATAAATATTATATTAGCAATGCCATAACTTATCATAAATATGCATATACTCGTATAAGAATGTTCTCATTAGCTTTCCCATCAAGGTTTTAGGTCACACGATAACTATGTTGATGATAATTTAAACTTATAAAAAATGTAAATTTCTCCCTTAAGAAGTTCTTTAAGAAGTGATTTTTAATTCAATATTTCAGATGGCAAAACTATTTTCTTTTTTATATATTTTTAAATTATTACACAATTTTAAACTGCAAACTATAAAGTTGTTAAGTTTGTAGGTAGGTCGAACTATAAAGTCCGACCTACCTACAAACTTACCTTGTTTTTTTTAACATTTTTTAAAGTGTTAATCACACACTTAGGAAATTGAAAAAGACATATTTAGAAAACGTATAAAAAATTGAACAAAGCGGGATTTTATCCCGCGCCTCTTGAAAACCGTTCAAGCGGTCTGACCGCTAAGCCATTGCGTTCTACTCTCTATGTAGAGCAGTCAGAGCGCTTGAACGGATTTCAAGAGGCGCGGGGTCAAATCCCGCTGCGTTCAATTATTTATACGTTTTCTAAATATATCTTTACCTTGTTTTATTTATTGTTCACTTCTACTATACCTTTTCTTGACATCAGTAGAAGTGTTTATCCTTCTAATTGGCGCAAACTCTTCAATCAATTTTAAGACTACATACTTCACTCCATTACAAACTAGTATTGGTTTCCAAAAGCCTGTTTAATGGAACACGAAATTAATGTTTTGTTGTAATTAAAACCGTTGAAACGTTTAAGTTACATCACGTGAATTCGAAAATACAATATTAGTGATAAGATCCGCTTATTATATGCTAGTGTCATGACAATGCTGTATGAAAACAATAAACTCCACTAAGGAAAAATCAAAGTAAATTGTGTTTCTCGTTATATTTATTGAATCAATAAATTATTTGGTTTTATTAATAGTACTAACGTAAGAATATTTTTTTAAGCGATGAAAAATTGCCGCTAATACAGTTACAGCAAAATAGTTAACAAATATAAATATTTAACAAGCACTCTTTACGTAATAGGGAAACTAAACTGGCAACATGTGAAAAATCTGACACGCCCGAGTGACAAAATAAACAACACAAAATATATTTTTTTATTTATCACAGTATACTTTTATTATCGTATATCAGAAAATATCAAAAAAATATTTGATAGTAAGCTACACATATTTCATTAAATATAGTGGAAAGGTCGCTCGTGAATTGCGATATGCAATGCACGTCCAATCGAATTTGTTCCATATGACTATATGCAGTTTGTCAGAAGATAACAAATTTTAATCTAATATTTTCATAAAGGTCTTTTACTTTAAAACTGCCGATGACAACAACTAATATAGTAAATAATATAAATATTGTTATAATAATAAATCTAAGATCTTCTAGGAACATTTTCGTGTCATGAAAATCCAATTGTAAAACACGTTTATCTTGCAAATTTTATTTACTTCCATTAAAATTTCAAACATTAAATTGAATTAAAAATATGTACCCTAGTTAAAATCTGAAACATTGTAGAATTCAATGAGAGTGTGTGGTTAGTCACTGAGTGCTAATGTAGCTGATTGACCTTAGCTTTAAGGTGAAGAGAGCACTTGACTGCTGCCTGATTGCAATTAAGGTCTTGTATTGGTTAAAACATATCCAATAATTTAGTTAAATGGAAGCTCAAAGTAAAATATGAATTCTTACTAAAACCTTGAGTGAAAACCTAAAACTCCCTTGAGTGGAAATCGACTGTCCCGTTTACAGTAAGATGCTGTCCCAGTGCGCCACTATGGCCTCAATATTTGCTTTTTTACTCGCGATGGTTCCGTACCGTACGGTATATGCGTTTGTTTGTTTGTGCAAACCAATGTTGACCTGAAAAACTACTAGTCTGATGTTAATGCGATTTTCAGTGATAGGTTCATATTTGATTGGTGCATGTTCTAAGGTATGTGTTACCGAAGCAAATCACCGAGGGGCGCTGCAGTTAATATTTGTTTGTATTTATGTATGGAATAACAAAGCCACTACAATGGTTTGGATGCAGTTATCAGTGAGAAATTTAGGTGTAATTGGTGCATGTTCTTAGATATGTGTTACAGTGAGAAATCACCAGAGGGCGCTGCAGTAAACTTTTTATGCACATTCAAACTACTAGATAAAGTTTAAATTTAATTGGTGCATGATATTAGATACATATGAGTTACGGTGACAAGCCACCAAAGGGCGCTGCAGTAAACATTTGCTTGTGCAAAATCAAACAATTCGTCAATCAACTAGTCAGTTTTGGATGCGGCTTATATACTAATATATTAAAATAAATTATATCGATTATCTAACCTATGCTCATTAAAAAGTTTGAAATAAAAAGCAAACTTAATGAGTTTTAAATAAACCCACCTCGGTTAAAATGTTATTGAAAAACCCCCAACTAAAAGAATTTATGTAACGAGACGATAGGGACGAATCCGTCGGGAGCTGCCATCACTATTTCATATTTTAACATCAATTTTGTCAACAAAGTCATAAAAGGACTGCCAGTTATCGAAATCGTGGATGTATTTTAACATCCTTGATTTTTTTGCCACGGTACTAGATAGTGTGGTTCAACTTTTGGTGGATAGCCGCCTGTGAACGTTTGTTGAAATTGAAAATATTGAAGGCAGCCCCGACGAATTCGTCACAAAAATAATAATAAATTTAATTTGAAATATTAATTAAATATTTCAACGTTAAATAACTAAAAAAGTGTACTTAACAATTGGTTAAGCGGTTTAAATATTTTATACAAGCTCTTAACCCCTATCGAACCCTTTAGGGATTGGTTTGTGAAAAAGAAGTACCGTATGTTCTTCGCAGCCGTGTAAGCATTACAGACATACTTTCGCAATTATAATATTAGTATGGATAGTCTGAATGTACAGACTCAACTTTTTTAGTATTTTATTATAGTAATAGATTGATCATGTATATTTTGAATTATTATAATCAAATTGTATAAATAATTTTGTATTTTTATAATTTGATAGGCTGTGATAAATACAAATAACTCACAAATTTAAAAACACGCATATATATTCATTGAAAGTCATCACAAATTAAAGAAAGCTTTTTTGTTAGTTCGATTTCCACTCGATATTTCCCTCCGAAAAATATATAAAATAAATACTAATAAAAAATAATCGGGTTTGTAATACAAAGTTGGATTTCACGTTTTCTTTCCATCTAACTTTTAATGTACTGAAATAATGCACTGAAACTGGAGAATAGGACTTACTTCCGTGTTCTCTTCAAGATATATTGCACAACAGTAAGAGGGTTGGTAGGTTAACTAATTTTGAAGTTATCTTCAATTAGCACAAATGATAAATATGTAACTTTTCTTTTGTTTGTTTTCTTTTTTGTTTAATCAGCCTTTAAGATGCAAGAACACGTAAATAACAAAGTAGGGCGTACAGTTGAATAATTTAGTAAATGAATTACTGAGGCACAAAGAGGTATTAAAAATTCAAGAGAAATTCCCGTAAATGAAATTAATTGGGTAAGGTCAATGATGGCCTTCCTTAGAGATGCGGCTATTCATATTGAATTAGGGTAAATTGAAAGATACATATAAAAGATTCACTTCATTTATTTGTGACCTGCAGACCCGCATAACAAATGTATAGCTAATATATTTAATCAAAGCGCAGAAGGCAGAACGTAATGAGAACTGTAGAGCGTTGAGAATTTTAATCTAACTATTAAAATTGGTGCGAAAAATTTCGGTGGCGAAATTCCCAACTTCGTGAATTTAATTTCTGACATTTCCACCGCAATTAGAAAATGCAGAATAAGTTTAGAAGTTTCGTAAAGCAAGCTCTTTACGGTTTTATATGGTAGGATTAACGGCTTAGCTACTGTCACGGTGAAGTTTTGAAAAGACAATGGCTGTATTGTCGTGGCGCTCGCTACAGGCAGACACCTATTCAAATTGGAATGACGCTATAATATTTTACTGATGAATGTTGATACGTAGAAGCTGGCATTTTGTACTTTAGTATTTAGTATTCTTTCATGGTACCTACATATATTACAAAATGTATGGAGGGCATAGCTATGCCTTACATACAATCATTACATTATCAAGATATATATAACGCGAAAGGAATGAAGAGAGCTCGGTTGTCCAGTATAACAGTGATGATAATATTAGAAGGTCACATAGAAAGCATAATCTAGAATAGTTTATGAAATGAAGGAGGAAAGCCGTGGTCGTCTCAGCGTTTGTAGTCGTCTGCCTTCGAAAAATAAATATTACAAGATAAAATAAAATACTTTTGAGATATTAGAATGTTAGTCATTAAAACAGAGAACGTAAAAAAGTATAAATATTTGAATACTGTTAAAATTAAGGTTCTTGATTAATTTCTCCAGCGGAGATGCTATCGAGTCATTAATTAAAGCTCCGCCACGACGATCTCGTTAATAAGAGTATCGTGTTTGGGACTTTGGGTAAATTTATCATATTTGTAAGTCTATCATATTTATTTACCTAGCAATTTGCTGTTTCTTATATCTTATACCATATTTAATTCAATTGTTCACTATTCACAGAGGGACATTTGTGAATTTAAAAGTGTCTTGAACTTTTTGCGATGGCAAAATTTATTAAAATAATGACGTGGTCGTCAACACTGTATGTTATACTTACTATTACTTTAACGTAACGTTAACGTCAGTTTCGAATTCACGTAACGTATAGTAATGTCTTTGTAATTATATTGGCACGCTAAATTTTATTCGAACGTCAAACATCCATACTAATATTATAAATGCGAAAGTCTGTCTGTCTGTGATGCTGTACCGGTTAAACCGCCGGCCCGATTTGGATGGAATTCGGAATGGAAATAATTGAAGGTCATAGGCATTTTTATTTCAAAAATCATCCCCTAAAGAGGTGAATCACTCCCTAGGTGAAAGTTTGTATGAAAAATCTAACTAATCTAAAAAATTAAAAAGCCTTTACAGTGATTTCGATGATTTTTTTATACGGAAGATTGTTGATGACTCAAGGATACATAGGCAATCAATTATTTTTAAAAACCAACCCTTTAGTGTCTGAAATAGGGGATGAAAATTTGTATGAAAACTTTAAACCGCTTCACAGTTGGGTGACTGTAATAAAGTTTGGTATACATATAGTTGATAATCCAGGGTTAAATATAAGGCAATTTTTTTATTATTTATTTTTGAAATATTTAATTAATTTTACATTTTAAATTTACTTACATCTAAAATACATTGATACAGTCTTAATTCGATAAATCATCAATTCCGGTACTTTTCTTTAGATACTTCTGATACTGTCTCTGTCAACATATAAAAATTAAAGATCCAGAGCAACTGAAGAACCATAATTGTCTAGCTATGCTGTAGGAAATAAGTAAAAGTTTTTGAGTATGGTGGGCAGTTAACACATAAAAATTATTAAACTTTGCGGTCATCGTGGCACAGTGGGACAGCGTCTGACTGTCAACGCGATTGTTTGTGAGGTGAAATCCTATTCAGAGGAATTTAAATTGAATTTAAATTATTTTCATTTGTCCGCTCTGATACCTAAGCAAATCGCGGCTTTGAGTTCCGCCACGCAGCAAGCAATTTCTAGTTTTCGGGCGGAAAGTGTAGAACAGAGTGTCTTGACACTAGGTTCTCTCTGACTCTCCCATGTGGTAAATTAAAAAAAAGATTATCTAGAACCTGAATACAATTTCACCGAAGTTTTCATTTTGTTATTTCAGTTTATTATTATGTTATATAAAAATATTAACCTGTTAATTATAGTTATAATATATATAATATAGTTAAAATAGAAATAAACTAAATAGTTGCGCAGGTAAATGGTTCTCTTCCGTATTTATGTTTAATCGTTTATTGTGATTAAAATAGAGCATAGTCCCAAAGTGGTCGATCACGCGCTTACTATTGTTTATAAATAGTTTTATCACTTGGCAGATGTTTTGGCGAATCCCGGCACTTCTTTCGACGCGAGAATGTCACGTGCTTCTTTACTTTGCACCGTAATACTTTATTTTCGGTAAGACTTGCTACAGACAGGCATGGCTGGCTTGTTTATTTACGCATCGATGTTCGCCTTTGAACAAGTGTAGTAAAATAGAGAAAATAATCAAACATTTTATTAGCTTCAATTAAGCTGTTGAACATTATTACGCGTCATTGTCATTTTAACGTGACCATGTTGTATAGGAAAAATACGTCTAATATTTTTTAAATGTAACAGATATCTTTAATACACGCTTACAGGTAAAAATGTTCAGTTTATAAAACTTATACTAAATCACAAAATATTGTGATTCTATATAATCTATCTTTTGTATTCTAGCTCCACGAATATTATATTTCTATAAATAATATAAAAGCGTAGACGATAAAAAAGTTTCACTTGAAATTGAGTTTCGTGTTCATAATTTTTGCACCTTTCATATCCCGTTGACGGATTTATTAATGTACATAAATTTATATTTTTATTGCCTATTTTAAATTTTCAAAAAAAAACCTTGTTTCGTTATCACTTTATATAGTTATTTAGAGGAACATAATACATAACCCTTCTTACCTGTTGGTACAGGTACCAATGTACCTTTAAATTATAACACTACTTATATGTACATTCAATTGATTACACTAAAAAAAAAATTACAAATATAAAATATACATTTTTGTATCGATAATAACCTTTCTATAAATTACCTTAAAAAATCACATAGAGGTCCTGGGTAAGCGATTTATTACAGTTAGTATATTGAAAGCAATTCTATTTCGGCGCTTGCGGCGCGGTGTTATGCAGCGTGAAGCGAAGCGTTGCGCGCGCGCTGGCTATGGCAGACCCTCGATACTTTAGTTTGCGTGGTAGTTCCTACAATCTAAGACGTTTCGGGCACACTCGAGTCTACACCGTTTGCGAATAAAACTTTGTAAAGTGTAGTGAATCGTGTTTAACTATAAATTTCCAAAATATATCTGTGCCAAAAGAATAACATGTGAAAAGTAACCTCTGATTTCACGTCCGTTATTTGCGTGCATACAAATTCAAGTTATTATTCAAATCCTCTATAAGTATACATTTATATATCATAAATACCGTGATTAATCTGAACTTATTAGTAAACAAGGATAATACATACTGTATATTATTATTCTTACCGTTAAATACATAAGTACTTACATTGTACAGTAATATAATATTTAGTGTATTCTATTTAAATACATTCCAGCGTGAAGGTCACGGTGTGTTGACTCGAGCAATGTCAACTAAATGTGTCCCCATCTTGCCCAACTTTTTTCATACGACGACAACTTATTAATCATTATATTTCATGGAAGTAAAAATAATATGCCCTAATAACACTTGTTATTTTGTTGTTTAAAAATAAACACATAATATGTGTAATTTATTATAATATTTATATAGTATAAGCAAATATTAAATAATTTCTTTAGTGAGTTATAATTCTAAAGGTATTCAAGTATTGCTATTAAATAATACCCACCTACATATTATATTTGTGTACTATTTAAAAAAATATGATAATACATACAAATTTTCCAATCATTTTTGAATTAAGCAATGACAAAGCTTAGTTAAATATTCACATTTATGACTTATTATGTGGTGATATTACACTATAAAAGACGCATTCTGTGGTTGAGAGTTAGTTCCGATAATGTATGCGCGAGATACCACAATGTTTGCTTAGAGATAACGATGATAGGAATCTGCGCGCGCACACCGGCATAAGAATCAACGGCCACGTGTTTCTGTGCTGCGACTCTTGATTTGCAGGCGATTAAATTTCGCTGCGTCCAACAAATGATTACGTCACCGAAGCATCGTCGTCTGCGTCACCGTTTCTAATCTGGCTTAGAGGGAATATTCTCCACAAGTGGCATATACCGTGAGAGACGTCGGTGCACTGGTGTGGCGATATGTTTTTGTATGATAGCGAAGGAACGAGAGGGCCTATACAACGGAGGCACTCAGATCCTTCAGAAGTTCTATGCTGGCGTGGGGCACAGGCCGAGCAAGCGCGGGAAGCTCGCGATGCTTGCCCCCTAGCTTGCCACCCCCTATTGAAGAGCATTCCAGCGAGGAAAGTGAACATGATGCCCAAGGCGCGTTGCTCGCGGGCGCCGCAGCTCGTTCTAGAAGACGATACGCCGTAAAAATTAGAAGGAAATCTAAAATAGCCTTCAGAGCTCAAAGGTACGCATTTCTTTATTCACAAAATCACAAACTTACTATTGCTATAAGATTTTTCTTAAGAATAGTATTAACACAATATCGCTTGTGGAAATAGATGGGCTTAGCTTACGACAAAGCGTCGGACGTTATTGTTAGACAATTTGGGTCAATCAATGAATAACCAATGTACTCTATTATTTATACGCAACCAAGTGTCATAAAAACGGAGACGTTAATATCCTGATTAATCAAACCTTAATGTTTATACATTGGAATAAATTTGATTTGAGAATTTATATAAAACATATATGAATAATTAAATATATATGAAGCTATTGGTGACACTTTACCAAGGTCTTTTCGACCACCCCAACCCACTGGTGAGGGTAGCCAAACCCTTGAACTGTTTAAGAAGAATAAATATATTTTATCACAGTTATGGAACTGTCTGCATATTAGTTTGTAGCTCTATCTTCTTTTATATTATTAAAAGAGTAGATTTGATTATTTTGTTTAATTGTGTGAGGAAAAATTCAAAAACTTAAGTGACTTCTTTTTAGAATTTAATGGGGAACCACGATGTCAGATATCAAAGGCTGTACTTCTTTTCAAAAGTTATTATGATATAAAATCCTTACGAAAATTTCATATATATCATCTATCAAAATATATCCTAAAAATACTGTACTAGATAGAAGTTTTTATTAATTTGAACGAGTAGAATTAAAATATGGATAACATTCGTATTACAATATTAATCTTTATTCGATAAACTGGAACGTTACGGTAAGCGTTACTACGTCTAAGATTTTTATAGAAATTATTATATTTTGTATTTCCAAATAAAGTAAATTCTCGTTTAATCTTGTTCCGCATTTGAAGCTGAAGCTTGTCGTCAAGTAAATCATGTATTTTATTATATCACTTATATTAAGATGATTGATATAAATAACTCATGTAAGAAAATTAAGGTTTATAATTCTTAAAACTTTTGTCAGTTTCTTATTGCTTATGTATAGTGAGAACTACGCACAACTAGCTATGCATGTATTTTCAAATATTAGGCAAAAATCTTTAAATCAAACCGTGTAATAAGATATTCTGACTAGTATAATAGTCAATGTATGTACAATATACTATGTAATAACCGTATCTGATATTATGTTGCAGTTATTTTTATTAATAGTGTCGACATCGATGTTATGAGTGTCATATTTAGAAAACTTATAAAAATTCTAACGCAGCAGGATTGAACCCGCGCCTTTTGGAAACCGTCCAAGACGACGGTTCGGCCGGCTTTTCAATTTCCTAAGTGTGTGATTAACACTTTCAAATGTAAAAAATGTTATGAGTGTTCTGACTTCATTCAGCCATAACTTAAGATAGGAGCTTTAGAGTACCCGTAACAATAACTGTATTTTATTATATTATCATAAAGCATTTGTTTTCGTTTAAGTATTTTTTTCCATTTGTATAACAGTTAATTGTCATTGTACATTCTGTTTTAAAATAATAACGTTTACTGTGTCCGGTCATTAAACCAACTGCAAACAGCAACCAGTGAACAATATAAATACGAAATTAATTAACGACGTAGGTATCGCGTATTATACTTTGTGATGAATGCAATCTTGTTATGTAGGTACTTCAGTGAAAAATATGTTCCATAATGATATAATTTTGATTATTTTTTACTTTATTAAAAAAGCAGCTACAGTATGTTCTGAATCACTAAGTAATATAATTGAACACTTTGTACACTTGGTGACATTAATTAACTACGTTAGTTTAAAGTCATCTGCTTAAACAGATGCAATAATCACCCCAACTCGTAATACACTAAATATATCAATAAATAAGCTGACTCTAAGCTTCGTATAACATTCAAGCCTGCACTATTTGTATGCAAAAGAAGATTTTAAACAAACATTCTGGAGTGAGCTGTTACCAAAAGTGAGAATATATTAAATTGCAACCAAGCAATGGATCGTAACACGATTAGTTGTGGCATTAACGTCCACTTGTGGGGACGATTTAAATATAATAATTATTTTCATTTCACTGCTCGACAAAGCTCAGCTATAAGTTCCACTACGCCATTCATGCAAAAATGTAATTTCTATATATAGGGTTAAACAACTAGTGTGGCCTCAGTATAGCAGTTATCAAGTTTATGCAAATGTAAATGAATTGTCTTCACGCAAATACGTTTCAGTCCCAAGAATGGCATCCGAAAGGCCAGTTAGCATTCCCGCCACGTTCCTGCAAGAGGTAGATCGCGCGACTTAAGACACGCTACACACCACGAACATCCGACCATTCATTGTGCTATTATTTATGTACGTTGTTCTTTAGTATATTTCGATACTTTTAAAAATCAGACGAAGACTGAAACTAGACGAAGTCACCATTTGTTAATTAAAACCATTTAAGTAGGTTTTGTATCTTCTTAATATCCTTGCGACGGATTTATATTACAAAGTTGTATTAAGCGTGGAATAGTCTGAAGAATAGGTAGAAAGTAGAAATTTTTATTTTGGGTGGAGTCGTTCCAGTCTTTTGACTTCATTCCGCCATAACTTAAGATAGGCTTTAGAGTACCCGTAACAATTACTGTATTTTATTATATTATCATAAAGCATTTGTTTTCGTTTAAGCATTTTTTTCTCTTTTGTTAATTTAAGCTTTATATTGCCGTCGATATTTTTAGTGTCTATTGCTGGGAAATCTATGCAAAATAAATGAACACTATTACTACTAAGGAAACTTCTTTTGAACTATTATAGATAAGACAAAAATTAAGGCAATAGAGAATTAAAAACGGTTTTTGTTATTTTCCTACTTCTTAGTGATAATTATATTGTAATACAACACTTAATAATACAATAAGTTATTGAAATAAATTTTGTAACTTAAGTAACTTAATAAAAAATGCTTATTATATGAATAGGTAAATATCGACGCACCATTCATTCGATACTTCTTTATCTTATTACGGAATTCGGGGAATAGATATTTTCAAACGCGTTTTATTCATAGTATTCGCTTTATACAGAACATTCGTACACGAGTGCCAGTTGTGTCAGATTAAATTTTCACACACATTTCATGTATATGTAGGCGGGGAACGATACATTTACATTGACCTGAACGTTAGCTGAAAGCTTTTTAGGTGAAAACAATAAACGTTCAATAATTGTGCTAGAATTTGGGGAAGTAGACAAAGCTGAATCAGAAAGGTAATTAATTAATAACTTCAATTCTATATGCGTAATGAGAGTGGGGCGTTTGAATTTTGAAGGTAAAGCTATTGAGTGTGTATTTTATTATATGGTATAGACATTAATTATGCGAATGGATCTGAAGTGAACTTTAATCAAAGTGAATAGCGGTGGTCCTCTTGTACGTCATTCAACGTTATTGGAAATTAAATTGTACCGCCAATCAAGCACGCGTGCTATTGAGCTGTGCGCTACGGTTATTCAAATTTCCGTATATCAAATTACTACCTCTCCTTAATCGTCATATTTATTACCTCGAGGGTTTAAGGTCCGGATATGGGAAATTGTTGAATACGATACACAAAAAGAGCTTTTATTCTCTTGTTAATCATACATGATGTTTTTATTTAATAAGAAATTTTGTAAACCTTTTAATATTCTTTATATTTATAGATATTACACTAAAATATATAAATAATAAGTGTTGTTAATCTACAAACACAAATAATTTTTCATTGCTAATTGATTTATTACACTGTAAATACAAATTTAAACAGAACTGTACAATACTATATTTTCCTCATGAGTTGTTGACTCACGTTAGCGTGTCAAAGTGTATTGTGATTTACGTAATAGTTAATAATTATTTTGTGTCTCATTTTTATACAATTCTTCTATAAAATCAAACTATTTTATATTTATGAAGCAACTCGTAGAGGACCATACAAGACAATGACAATGTTTCGCCGAAGGCGTAACTATGATAGGAGGGTGAGAGTATATCTTAAGAGACGCCAACTATTCGATTATAATTTCTCAGTAGTCAGTTCATCAAAATTCTATTGTATAATTTTGGTTTATTTTTCCATATTACTTACAAGATTAAATTAGATTAAATAACATATAATATCTAACGGTCGACTGCCCGGCGATCGGCGTGCCCACGTAAATCTTCAAAGGTGATCCCCTTAAGAGAGAATGCTCATAGTCTTAACAATATTCAAGTTAGTATAAATATAAAAGCGCTTCGGGATGGCAAATTATCTATATATTTTTTATACTCAAGAGATTTAATTTTTTTGAGCTATCGGTATTAATATTTCAATAATTTTGGTATGGTTTAGATCGGTTATTTGCAAATAATTTCCTTCCTCAATTCAATTATTTTAAAAAAATAATTTTAAACGATTACGATTTAATATTAAACGATTTGTCTATTATTAACAAGAAACAATGACGTGGACTACTATATGAAAAGAAGGTAATTAAAATTATACTATGTTGTTAAACAGTATCAACCATATATTCCTCTTTTTAGACATTTGTTTGCCTTTTTTCCTTGCCTTGTAAACTACTTTTTGACTATGTTACTTCGTTCTTTTTTAGTTTCTTCTTATACTCTTAAGATGAAATATCTTTATACGGTGTAACAATTATAATCGACATATCCGCTCGTTTTCTTTTGAAATGAAATAATGTGAATAGATCATTTTGTGCATGACATTTATTTAAAATGTAACATATTTAATGAACTTAATATATCTTGATAATAACTTAATTAAATGGATATAAGAACCATCGTCAATAATTATATTTTAAACGAGCTTTCATGAACGAGCATTTATTAAAATTTTGAATCCCATTGCAAACTAACTTTAAAGTTATCAATCAAGCAGAAATTTTTCAGTTTTGATTTGAACACAATACATGGTTAGCCAAGTTACTTCATTTAAAATTCAATATGATGACCACCCAAGATGGCGGACTAGGTATTGTTAAGCACTCACATAATGAAATAAAAGAGTTTAGTGGGAATATTACGACAAAAAAGTATAAATATATTGAATATATATTGTTTTTAAAAACATTATTTATGATATGGGACTGAATTCTTGCTAACTTCATAATGATTTAGAATTAGGAATGTTTTTCGTAGGATTAAATGCAGCCAAATAATTTTAAACATAAAAAGTTCTTTGATTTTCGCGATTATTACACATTTTGAAATGAAACTATTTTAACCGGATTAATCGGTTCAAATATAATATATTAATCGGTGATAGACTCACGTACCGTGGTCTACCTGTGACCACGGACTACTGTGAAGTGTTCGAAACGTCGGATTCTAAAAATGTATTTTCGAATACCAAAATTATACGCGATTAATTCGGTTAAAATAGTTTCATTTCAACATTTTTAATATACTTAGGAAAAATTTACCGCTTGGTATTGACGTAAAGTAAATTCATGATAAATTATTTCCTATCAGATATTATTAGCGAAATATTTATTTTTATAAGTCATATTACTATATCACTTTATTATGGACTAATAAAAGGTTTTTTTATAGGTTTGTATGAGTTGCTCAGTTATACTTGACATCTCAGATATAGTTAATTGACCTGATTTGACATTGTGACCATTTTTATGATTAATATTATTTTATACCCTCTTTTCGCCTAACGTGCCGTGGATGGACAGAGCTGATAGTGATCTATATTCGGTGACCTTGATATATGCACACTGCGATTTAAGATTTGTTTACTTTAATGTATAATATAAACATATTTCGCCATACACTAATGGCTACATTTTATTCAACTTTTTTATTTTGTGTCGTTCATTAATGAGAGAAAATTCGTTGTGGATACTATATATTACCAATACATTATTAAAAACAAATGTAATTTGCGAAGTAATTAACACACTTCGTAATACTATATCTTATGGATTTCATACAATCCAATTTATATTATATATTATGAATTAAAAAGTACTGAGAAAGGAAAATAAATGCAAGTAGCTTTCATTAAGCATTTATCAACCTTATATTTTGTTAGCATTTTTTAAACTGTTATTCCCACACTTAGGAAATTGAAAAAGACATATTTAGAAAACGTATAAAAAAAAAAAAAAAAAAAAAAAAAAAAAAAAAAAAAAAAAAAAAAAAAAAAAAAAAAAAAAAAAAAAAAAAAAAAAAAACGCCTCTTGAACGGTTTTCAAGAGGCGCGGGTTCAAATCCCGCTGCGTTAAAATTTTTATACGTTTTCTAAATATGTATTTTTTTTGTTTATCAACCTTATCCGAATATTGATCATTTTAGTTGGTTAGATAATATTTATTATTATATTATTGAATTACTTAACACAATAATATAAAAATGAAATAATTTGTAATAATTATATATCGATTTTATATAAATAAACATACATAAGTATAATATAAGATTTATAACGGGTTAAATAAGAATAAATTCATACATTACAAAAATATTATTAGTATTAACGATGTGTATTTTTTTACTAAATCTACTTTGTCATTTGTTATACTTGGACGCCTTCCAAATCGTCCTGTCTATACAACGATACGACAATAGCTATTCCGCGTCGTAAATTAAGTAGTTCTTCACATTCTCGTCTATCCCCTTAGAGCGTTGGACGTGCCTCAGCTGCGTCTATAAAACAATGTCCCGGATTTATCTAACATTTTGTTTAGAAAACGTATCTATTATGTTCTTCAGTTATATACACTTATTATATTTCTTATTTTTGTTAAAATAATACGTTTATTGTTAAGATTACTTTAGCAGCTTCATATGCCTGAAATCTGAGTACTGAAAGTCATTCCTGTTCGTAATAGTAATTTCGAGAAATTGTCTCTTGGTGTTAAGGGAGCACTCCCTACATTTTCCAGCAGTTTAGGTTAGGCATAGCCTGTCAATAAGCTAGTTAGAAAATATTTTATCATATGTATGATATGCCAATGTCATCATAGCAATAGCATATCAATATTAGAGATATCAATTGAATAGAACGGGCTTGATGCGATGGCATAAAAAAATGCTTTATTATATATACGTATACGTCGTTATTACTGTAACATTTTTTAATAATAAACTTTAAACTATAAAAGACTTTTCCAACTCCCTACCTTAGTTCATTCAAATGTTACTTTGCATTGCTTTGAAATCAAGTTCTCTTGGTAATTTTAGTTGGTTTTAAAATTTAGGTTACCTAACAAAAGAAACAATTTCAGTGAAATTGCACATTGCAACACGAACAAATTACCTCCATTACTTTTGTTAGTAGATTTTCCTTTCGCTATTTGACTGGACTGAAAAATGTTCTAAACATTAAAATATTTATATTTTATTTATGTATCAATTTATTTTCTATACCTACCTTGATATTTGTATAGGTAAAAATCTGCAAATAGGTATATAGGTACCATAAAATAAATAGGTATATTACTAAATATACCTATTTATTTTGAATTTTACATATAAATATATATATCTCTAAAAACATTTGATCCTTATCCAAACATTTTTTCTTTTTATTTAAAATCAAGCAGTTACACTACTGATTGATTTTAAATAAATTTTGAATAGTTTTTTTCCTATTTAAAGAAAGTGCCTGAACGATGTAATATTTTAATGTAAATCGCATTTGATTTATTACCATTGTGGATATTTCTGCAATATTGCTAAATATAATTAACAGGCGTGCTCATATTATTCGTATTTATAATTTCGTTAACTTGACTAGATTGTTTTATTAGTTTATACATTTGTACTTTTACATACAGTTAATAACATACAGTTTATACTTTTAATATTTGTCTAATTTATATAATTGACTGATATAGACTATATAAATAAATAAATAAAAAAAAATATCTTATTGTCAACCTGAAGTTTTAATAATAATTTTACTTTTGATGTTGTGCTTTCATATTCCTTGAAAATACACTCAACGTCGTCGTAAGTAAATTAGACGCTAAGCTTTAACGCTTAATGTCTCCATAAAGTATTTCATTTTGTCATCACATTACTTTTTGTTTTGGTACAAAAATTAAATTGTAAAAATTGTTCTTACTCGGTTTTGTATATAATATTCATCTACTTAAGACAATGCTGTATACAATAAAAGTATGTAAGCACATTATATAAGTTCTACCCCGGACGCGCTTTGAAATTAGAAACATTAAGAAATAAAAAGTAATTATTTCCGAGGTTATAATCTGTTAAAGTAATCTTGGTACCAAATTTTATCCAAATAATTTCCGTCGCTTCTGCAGTACTGATCACAAATCTACCTAATATACCTTACGAGTACTAACTATTAAGATTGTAATATCTTGTAAGTTTGATGAGTTTCCGAGTTTATATGGAAAGGGAGTGCAGTCGATATTTTAATTATAATTTACTAGATTAAATTAATAAAATGAACATTACACACTACTATGTGTTTAACATACATTTTTGTATAAAGAAATGCGATTCTCAGGCAACACGTATTTTACCCGACAATTTGTTTTTTAGTATAAGTAATTTTTTTAAAAATGATTTCTATTAATGTTGTGTTTAAGTATAATTAGACATGTTATACAAAAAGCACGGTTTTCAATTACGCTACAATTAGCTTAAACAATAATAATATTTAATATTAATTTTATTATGATGTAAAATTATGGAAATGTTTTATTTGGTCACTAGGTTAATTAAAAGTTTATGAATCATTAAATAGCTTTATAACTTGAATATGATGGCAACCTGAAAACTAAATTTATTTTAAATATTACAATGCTCATTATTTATGAAACATAATTTAATATAAATTACCTTTAATAATAGCAACAACGAAAACTAATAATAAATCTTTCTTTAATAAGGTATTTTAATTTCTATTTGAGACAAGATCCTATCACAAATTTGCTGTTTATACTGATGCTTGTTCATTTCTGTTATTTGATGGGTATTCTCACTATCCTTAATGTGGGATAGGCATTTAATAACTGTCCAATTTGCTTTATTTGGTTAATTCAATAAACTGAGTACGTCTAAGTATAAAACGCTCTTATTGAACGAAAAAAAATCCACCTAATTTACCTTCAATTCGATTAGGTAATAAATACGTAGATGATTTATTAATATTATTAAAAATTTATAAGTAAATAATTTCTCTTCTTTAATAAAACTTAATATAATTTAATTTCAAAAAATTATTATACAATCAGTACAAATTTTATAGGTCTCTAGTTAAACATTAATAAGCCAAATATCACCCTTAACGCTTTTGTCAATTGTGCAAGCGTGACTAAGTAGCCTCTGCCAGTCACAAACACTATGGTTTTGTTATTTAGAAAAACATTTTCCATGAATAAATTTGCGAATAATAATACCTTTCAATTAGATTATAGCTGTTATACACATAACGTATATATGAATCTGGCCTGACTCAAATTATAAGAATTAAAAAAAATTGTTAGACTTATATTATACCTATATTTGTTTGTCAGAATTAAACGTTCATATAAATAAATACAAGTTTTGCCACTTTTAACTATACGAAAACCTGCACATTTACGCTTCATTACAAACTGTTTCTTTGACTTTCTAAACAAACTAGCCCTGGGAATGATTCAATGTGTTCCCAAGGTTATTTTAATTGTATACATTAGTTATTATTAAGTCAATTATATATACCATTGGGCCTATTATTTTTGACTTAATAATTTATTATTAACTAAGGACAAAATAATCTGTATCGAAAGAAGGTCAAGCTGTGTGTCAAAATGTAATATATTAAAATAAAGTATTAATTTATTACTTTACAAAATTATATTAAACTAAAAAAAAAATCATTTACAAAGAATCCATCATTTTATCCATCCATTTTAGCTGCTAATAAAATTTCCTTTCGATCTATAAAAATATTAAGCTTATCACAAAATATTTCTTAAAACATTATTAGAAAGGATTTCCACTGGATTTTTACTCGGTATTGCACCATTTTTTTTTATACATTGCTTTGTTATACAATAATAACTTATATTTACCTATAAAGTACGTGCGTCTTACAATAGTCGAGACTATAAATGATAAATGATAATGAATCTACTCAATTTTCATTATTTTAGGTTGGGCTTTTAGTATTTTATATACTTTCATCTTTCAATTTCACACTTTTCCCGCATAGCAGGGTAGGCAGAGATAAACTAGTGTCAAGACACTCCGTACTCCACTTTCCGCCAGAATATATCGGCATTGTGTGTTGAGTGGCAGAACTCAAAGGCGCAGTTTGTCTAGTCATGAGAGCGGAGAAATGAAAACAATTTTATATACAATTATTACTCTGAATCAGAATTCGAACCCTCAACGATAATTTATTTTTAATTTTATATAATTTACCCATAATCAAATGCAATTTTACTAATCAGATAATTTTATATTTGTTCATTTAAAAAAATGCTTGGAAATACTTTAATGCATTATGACTATTTTCACAATAATGTACAATTTACAGTTTCTGTTTTATTGCGCAAATTCAAATACAAAATAATAGAATAAATTTCAATTGTACAAGCTGCTAATAAAAGTTGATAAATAAACCTTATTCTTCTCAAACAATGCGCTAGCTTTCATTCATCTCAAGTGTGAATTAGGTACAAGAGTTATTTATTTTACTGGATTGCCTGACATTTCGTATTTGCTAAAATAAATGATACTCGACGAAACCACGCTCTTCATTGTATTTCGTGAGGTGCCGCAAAATTACCTTAGGTCCTGTAACAATGATAGATGGTGAAATAAATTTTATGTTCTTGAATTTTCTGGATTTCTGACTTTCTGTTCTTACATGGATCCGTAACATTTTTAATGTAAAAGGGCAGAAGGTTTATTTCAAATAAATGATTTATATCATTTATACAGTATGTATCATTTGATTTCGTAGACATGGAAACTGTTAGTATTATATTACCATTATTAAATTTAGGGAGATTAAGGTAAGAGTTTTAAGAGAAAAAGACCTGTGATATTCTTCAAGTGTATTAATTTAAAAAAAAACTTATATTCTATTTATGATTTTAAAGATAGAAAAGTTGGCCAAGTGCCGGAATTTGACTCGCGTACCGAAGAATCCGTGCATATATTACAAACATTTTTACAATTGTGCAAGCCGTAGCTTTCAGATTTTTTTATTTAATATTTTGTAAATCATTATTTATACATAGTAACTTGTAGGTCTTGATTTCGTTGTAAATTTGTAAAATATGCCAAAATATGCTACGTAAATTTTAATCATGTTGATATGCAAGCCAGCATAAAATCTCCACACCTTTTTAAAAAAAAGTCTTGATGGACAAACGGACAATTAAGGAACAAGAGTTTCGATTTTGCGTTGGGGGTACGATATCTAAAAACGATTTAAAAAAGTTTATACCCACTTTCTTAAATCGAAATATAGAAATAGTATAACTTTTATTGTAAAATACTATCTTGGGTCTTTTAATTTTTCAGTATACTTTGAAATACATAATGATACATACAAAATGGATAAATTTATTAATTAAGCCTTTATTATATTTAAACTACACCCTAAACTCACAAATGCAAATTGTTGTAGTTATAAATACATTTAAATTTAGTATTCCGAATTTCAATATAATATTTCATTTCTCATTTGTTAAATAATTGTATTGATTGGTCCCTTCGTCTATGTCAGACGATTAATGGCGTATTGTCCGAGAAACATCGTCTTTGGTGTGTGTATAAGCCGATGCGTGAGCGATTATCCTACCAGCAATTAATCCATTCATTTTTCTAAACTCTGAAACGAAAACTGAAGATATTACTACTATGATAGTTAAATCTTTGTCAGACTGCTAACATATGCCAGATTTCAATGTAGAAGATATCAGCAGTTGTCATGGGATAGGCAGCTTCAGGGGTGACAATCACCGTGCAGTCCTGGTCAAATTCAAACAGTTATCAGTTACAAATCAAATCTTTTATGCAAAAACTAAATTAAAGGGTTCTAGTTTTATAATCTACGAATTCCTCATAAAATCTAGATATAACATTTTCATGGCTTCTATACAGCGAGTCGGCCTCTCCAACTGCTGGACTAAGGATGGTGCTGTCTTTGTTATTGGACCTGATGGATCCTGCCACAATATTAGTACCAAAACGGTTTCAGACAGCATTCCTGGGCTCTCTGATGTTCAATTGCCGCCTGCAGGTCCTGGTGGTACAAAAGTCGTGACCTCGAAAACAAGAGCAGCTCCTTCATCACTCACTAACCGTCCTAAGCGCAATTAAAAAAAGTGAGCTGATTTGGCACGTTGATTTGTTTCATTCTACTGGTATTGTGTTAATTTTCCGTTCTTATGATTTTTAAGAGTATTATTTATGTGTAATTATTTATCTTTAATTGTGCCATATACTCTTATCGAATTTAATAATTATTAGTGTTTTCCTAATATTTACTCTTATTTTATTATTCTATTATCCATTTATTTTTCTTTTTATTGATTTTAATGTGAAAATCACTTTGTTTTAGATTAGATTGGTTCTTTACTATGGCGGTTCGACAATATTATGTCTCAGTTAATATAATTTAAATATCTCAAATACAAGTTAACATTATCTTGTTATGACTTTATTGGTAACATCGTTTGACAGCTGTCAGTGTCATAGCGTTTACGTTTCGGTTACGTGTACTAAATAATATATCATGTATTATTGTATAACTTTTCTGTTAATGTAATTAGTGTGAATTAGGTATACTTTGCTATACTTTGCTGGTGGGTGTGTAAATGGTACGTCTTCTTAGTTTTGGATATTATTATTATTATTTTTTACTTATTTTTTATATTTTTTATTTACTTGCGTAGCGACATCCCATTCAACATTCTGAGCAAGTCACCGTCTAAATATTAGGAACTTGCGGAATATATTCTCATCGAATTGTTGTTTGGTTCGTTGAAATTGATACAGGGAGTTTCCTATAGTCCCTCTTTACGCATATACTATTTTAATAATTTTGAGACATTGTTGGAAAATTATGTCCCTCACGCTGATTATACAATAATCATGGGAGATTTTAACATCTGCTTAATTAAGGATGATTCTCGATCAAAACATATTTTTGAGATCATTAACAGCACCAACCTTAATATACTTAACACTAATAACGCCACACACGTCTTTCCTGGTTGTTCACCATCATTGCTAGATCGTACGGGCAGTTGCCCGAATCAAATCTGTTATACAAAACTCTCGGCTCACAGCTGAAGCATTTTCATATCACGATTTATTGTACTTGTCATATAAAATTCGTGCCCCTAGTCAAACCTTCAATAGTTATACGACGCAGCTTCAAGAATTTTAATAATGACGACTTTATGACAGACCTTAGGTTAATCAACTGGGTTCTTAATGCCTTGATAATAGATGACAAGGTGAATATTTTTAACTCTATTCTGACCGAAGTATTTGGTACACACGCTCCACTCAGGCCGATTAAACTCAAACACATTCTGGCACCTTGGTTAACTGATGAGATTAGAGGTTTTAGGGAAAACGAAACAGCCAAATTTAAATATAAACATAGTTCTACTACTGAAAATTTGTTCAAGTATATAGATTTACGGAACAAGTGTCTGCCGAACGGCTCAAAGAAATTATATTTATTAATAGTAACAGCGCTGAAGTTTGGAATTTTTTAGACTATGGACATAGAAGCGTTAAATTCACATTTTAGTTCAGTTTCCTTATTGGACCATGCTACTAAATCTGACACTATTAATTCCCTTACCCTTAATTCGAATCCTGATATAGAAACTTTCTATTTTACACCTGTTTCGTGTAAGGAGATTAAGAATTATATAGTGGCTGTTAGTTTTGCAGCGGCCGGCAGTGATGAGTTTAGCCGTAAAATGATATGCCTGGCCCTTGATCGTATCCTGCATGTCCTAAGTGATATACTTAAATATTCACTTTCCTCTGGCTCTTTTCCTACCTGCTGGCGTACTGCTTTTGTTATTCCTATTCCTAAAATTTCAAATCCTATTTTCTTTTCTTATTATCGACCTATCTCAATTCTTCCTTTTCTTTCTTAAGTACTAGAGCGCATAATTTATTGTGAACTCTCATTACATCTCTCTAAATTTCAAATCCTCTGTCCTTTTCAATCAGGGTTCCGCCCGGGCCATAGTAGACTCCTGCACTAATAAAAATTTGTGATGATATAAGGTACGGAATCGACAATCAGCAAGTTAGTATCATTGCTTTCTTAGATTTCTCTAATGCTTTTAACTCTGTAGACTACGATATACTTGTTGCTATCGTGAAATGTATTAACGTTTCTTCCATTGCTATTGACTGGTTCCGCTTCTACCTATTTAGCCGCGTGCAGTGCATTCGGTCAATGATAAATATTCTTCCCCTTCTAAACTTAGTGCTGGTGTCCCCCAAGGCGGTATTCTGGCTCCTCTCCTCTTCTCCATCTTCTTTAACTGTATTAAGAACACTCTCACTTTACACTTTTATCTTTATGCTGACGATCTTCAAATATACGCAACCGCATCTATTGATGACCTCCATAATCATATAGCTGCGCTTAAGTCCAATCTTCATGCTGTTAGCACGTGGAGTAAATCGTTTGGTCTATCAATAAATGCTGGTAAATCTCAGGTCGCTCTCTTTGGAAGTCGCCAACTTCTATAAAAAATAACATCGTCATCCTTATCGCCCATAGTGTTTGGTGTACTAAACTAGTGTCTGAACTCTAGTTCCTGCGTTACTGATAACACAGTAAAAAATTTAGGTCTTACTATAAATAACACTTTATTCTGGTCTCCACACTTATCTGAGGTTAGCAGAAAAAAATTCATCGTCATTAGTCGATTAAATAGATGGAAAAACTCCTTCCTATAAAAACTAAAATAACTCTTTCCTAATAGCTATGGCCATTCGGTTCATATTCTCGTTAAAAAAATTCGACCACATTACCGAACATAGGATGCAACTAAAATGGCTCACAATGAGACATCGTCGTAATCTCCATATCCTTACACTCCTTTACACTATCCTCTTCTATCCTAATACCCCAGAGTACCTCCAGTCAAAGTTTTGCTTATATATATACATATATATATTCTATATATATTAACAAACTAAATGACCTGAAAGAAACAAACAAAATGAGCTGAAAGCTCTAAAGAAGCTTCCCAACAGAGTAGGCGTTATCCGATTACAGTGACGGTTTGGTGGGGTGTTAGCTCTGAAGATGTGACTCAGACATATTTTTGTAAAAAAGGTATCAAAACATGGTCAATAATTGAGAATGGTTCTTTTAGCAAGACTCGGCGCAGGGTCATAAAGCTCGGTCCACCCAATCTTGGTAAGAAACAAACGTTCCGGACTTAATAAGAGCTGAAGACTGACCGTCATCTAGCCCTGATCTTAATCCATTGGTTCATGAATTATGGTCAGTTTTAGTGAGGGTTGCTCAAAATGCCTTGATAAATTTGAGTCCCATGACAATCCATACGATTAGCAGTGATAAATTTTCCCATAGAAAGAAAGCACATGCTTTTGATAACTGGCCTCAAAGTTTAAGGGATTGTATTGCAGCCGATGGAGGTCTCCATTGGCTACAATAGGTCGAATAATCTTTATATATTTTTGATGATTTTATATTAATTTATTAAACTAACACACTGTATTAGTAATAAATGTAACGTGTTCGTTACGTTCGTTGATTGTTATCAAAAATAATTGGTTTTCTTTGTAACAATATTACAAGACTAAGTATGTATGTATATTATATATATTATATTATATATATATTATAGTATGTATGTATATTATATATATATATATTATATTGTACGGCCAAAAGTTTAAGTGCATTAAGTGCAAGCTTTGATAGTGATATTTATTATTTAGGAAAAGTATATTCTAATAATAAAAATAACTAACAAAATTAATGTATTTAATTTAAATAAAACATAAATTAATATAGGCAAATATAAATGTAAATTTATTTCCGCATACCGAGTCAGTTACCGAGAACCTAATGTAAAGGTATGTTAAGTTTTGCTTTGACAATGGAATAATCGGCACATTTACGACGGCGTAATAGTATCATCAGTAACTCCCTTATAAATCAGGAAATTGTAATTTTAAGATGTTCCACAAACTTCGGGGCCAACTATATAAATTCGACTAACAGGTTTCTAATGTTAATCAATATTACGTATTTTTTTAAATGTATTATATATTTCTCGAAATTTAACTTCTGTTTCCTTGTAGATAAAATCTACAAGTAAAACAAACAATATTATAATTCTATTTCATACCTTTATAGAATCTTTATGAATATTTTTCTGTAAAACTATATAAAATGAAAATAAATAGACTATTCAAGAACATAGACATCCTATGCGTTTTTTGCCCTTTGTTTCTGAAGATCACACAGAAAAGTCGTCAGCATATGTATATATTATATACAGGATTACAAAACAGGATAAACAAAGAGGTGTCAGTAAATACCACCAGTAAGCCTCGCGGCTAAGTAAGCTTCACGACTACAACTATTTCGATTTTTCACACGCCCGCATTATCTCTCAAATCACAAGCTTTACTTAATTTAATATTTAAATTGTAACTTTTTTATTTATGAACCGATTTAAATAAGATAAACAGACTTTGGGTTCTATTACATTGATAACTGTCCCCACTAATATTTTTCACATATAACTTCCATGTACAGACAGCGATCAGTTATATTTTCATAATATGTATAGAATAAATGATATGATATGTATATATCAATATAATAACTACGTAAGATCGAGTTGATATCCGTGACGGATTTCCTCAGAATAAAAAAAAATAAGTTCAACAGTATTTTTTTCATATACCTTCCATGCGCAGACGATGCATGCATTTCGTGCAGCGATGCATGCATTTCGTGCATTTTTACTATGCGTATATATAAATAAAATGAAGTATCTTATCAATTTAAAGTTTAGAAGGGCTCAAAGAAAGCGTAGTACTTTGTTCCGCCAACCAGCATTCGAAATGTTTCACTCTACCTTCAAAATATGAGAGGTGCGTGAAATGGAAAGAAAGGTTTCAGGAATCTTCTACCTAAATAGTACCGTAAAGGTTCACACATTATTCTATAAAATTCAAAATTTCGCGATAAAAGGGCTTGAATCGCCTTTGAAGTACTGATCATTTATCTGCCTTTAAGTTGTGAACACATTTATTCACTTCAAAAGTTAAAGGATTCAACGGGGGCCTATCCCTTATGGTGCATACACTCAATTTTAAAGTAACCTTTTCACAATATAAAAGATACACATATTTTGTAAATTCAAGATTTACTTTGTACCATTGCATGCTATTATATATTCATATTTCATACAAAACAACAGTAACCTGTGCATTTTGAATTGAATTGGTGGAGATATATGTTTTATTGATACGATTACTGACATTAAAATAATTGAAAATGTTATTTTAATAGTAAAGAAATTTTGAAATGAATAGTTAAATTATAAGTGAATACATTATAAATAATAAATTTTTATTCAGACTTCAAATTTATTTTTATTTACAAATAATCATGCAGCCTTAATTAAGTAAGTTAGTACGTAAGTGTTGACTGTTAAATTTTTATTTATGTTATGTTTTTGGCATACCAGTTCAGGCCTCATCCAGGTGCTCCATTGCTCTCTATCAATCGCTATGATAGTTCATTTACCGACCGCCACACACTTTATTTAATTTACCCATCTCGTGAAAGGCATGCCTCTTTTTCTATTTCTATCGCAAGTAAACGTTACAGCCATATCTCCAAAGCCAATAATTAGTTAAATTAATAGTTCCATACGTGCAAAAGTTATATGCGATTGCACTTGGTATATGTATGTACCTAAAAGTAACAACAAGGACGCAAAACTCATGCGTTTAGAATATTTTATTATAATACGAACAAAAAGTATTAAGGTCATGTAGGATTTGATCATAGTTTAGCTATTAGGTCGTTAACGGGGAGTACGAGCATGAAGCCGCAATGTGCGTAATTGTGCTTAGGTACCGGTAAGCAATGTTTCCGCGTGGGACCCACTCATAGGAATGATGCAAGATATTCTATTAACATATTATGTTACCTAGTATAATAAAAATACCTTTTGAGATAAAATACAATATTACATAAGCTTTAATATTTTTTTATACTTAATAAAATGGTTGTTTAATTCCAATAAACCAATTTTTTTATATAACAGTAAAACTTTAACAGTTAAAGTATAATTTTAATCTTAAAAAAATTAGATTTCAACAAAATCTATTTCATATAGATCAGTTAGTTGTTTATTTTACCTGAATTCCATTCAGTAAAGTTTGTTTTGTTTAGTTCGTGATAATCAAATATATTTCAATATGAAGGTTTGTGGGTGCAAAGTTAGTAATAACTATCCAAAAAGGTCAAAATATTTCTATTTAATAATATGTATTCAGTGTTCGTAGAATCTATTACATTCAGATATAAATGTACATTTTAAAACTGTTTTTGATAATTAAATTATAATTTTTGTATTACTTTTCATTCTTTAATATCTTTTAGTATAAGGAAGTGTTATTTTATTAGTAGGTAAAACTTTTAATGAATCCATAATATTTGCTTTATTAGCCCATTAAAAAATTAATTTGTCTTTATATTTGTCAGACGATCAATTAGAATTTTTTTCTTAAATGTCAACGCCGGTAGGGTACCGGTGGTTTTTGCTTAATCTGACAAACTGTATATTGTGAAAAAAGTATAAAATAAAAACATTACAATTCTTTTGTGCAAAATTTGCAAATGGCAAATTGTTTGTTAGGTGAACCTATAGCCTACAATAGTTTCTCGAAGATAGCGGCCGCGGGACAACAGCTGCGACCCCACAAACTTGGAGTTAGCATTACGCTAACCCCCACTTGACATCTAAAACATAAAACTGCGTCTCTGACAAATGCTCGCTAAGCCCACAAATTTGTAGCGCTTCTATAGACGAATAATTTAATTTGAAACTTATTGTATATTTATCGTTAAGTAAGCAATGTATAGATTTCGAAACTAGGACTAATCTTGCAATTACGGTGGTAAGATAGCTTTTATTATTTTTAAATTTTATGGAACGTTTTTGTTTCTCGAATAATTATTACAATATTATTAGGACCGTCCTCTGCTCGTTATATAAGGTAGACAACTCGAATAGAATTATAAATAAAACTTTATATTTTATAAGTACAGTTCGTAATTACTGATTGGCATCTACAAAATCCTTTAAAAGGGTTCTTACATCGGTAGGTATATGGTTTTCCAGTTCACCTTTAGAGAATGACATGTTAATATTGGTTTCAAGGTAATTTACTTAATCTTGTACTTTTATTATTGATACCTTTATGGTAACTTAACCTTTTTATTGTATCGAGTAAATCAATATAAAATATTACATAGTAATAAAGCACTCGCTTCGCTTGGATGAGAGTTTATAGTTTCCTATATTTTTTATGTGCGAGCAAATGAGCCCGGACGTCCTCGCTTCACGTCATATTATTTCTCGCGCGACAATTTTTGTCTTTCAATAACTTAAAATATCTGTTTAGTGTAAAGAGAGAGATATTAAACACGAAATGCTCATGTAACTAATGTATTTAATCTGATAAAGATTAATACTATATCAGTTTTAATGGCTTCAGAATTACCGCATTATAAGTGACTTATTTAAAATAGGAATGTGTATCCTTAGGCGATATCTATCGCCTACTATACACTACTACTAATAATAATTAATTAATACTAACGCGGTGTTTTTTATACCAAAAACTAATTTCTGCTTTTCTCTGCTTAATATTTTCCGACATGTTAAACAAATATTTTAAAATTTGAAGCAATTAACACATTACCCTATTAATAACATAACTTCCTCAAGAATCACTGTATCTATTAATAAATGACGAAAATTCGCTTAGTAGTTTTGGAGTTTATCGTGAATGGATAGACAGATCTATCTCGAAAAACGCTGGCTGAACCAGCGTTTACAATGTAAGCGCACTAAAATATGTTTATATAACAAAGCTTTAAAACTCTCGGCTTTACTCTTCTTTAATATACATCTTTTATACATATATATTTTTTTCTTAAATCAGTCTGTGTATTATTCAACATTGCCTTAAAAGCCGTTGCGTAGTTTAAATAAACTAAGCGTTCAGACAGGGAAGGTGGCTTTGCTTTATACTATGGAAAGATAAAGAAGTTGTGTACTTGTAAAGGTAAAAAATTATTATATTTGTAAGACATCCAATATCTCGAATTCGGTCGGAAAGTGTATAACGGAATGTCTTGCCACCTTTCTTCTTTTGCTAGTTTCTCTGCCTACTCTGCTATGCGGTAAAAAGCGTAAAGCTTCTAAAGGTAGAATTGTATTTTGACAGGATGTGACATAATATAGGATTCGAATAATTTTGAGTAAATTTGAATATGAAATACGATATGAAATGAACCTTCATAAAAAATTACTACTAAACACCTAATGTTGATAATGAGTTCCATTTACACATACAAATAATCTCCATTGATATTACATGCATTTTATTTATAATCAAATTAACCTTTTAATTAGTAAAACGGTCTACCAAACAATTTAATAACTCACTGCGCGCCCCATTGTCAAATATCTGTTACATTCATGCATAGCTGTGCATTGTTGAATTCTTTATTAGAGATAATATTTAATATTTAGTTACACTTTAAATAACCAATAATTAAATATACGTTTTTAAAAGAATCAATTGTTGTAAAATATACATTACAATATTCTACGTACCGTGCTTCTAGTACTTTATTTACCGAAGTTATTCAAAAAATATTTAAATGTCCTTTTGATGAAATATGCCTATTACAAGGCGCTTTAAGCGAAGCGTTAGAATTTTAAGGGAATAACTCCGGTGTACGGTTAGAATGTGCCGTGATGTGCATCATGCGGAGCACGTGGTGACGCGCCAGGCCGGGACCGGCCGCAGACTCCGAGCTCTACACTACACACTATACAGAATACTCGTCGCGTACGCCACTAACCGCTTAGTCACGCCGCACGCGCACTCCACTGCACCTGTCAAATACGTGATATTTTGTGACAAGAATCTGTGTTATTAGTTATTATGGGATTCTTAGGTGTATCTTTTTCCGTATTCAAAAAGTGTCCTAATCTTAAATTGAAAAAGAAAAGCAAAACGCGACACAGGTATTTATTATAGTGTTTCTACATTTACATTCTACCGCACCGGTACTGATATCGTATGTATATTTATCAAATAATCAGCAACCGCGGGGGGGTCTTATCAGTGATAAGTGAGATGAGTTTAGTATTGTGGAAAATGTAAATTTTATCTCCGAAATTAGTGCTCTTTAACTGTTATTATGGTAGACCATTTAGAATAGCAATTTAGCTTATATAAATACGCTCGCAGTAGGCATTTAAATTGAATGATTAGTGTATTATGCAAATAAAGTTTGTATTTCATTAACAAATTTTTATTAATGAAATTCCTATACTTTGTTGACAGTTAATTATTTACTCTCTGCATTAATATCGGTACAGGATTTCATTAATAAATTAGAATTATCCTACTCAGTTATATTCATACAATAATACTTTGTATGAGAATATATACAAAATCAATCTAAAGTTAGATTAAAAATCTTTGCAATAAATAGCCCTACTTTCGGTTGAATAAGTACATTTCAAGTGACGGTTTTATAAATAATATTATTTTATAGAATTTTACCTCTTCGAAAAATACTTGTGACATTACTGCTGATTGCGTAACGTATTTACCTAGATAATTTAAAATTCACTAATGAATGATATACATTTTGTAATGTATTATTAAATATAGATTAAAATAACATTAAAATCAGAGACATTATGGTAGAATATTTTATAAATTACCTAAACTTCAAAATCTTCAATATACTATTCCCCGGTCCAGTTAGACTAATTTATGCGGTAGGCCGGTAAGCTATGAATGGAGAAGTGTCTTAACACTGTTCCGCTATACATAAGATAGATTATAAAGCAACTATAAAAAATTATACTAATACCCATCGATTTAATGTTCTAGATGTTTATAATTTGATCTAGCGTATTTTGTATCTGAGTCCATCTCAGTGGGACAGCGTCTGACTGTAAACACGATTAGTTGTTGATTCGATTCCCACTAAGGAACGATTATATTTAGGTAAATTTTATTTCCCTGCTCTGATGTGTTTCGACACTAGGTTCTGTCTGACTACCCTGTTAAGCGGGAGTAAGCTAAAGCTAGAAACGGTTAACGGTACGAGGCAAAGAACTGTAACTTAAATTGTTTTAGAAAAAAAATATAATAAGGTTCATATATAATGCACAGGTTATTAAAATATAGTAACAATAGAAAACTATTAAAAATTAGTTCATTAGAGTGAATGCCAGTCCAATGCCAAATTACATATATTTTTTTACATTTTTTAAAGTGTTATTCGCACACTTAAGAAATTGAAAAAGACATATTTAGAAAACGTATAAAAAATTGAACGCAACGGAGTTTGAACCCGCGCCTCTTGAAAATCGTTCAAGCACTCTGACCGCCATGCGTTCTACATCCAACTGCGTCAAAATTCTTATACGCTTATTACAACTTATATTTGTTGTTAGCATCTCTGTAGAGAGAGAGATTTTACAAATTTCTGCTACCCAAAGAACTATTCCACGAACCAGCTCAATATTTTTTTATTATATAAAAACAATTCGCTCCATAGTGTCTGTATGGATAAATGGCTAATATGGCTTCACCAAAGGCAAACTACTGCAGATGCGGGTCTTGCACTTCTGAAACGAATTTATGATGAAAAGTCACAAAATGCTATTGGAGTCTTTTGCGATTTATCCAAGGCTTTGGATTTTGTAGACCATGAAACTCTATTAATATAATTATATCACTATGGTAAACAGGATGCCGCCCTAGACCTTATTGCCTCGTATTTGAATCAGAGAATCCAGAAGGTTAATATAAATAATGTAAAATCGTTTGATATCTATTGTTGGTCCTCTTTTATTTTTGCTTAATATTAACGATTTACCATTTTATGTGAAGAACTTATGTGATATTGTACTGTTCGCAGATGATACGATACCTCTTTGATATTTAAAGTTGACAGACAAAATAAATTATGACGAAGTAAATATAGTGCGTTGTCGCGAATTCATTTTTGGTTTGACATGAACAATCTTATGCTCAATGCCAAAAAAACTAAATGTATTGAATTTACTGTACTTAATGTAAGAAGGCGGAATCTGAGTCTAACAATTAAAGTAGAAACTATCCGCATGACAGACGCCACAGTTTTCTTAGGTATAAGCATTGATCATAAGCTCCAGAGAAATGCCCACCTTGACGCACTTGCAGAAAAACTCAGTTCTGCCGCGTTCGCAATTAAAAAAAGGCAAATAACTGACATTGATACTGCCCGTCTGGTTTATTTTAGCTATTTTCGGCTCTTCTCATCCGAACTGCCTTCCAAGCCGGTGGTAGCTTTATATTCATTCGACGATTCAAAAGTACTTGCAGAAATCTATTTGAATAAAGGATATTTTGAATTCGATTTTGAAACGGCCGATACCATTTTGGTTTTCGACAAAGTTCAATAATGTCAATGTCAACATTAATAAATCAAAATGTATTATGTTTTTACGTATTACGTTTTAAAAATATTTGAATTTATGTAGTCCGTCTTCTTTTTTATTAATTTTTAGCTTCATAGGCCTAGTGCCTAGATGGACAGTCTGAACGTGACGCCAACTCCCGTATGGTCCCCGCATATTTATTTCGCCCTATCCATGTGATTCTTTAAAAGTATATAAGTAGTTTTAAACTCCATGTATAAATAATAATTATCTGTGTATGTATAAAATTCTCCGCATTTACTATGTAACTGACAGAATACTGAAATTTTGTATGTAGGATGTAGGTTCCTTGGGGAGTGCACGTAAGAACTACAAAGGATTCCCCGAAATTCTTACGGGAATGGGAAAGACAGGATCTTACGTTTTACAGGTTACACTACGGAATATAGAAATGGAATTAGTATAGCAACGTTTGAAAAGTCCATGCAAACGAAGTTGCGGACAACAACTAATACAAACTATAATCTATCAACGATATTTCTCACAATTATCAGTCTGATTTAACGTAGCTAGTTATTTGATATAATTTTTCTGTCTCTGTAAGTGTATTGTAATAAGATTTTTACATAAAAATAAAAAAAAATAAAAATAAAATTATAAGGATGGGACCAACTAGTAAAAATGGGACTTAACTAATCCTCCTATACAAGAACCTATTATTACCTGATGGGTCGAAAATGCCATAAAAAATCGTTAGAAGTCATTTATGTATTGTATGTTACGGTTTTTGTGAGTAACTCTAAATGCATTGCAAATGAAAATGTGCCATTGAAAGATCGTGTAGACTTTTAGCACAATATTCAAAAGGACGAGAGTGGAGAATGTTGCAAAGTTATTTGCACTATCACACACGTGTCCGGGTCCGATGACAATACAATATTTAATATCTTGTATTTACTTATTTATTTATTCTGCTTACTCCACAAAAATACACGAAATATGTTTAGGATAACATGAAAATTAAGCACAATAGGAATATAAGTGGCGAAAACATTATGCAATTCCATTGCTTAAAAACAACTAAATAGGAACACTATTTTGATAAAAGTCCTTTATAGCGAACACTAAAGGAAATTGAAATTTTCCGTGAAATAAATAAAAAAACCTACATCCGCCGACCATGGTTTAGGTAAAACGTTCTTTGTAGCAACGTTAGCTCTGGGTATCAACTGTAACGAGTGGCCTGTGACAACGACACGGATCAGTGACTTCTCGTTTCACGTTATAGTTAACTCTAAAACTACAGACAACAGAGTTATAATATGGGCTATATTTTCGAAACTATTACACAAATACCCATTGGTATTTGTGTAATAGTTTAGTTTAGTTTAATAATAAAGAATGCCGCATTCGGCATTCTTTAATATTATTTAAAATAATTTTACTATCTCTATCTTCTATAGAGGTAATGTGTAATATATTGTTATATGCGATAATATCCCTAATACAATTCATGTAATTTTCTTGATAACAAAGTGTTATTTTTAATTGCTTAAAATACAACTAGTAGTTAAAAAATTATAAAGCAACCTCGGTTTCTCTATAGCATGCTAGTATCTGGAAGTTAATGGCACTTGCATAAGCTTCCTTAATGCTTAATATACAATTTAATTGCAGGTTTTATGTTTGTTTCTTTATTTTATTTTATTTCAACAAAGTTATTTGACATCAAGACTTAATAAAAATATTCTTATAGGTTTTTTTTACACATTTATATAATACGAGTTGTAGTCCACAACTTCGTTTGCGTGTATTGTAAAATGTAAATCGTTTCCGTAGGTGATTTTAATTTTGATCGTTTATTAGCAAGACTATTTTTATATAAATAATTCCATTATTAGGATTCCATACATGCAACTGATGATGCCGATAAGGTAACCCATATGATGACTTATTTTTATAGATAATTCACAATTTATATATTACAGTTTATTAAATATACATATTAAGAAAAACAATATAATTAATATGGCTTTTATATGTCAAATAATTTTATAAATAAGTTCTATAGATAAATGTCTAAACGAAAAAAACAAAACATGAAAAAATATATAGCCTTTATTGATATCGAATGTATCTGTATCTATCTATATATTACATATAAAAATTCCTAGTACTTTTTTTATTGTATCAGTTAAGGTATAATGTTCGAAAAACACGGAGATGAACCGGTTTATTAAATGAAACATAAGTTAAGATCCGACCACTTTAGACCACAAAGGTTAGAATTTGGCATTGAGTGCGATATTAAATAATTTACTATTTGATTAAATAACATTACATAATGTTAAAATATTACCAGTTACATTATTACACATTTTATAAGAAAAAATTTGCAGTTATTGAACATGACATGTAATAGGTCAATATATATAGTTCAACTCCTGCATCCACACGCCCCCAATTTTATGAGGGACATAAAAAATACCTAATACGAAATCCCATTTGTTCAATAAACAAAATATTGAAAATGGATAGCTTTACTATTTCCATCATTTCTCTTTAGCAAGTCCGACCAAAATATAGACAGCTAATTTTACAGCCACAAAGTAAAAAGAGTTAAAATGTTTTTTTTAAACTCACTAGTAGTTACAAACAAAGTAGTAGTTACAATCAATTCTTACACATTATCCCGCATAGCAGGGTTCGCAAAAAGAACCAGGTTGCCATGGGATTTAAATAATTGAAATATCACTCCCTCGAGTGGGGATCGAACCCACAAAGATTGCATTTACAGTCAGACGCTGTCCCACTGCGCCACGATAGCTTCGTTAAATGTAGCATAAAACCAATATTTAACATTCTAGTATTATATAATCTGTAAAAGCTAATTTGAGTTAGAAATTGGTTAAGTGCAGGAAAAGCTAGATCTAGTGGTCTCGCTTACAAAGGAATTACTGTGAAGCGTTAAGCCAGGCTTTCAGTGTAAACTTTTAGCAACTGCTGCATGCTTGAACTTTGTTTAACTTTTTATTGTTTCCTATTTGATTTTAACATGTTTTAATATTTACATACTTAACTGGTCTCCAGTTATTGTTTTTTTTTTTTCAAGTATATAACTAATATAGGTAATTTCTGGTAACTTATTTTTTACTATGTATGTATTAAATGTAATCCACCATTTATTGTCACAATGTAAAGTTTTAATTAACAGCTGTGAAAGTCATGAATTTATTATTCTTTTGTATAATTACTTTAACATAAAATTATAAGTTTTTTAACTATTCTTAGCAAAATAATTATAAAATACACTTGTCAAAAAGTATATAGAAGATTTTTACGAAGGAATTATAAAAGTAACATGCTTAAATTTATTATTTTGTTCTTACTACGAATATATTGTATTATTGAAGTTTAATAAAGACACAGAAAAACACAAGACTAAGAACAGACATTAAATGCATACTCAGTCAAAGCGTATGTAGAATTCTTTAAAATATATATATAATATACATAATTAGAGTATAGTAATAGAAATCTAAATCATTAGAGTTCACAAAGAGAGAAATTATTATTATAAGTTGACACAATATGTATGAGTCATATTTATATAAGCAAATATTTATTGCACTTACTACGCCTTCGCTTTGCTTAAGATGAATATATAATTCGTCATCATTTGTGGGTATATTCATACCTTATTCTAAACTATACATTCTTATTTTTCTTATTATTTAAAAAATCCTTTATATCTTTTTTATATAAATTGTATGTAGTTATTAATTCGTTTATAGTACCAATTTCGAAGACTGTATTGGCATGATCTTTTCAAATTTGGTTAGGTAAAGGGGAACTCGGACAGTGGAGATGAATATTAATACGAATTTTAAAATGTATCTTTAAACTGTCCCAGTCCCTGTATCGAGCTCCTTTCTTTACAATGCTATAGGCTCTGAACCCGCACGGTGAGTCTACCTATGGATTACTAATGAGTTTCTTCTCTAAAATTACTATTAGCTTATTATATTACTCTGTGGTCTCCGATATTTGATATGCATATATTATAAATATTGTGGGCATAGAAGAACTTGGTAAAAATGGATTTCATTATAAAAAATAAAAAAGATAAAGGTCTGCTCTGTTGAATTGTTCTCCGCAATTGTTATTTCACTTCAGTTTATAGGTATATATTGAAAATGAATGACACTATGATTTTTATACACAAAACGCGTATCGTGCGCGTATAATATTGTGTGAAACTCTTGACTTTGTTTATCTTTAGAATTTGAAAATCGTATTTACTTATTCATTTATATTTTTATTAATATTATATATAAGATTGTTTAAAAATACATTTAATACGACTTATTTATATATAATTTTGTTACAGAAATTTGTCTGTTACAACCATTGCCAGGATATTAAATATCGTCGGATATATGTAGATTTTGTATTTATATTCATTATGCGGAAATCCGCATAAAATTTGCGTGATATTAATAATATTTTTTTTAGTTCCTTAAACGGATAGCTTGATACATAAATAGTACTTATTGCATACCACCTTCTTTTGTCCTTGCTAGCTTTGTTCTTGGTATTATAACAGCTGATCACGCCGCGTGTTAAAACCGGTTACGCTTCATCTCATGCTAAGACGGAATACACACAGCTGTAAAATAAATTAAACCAAATTTAAGTCTACAGAAAGTTTTGACAAACAGACTACAGAAATTTTTGACAAACAGAATACAGAAATGTTTCACACAATACCCACTATCACTAATTTTAACTAACTAACATTTGGATTGTGATATTACAAATATATAACCTATAACACTTTATTTATATATTAATATTAATTTAATACAAGTTAACTGTTCTTAAGCAGGCCTAAGGCCTATGTCCAATGGGCGTCGATAGTCAGAAACGAAGAAACCGTTCTCGCCATATTTATCTTAAAACGTCATCTATATCTTATAATAAAATGTTATTTTAAATCTTTTTCTGTTTTTCTGTGCGTTTGTGCTAATCTCAGAAACGGCTTAACCAATTAAAATGCGATTTTGACTATTGTATTTTGGTAAAGATAGTTTAATATTAGTGTTTAATTCATTTCAATCGGTTTATACATAAAAAAGCTACAACCATTTTCATTATAAATTTAAGTAAAGTTTGTGATTTAAGTGTCCAAAAGTCCAAAAGACGAAATAGTTTAACCGTAATTAACTATTTCAATACAAGCAGTTGTATTAATCAGGCGCATACAGTAATACATTTTGAGTAATATTTCTTTTAAATTACGAATCTCCTATTCTGCAAAGATTTACCAATCGAGATACTTTTATAACATATATATTTTATACTAATATCACAAATTCTTCAAAACCATAGTTGCATAATTATTAAGTTTAAACAAAGGCTATCTAGAACACTATGACGCGATAGTAAACTTCTGTAGTTGACAAGGCAAGGAACAAACTAAGTTATAAGTCGAATCATGAACACTTGACTTTATTTGTCAGCCTCCGTGCCATGATTGCAATACAATCGTTCTTATAATTACATTGGTAGCAATTACTCTCTTTAAGGCCAAAGTGAATAAAATAATAAGAAACTTCGATCAATTAGCAATTAATATGTATTTATTGAATATTTACTTAAATTAAAAAAAATCTTAATTAAAAATTGTAAGAAATCTGTGTGACCAATAAAAGCTATTCATGCTCAATTATTGAATGTATTAATCTTAAGTTACGTATTAAACATATTAAGCGTATATTCGTATAGACGCTTAATATTTATACATAGATTGGCATGGTATATCTAATCCTATTGTAGCAATATACGAGTACTAAGGAAGATATATGCATGGTTGATTTGTTTAGCTTTGATCGTTCGTTTAGTTTGACATAATATTATTTCCTATACAATATACGTGTCTCAATACAAAATACGTATAAATTGACACGATTTGTGTCGATTTTGTTAAATATATGTAATATGTTTAAAAGTAATTTTAACACCAAGCGATTACTATAAGTACTTTCATTAGACTTGTATATTTTTCTGGAAATATTTTGAAATTAAATCATTTGATATGATTAATCCTATAATTTATTTAAGATATAAGACGTTATTAATGACTTGGAAGTAATAAATAATTGAGAAAAACAAAAAATGTCTCTTACAAAAATACACTTTGCGTGAATTTTGAAATAGAAATAATGCCTACCTATATACCTACCTTATATTTATTTTTAATGTTTATCTTACTACGCAGATATGTACTAAAGTTGTAAATGCGTAAATACCTAACAATTTTATTATTAAACCGCCATAATATATATGTTTTCCTGCGATAATTATAGTAAATTAAAATCTCAAGTTTCACCAATGTATTCACACACAATTACCCGGCCAGGTGGCCCGGGGCTGATTATATGAGGATAAGGTAAGAGAAGGAAACGACAAAAATCCATGTACCTACACAAAAATAACGAATTTCTTTAAAAAAAGTCAATGTTTAGAATTAATTATGTTTATTTTTTTAGTTAAAATATATATATAAATATTTTTTGGATGTAATATTAGTATTAATATAGACAAACTCTTTTTCAAAGCATCTAAAACGATATTCAATACAACAAATTGAGCATCGAATAAAGCTGCGTAAATAAAGTCACCGAATATTCTTACCACGCTTTTATAGTCTTCTTCAAAAATTCACTGAAATACCATTCCTGTTCTTAGTGAAATAAGACTCAAATATATTGAAAGAGAACACTACAGGAAAAGAAGGTGTGTGATTAAATTTCACTTTTTTATAAGAATAATAATACGAGGCTAGGCATGTCACACAGATGCTTAAGACAAGGGTTTTAAGATAGTAACTAATATATACATATTTAGTACATTGTTTATAAACTGATGAAATTATTATTTTATATATACATTCGATTTCAATAAAATTATTATAATGTCATTCGACTTTGCGTAATAATTCGATATAATAATAATTAACTTTATGAGTGAGATTATGAGTTAATATTTTAAGAACAATTATCAGCCAAAGTTTGAAAAGGGATCATTTTGCAGGATGTGTACGAAGAATTTAATGGTAATTTCTTTCATCTAAAGATGAAGCCCAAGCATTCCATTTTACGCTAATTTATAGACATAGTATATTGAAAATGCTATGTGATGGTAGTCAATTTAATTTAACTAGACAAGATTTATTAAGTGAATCTGATCTAACGCTGACATTTTATCTATCTATCTATCTACATGTATATAAAAATGAAATGACGTTTGTTAGTATCGCTAAAACTAGAGAACGGCAGGGCCGATTTCACTATTTTTGGTTTCAAAAAATATTTGAAGTCAAGAATAGCTTAAAAGATTAGCAAACATATAAATTGTACGAAAAATAGTAAAAATACCAATTTTATTTTCTCATACAAACTGTGCGTACCTGTCAAATAGAATGAATCCGGATTCGGATTCCGGATTAAATATTAAGCAAGGAAAATAGACTATAATAGAATAGAATAGGAAAATAAAGAAAAACAAGGAAAATAGAATAGAATAGGAAAATAGACAAGGAGAATAGACTATAAAATATTAAAAGATCTAGCATAAGTCAAATTCGGCCGTATTATTTAACGATATATAATTGATGCATTCAATGCTTGGGCCGAGCATTTGGTCTTTCGGTTAAAATTAAAATCATTCAATTTCAACAAGCCTGCTACACACTTATAAACTACAATGACGTAACCAACTATCCCACAGAGTTTTTGAATTCAGTAGGATTCCTGCACAATTTACAACTAAAAGTAGTATACTTTAACATCATGCTGCGTAATATTAATAAAATCAACTATAATTGTGCAATGAATTAATCCTGATGATCGTCATCAGGAGAAAATACAAAACGAGCACATTACGAGCACACGACAAATCGGTGTTTTGGTTTCCTTTAATTTTTTATTTAATTTTAACGCATAATTTAATTCTTAGTAGGTATAAAGTTTGCTAGGACACCTAGTTTTAAATATAAAATTTTCCTATTTGCATTTAAGTACAATATAAAAAAAATGGAGTTCACCAAGGCATTCTCATACAACGCGGGATCAATGTATAATTAAATTTATGCTAAATAATATATTAAACGTTATAATAGTATATAAAGTAACATAAACTTTTCGACTAAACCTGTCTGTTTCTAAATTAGAATATTAACATGTAAATAGATGTTGTAAACCTAGCCCCCTGTAGAGAAGACTGTAACTATATAGCGGCTTAAAACTTTTCAACACTAGGGAATTAATAGCAGTTCTAAGACGATGAATGGCTATAAAGCTAAGTTTATGTATAATATTTGAGCAGACCGTTTAGCCATACTCGTATGCAAGTCACGAATTATAACCAAAAACTTCGATGAAATGTATACAAATATAATAATACAAAAACGGTTTGCCTTCGCTGCGCTAATCACCCATTCGCCCTCTAATATAATAATGATTATTAATACTCTAACTACTTTATGTACTATACTTAATATACTTTAATGACGAATTTCTAAGATTTAACAAGCAATATTTTTAATATATTATGACATTTTCTCCGTTCCCATTTTTCATTATTATTTTTAACTTCAAATTAATTTAAGCGATTATAATGGTCATACAATTATTATGTATACATATATACTAATTATATATATATATATATATATATATAATCAGAACATACAGATGTCATAAAAATAACAGTTATCAATTGTAGTAATTAGTGTACAACAATTAGAATTATCCTTCGAATAAAACATCTAAGTTCAAGAGGTCAAATTTTATCTATTGATTTTAATATCGCTATGCATTAATAATTCGAGTTTATTTCTAACACAAGTATTTGTTTTTATATTTTCATTTTTATTAGGTTATTATACGCTCAGGATACGTATGATATTTAGAAACGTATAAAACTTCGCACATAGCTAGGTTTTAAGCTGCGCATGTTAAAATGCTTCTAAACGCTCTAACTTTATTAAGCTGTAGGTTATATAATAACCTATAGCTTAATTATACCTATAGCTTATGTCATTCTCTAAACAGCGTAATTCTTATGCGCTTGTTACAACATTTTTGTCGTTTGTGTGCAAACACAAATTGTTTGGATAATATTTTCTTTTCTTTCTACATGCATATTAACAATGAATATAAAAATGATTGGGGCTTAAGTATTAAATTACCGATGTAACCTACTGGCCACTTTAAATAAAAATGAAACTAGCATAGAGACTGGTTTTAAAATAAAACTTTTTTTGCATAAAAACTAATATACTAAATTACTTTTTAAATAAAAAAATGCACTTGATTATTAGATTTTCGATTGTTTTTAAATATTCCGTTTTAAAAGGAAGGTGGATATTTGTAGAGGATACGGCTAAAAAAAGCACTTTACGGTTTTGGTTTAGTCATTTTCCTAAAAAAGTGCCTTCGAGAATGTGAAACAACTGTGAAAACGCAGAGGTTGAACCCAGGTCAAACGCAGCAATGCCTTAAATCGGAAATGTGACTGTTTGGTGGTCACTGCTTGGTCCAATTTACATAAAATTCCTCTGGTCATGCCATAACAGTAGATATCAGCATTCAGACAAATCGATCATCACCATTATTACTCCGCGGTAACACGAGACCTCACACTGCTCGAAAACAGTTTTGACACTACTAGACCTCCGACCCATCCGCCATCCTCCTTTTTCGCCGAACCTCGCCCCAACCGACTTATATTATTTTCGTAGTTTGGACAATTTTTTTCATAGGAAAAAGTATTACCAGGAAGCTGTCGAAAATGTCTTACGTAGTTTGTGGAGTCTAGATCTCCAGAGTTCTATCGCAAGGCTTAAAATTAGATGGCAGGAATGTATAGATCACGAGGGTAAGGGAGGGCAGCGCAACCAGCGCAAAAGAAATATATTTTCCAGCTTTTTGCAATTTTTTTGATTGATGCTACGTCCTTTTTGATTGAGGCGTTACATTTTATAGTCTTCCGCGATAAATGGGCTATCCAAGACTTAAGGATTTTTTTAATTAGACCCAGTAGCTAATGGCTTTCCCGCATTCCACCAAACAAATTCTTCTGCTTTGTAATATTAGACGTGGTAATTTTTGGTTGTTTCTTTATGGATTGCTTAATATTAAATAAAACAACTAAATAGCGTTTAAGAAAAGTTTATTTATAAATATTTTATCCCATAGCTTTACCGTTTTTGATGGGAAAAGTGACAGATGGACTCAGAGTAGAGAGTTAACAGTGGAATAACTTTTCTGAAGAATTTGCATCCATATCTTTTAAGGTTTAGCTAGGCTGCTAAGGTTCGACATCAGTTGGGCTAGATTTTTGTTTTTTTAATATTCACAGAAAGTGCTCATAAAGATGAACAACTGTTCCTAAGACGTTATAATCAGTCTTATATATATATATATATATATATATATATTAAGATTTATCTTGGCTGCTAGAGTTTCACATCAGATGCTCCAGATATTCGTTTATTTTATGCTTACAGAAATTGCGCATCACATTGATTAAGTTTCATCAAAATCCGTAGAATAGTTATTGCGTGTAGTGGCTATATTTTACTCTCATGAAGGCCATTTTTTGAGTTTATATTAATTTGACCTTGTTTACAGTTTTCATTATGTGTATGGATAGTAGATACGGATATTCATATAAGTATGATATATTGTTATTAGGTGTTGTATGGTATAGTAATAAATAAAAGTTAAATTAATTTTCATTTATATATTGTTAATTGTTCCTGTAAAAACAATAATCATATATGTATATAGACATGAAGTTTACTATTTACGCCTTATTACAAGTATATACTTGTATATACAAGTATATACTTGTGAAGGTAATTTTTTTCAATTATCTAAAAATTGTTATAATTTAGTATCTGACATATATTTAACCGTCATCACAGTGAACATCTAAGTCACCTTCCGTTGACCTTCCGTTTCAAACAAATTCAATTACAATGTATAGCAATTATGAAAACCAACGTTCAAACATCTTTTTTTTCTTGATATCTATAAATATTTTTTGACCGACTCTATCTATAACTAATATTATTTCTATATACATTTTATTTTCCTTTAACTTATATGATACACAATGCAAATCAATTAAAAAGACCCTAAATAAAAATAGATTTAAAAAGAAAAAAAAAAAAACAATGCAAATCTAAACGCTATTTGATACAGATTAACGGAACCAGATAAAATCTCTGGCATCAGATAGACGAAATAAATCCAAGGAGTTCTGATATAATAACACAATATCGAATTTACATAATATGTCAAAAATAAAATTATAATAATTATTATAATAAAGACATCAAATTCATTATTGATCTGTGATGTCTACCTAGTTAAATGTAAACCTGAATACTGTCATGATGGTAATTGGTCAATATTAGTTTAATATAACTAAAATATTTTTAAAAATACACATAGTACATAATTAAGTATTGAGTTAGGTTTTTTTTTTTCTAATTTTGTAATAATCCCTGTTAAAATTACTAAGGGCTTGGGATATATAACTTTTACATTTTTCTGAATCTCTGAATGACACAAATGACAAGTGAAAATTAAATTTTGTAAAATAAAATGTAATTTAATATGGTGTGTGATGTGTTGCTACTCCCCAACATGCCTCTATTGAGTTAAACTACCGTGTCGTCGGTTTATTTTCAACTTAATAATCATATTTTAAATACACCACAAATTTTATCTTAAAGTAAATTTATATGATTCTAATAACGAAATATAGCACAGATAATATAAGAAAATATGCTGTCTAATTTCTAAAAGCTATTTAGTATATTTTTTATTTAATATATGTACCTATATTGACGTAATTATTTTTTTGTCCTCAGACGCACAAGTGAAAGCGCAGGCGGTGGCGCGAGGGTGTTGCGCTCCACACCTGATTGGAGTGATGCTGCTATAAGTGGTGAACATCTCTGGGCACCGACTTCAGTATCAGGGGACTGCTGCTATGTAGGCGAATCTGAATGCCAGGTAAATTATCTAACCTTTACTATTTATAACGTAATTGAATATAAATTACTTTAGTAAAAATTTAACTATATCAATAGACAAATGTTTAGTGCGTGTAACAGTGCAAAGGTTGTAATAGAAGTACAAGAATCAAACGAAAAGTGTAGTACAATATTTAAGGACATGTATGAATGAAGGTGAAAAATCCAATTAAATAAAAGTTAAACTTTCAGCCTTTCGTATAACTTATTTAATTAAACTGTATTTTTTTTTATATTATATTTTGTATGAATTAAATGAGAATGTAATAGAGATGAGAGATCTATCTATTTTTTTTTTCGCTGTGAAAATTTTTTCTGATTTTTTAATTTCTAAGTTAAATAGTAATGTGAAAGAAATAGCAAAAATATAATTTATGCATATATCTGTGAAAATTGCTATAAATGCAATATTTCTTCTTTGACTGTGGTGTTGTTGTAACGTATCTTACTTTATACGCAACAAATCCCAGTCGGTTAAATATCTCAATATTAATACTGTAGGAAACACTAATATATGAAAACACCATACATAGACTAATTCCCACTATTGATATCGCAACTTAATAAAATAATAACCCATTGTATGTAATTGTAATTGTGGGTAGATTGATCGATATGCGCCAGGAATGACTCTCGGGAGGAAGGAAAGGGGAATATGTTTACATCACATACTACACGCTCGCACACGTTCGCCACTACGCGAGTGACACTTAACACCGTGGGCGCCGGCCCCATCACGTTACAGGGACAGGAACTCTGGGGCTTGTGACCGAAGTCTAGGCTTAAGGGCGCCCTTTAAAATGTATAAACATTCACCTGCACTGCCCGAGCTCCTTTTTCTATTTAACTAATGCTTAATAACTCTATGTTAGCAATGACAGAGGGACAAGGCGTCCTTAACTTAACGTTGACTGTCTAACAGAGAATTGAACGAGCGTTTTTAAAGCCTCCTATTACTCATTGGTCCAACCAACGACTAGACTAACCTAACACCATAGATAATCTACTAAACTATAATAGATGGCGCTAAACTAAGTATAATTTAATTCATACTATTTCACATTTATGTGTGTATAATCTATTGCACATAAATATAGTATTACTACAGAATCTCAAAGTTTGTCCTTAAACTCTACAAATCTTAATCAGCAGTTTGACACCTCAATAGATAATCTACTGAATTAATTGTAGTTTACTGAACTAATTAAAATAGATGGCGTTAAACGAAGTATAATTGAATACTAAAAGCTATGCACTGACATACTATTTTACACTTATGTATGTATAATCTATCGCACATTAATAAACTTTTTTTATATAATCTAACAATATGAGAAGGTAAAACTTTCGGCGCCTTTTTACGAAAGTTGTGCAGATAGAGGAGTATGAAACTTAGCATAGTTACAGTTTGTACAGAGAGCAGCGCAGAAAGCTAGTACTTTTCATAATAATACATTATAAATTCATTAAATTATTAAAATAAATATTACACAGGACTGACATGTGTTTCACACACACTGTATAAAGTGACATACCCGTTGCTAAGGCAACGTCTATTTTACGTCAACGGAATCTGTCTTCTTGTAGAAGAACGTATTTGAAAAGAGAAGAGAGTGAAGATTAATATTTTTTATATATTTTTACATCTACATTGTAAGATGTGGGAGATGTGTGAAGACGAAAACATAAACGTAAAATATTACGCCTGTGCTACACAATAGTCATTACTAGAGTAGGCACTGTAAACAGCGAGGCTCAATGCAGACTTTCTACATATATTTTTACCGTGAGTCTTCGCATATGTTTCCTTTAATAATGGGCATCAATCATTAACATGTAAAATAGCCGAGTAGAAACATATTTTTTTGCGGTCCCCTGTGTGTTGTTTTTGTATTTACATCTATACAAATAAATATAATTAGAGTGTGTGTATTAAAATAACCGCTTTTTGCTAAATACGTGTACATATGTGTACTAAAATAACACTACAGTTTTTGTCAGTCTGTCTGAGTGTTTGTTCCGGCTAATCCGTGGCCCGGGCCGATTTTGACGGGACTTTCACTAGCAGATAGTTGATATAAAAAGGAGTTACTAAAGCTACTTTCATTTTAGAATTCCACGCGTGCACAGCTAGTAAATAAATGAATTTGTATATAGATTACATATTTACTTATCATTTATATTCTTTAAAGTATTACTAAACTTTGAGACCGTAGCGATGCAGTAAGATAGAGTCTGACTAGAGACTCGATTGGTTGTGGGTTCGATTCCCACTCAGGAGAATGATTATATTTATTTTCCTTTTTTTGCTCTAGCAACACAAAGTGCTCCAATTAAGGCAGAGTGAAAAACGGACTGGCTCCCTCCGACTACCGTGCTATGTGGGAAATAGGATGAAACTGCCATACATATGTTATATTGTAGCTTATAAAATCATATTATCTCATAGTTATTAAAACAGTTGCCTTATTTTATAGTAATACTATAACATATAAGTTACACGTGTAAAGTACATAACAGTTACTGTTATATCCTAGAAATTACTCTAAAAATGTACTTACTCACCTCTTTGACTTCCTCGTCTACGTCCTCTCTTATACTAACAACGTAGGTACAATATCGTAATTTCCTTTACACCATCGCTATCCGTTTAGATGATTGATGTGATCAATAAACAATTTTGTTCGTACAGTATTATTTCTCATAAAGAAAAAAGGGTAAGCATAGTGAAATGAGCAAAATTACTAACTTAATAAATTGAACTTAATATTTAATACGTAAGTTTAACATTAAAAATAAACCGAAATTGAAAATATATTTGTTGTATTCATAGCTGATTTAATTTATAGGTTTAATGCTTCTAAGATTTGCATTTGTATAATGTGTTGATAAATGTTTTCATACATATTTTTTTAGAAAACGTACAAAAATTTGAACGCAGCGGGATTCGAACCCGCGCCTGTAGAAAACCGTCCAAGAGCACGGGTTCAAAGTAGTTCTATTTCAACAGTAAAGGGTCAAATATAATTTCGGATGAGACAAGTCACAATTCGTCATTCCTTTTTGTAATTATAGATGGTGAGAAGTGTTATGAAGAAATGGTTTAACCGGTTTCCAAGTGGTAAAATCCAAGTTTCTGATTTAAATGAAAACGCGGGCGGGCGAAAAACAACGGTTTAGTCGTGTAGTTTACGCAGGCTGAATTTTTGTTTCAGAAAGAAAATTCAACAAATATAATTCCAGAATATAAAAGGAATGCTTCATAACGACATGTAATATAATATATTATAGATGTATAGTAATAAGGGGGACCAGTTATAGATGACGGTGTGAATGTTGGCAATAATGGAAAGAAGAGATATTAAAACAAGTCATATAAGCAAGTCAAATATATACAAATAAATTGAATTGACGTTTGGTTAACTATAATATAAAATAATTGATCCTTTGTGTTTCTGTGAAGTCTTAGGTTCTGTTCTGTTTCTGTCACCTCTTTGTAAGAATAAACCAAATATAATTACGTAATTTATATATTGGGTGAACAGTATGGAGTTTGGATGTAAGGTACTTATACATGAACGTAATGCACACAGTAGAAACAAGCTGAGTGCCTAGTGGTAGCCGTAGTGACATATATTGATGTTACCGGCGTATATGTCAAACATCGATCTTTGATTTAGTCTACTTCTACGATAATGTAAGTATCATATCCGTTTCGTCCCAGAGGGCGCAATGCCGAACGGTCGGTCCATAGTAAGTGGCAAATGCGGGTCCACTTACTACTTGCCAGCAATGAATGGATAACAGAAAGGTAACATTGGCTGTTCATTTCAAGCGTTAAGGGAGATTTCAACGCAAGGATTAATATATTAAAACTCTTTTTGCTAGATTTTACCTAAATTGACTATATTCTTTCTCGTCCAAATTAACTTTATTTCTTTTTTAACTTACAAAATTAACTTTATTTCTTTAAACTATTAATAATGTTACCTTATAATATCTAGAACATTGATTTTATTTATACAGAAAGTTATTTTTAAGTGCAGCTTGGAACTGGGAAATGAAAATAGCTTAAATTTATGCATTCCCCCGAGTGAGAATCGAACCCTCAGCCATTGCACTTACAGTCAGCCGCTGTTACACTGCGTCACGATGGCTTCTACCTTTAATTCGTTTAATTTAATAACTATAAATTCCATGTACCGTAATATATATTTACAACATTTCTATGGTCCCTTTTTAGAATTTTGAGATGTAGGGTACGAACTTATAATTTATTCGGCAACCATTAGCAACTTTCCTATCTATTGTGTGTTTGCGGTTGTTAGTTGAATGTAAGATTAATGAGCTATTCCTACCATTAACTCCGCAATGAACTGTCACTGTCGATACAACAAAAGACTGCTACTGGGCGCAAAGCGACAATCATTTACTAATTGCGGTGGCTTGGTCTATTTACGTAATAAATCTATTAAAACCCTAGCAAGTATAGCTAGTAATTTCGAGTTTTATAATATAATACATACACATCTCAGACGGGAACCATTACGGGAACTCCATAGTGGATCAGTGGAGGAATATCGGACTCTGCCCGCGATGGTTATAACTTCGGTCGCCACTTGGATTTAATAGTTATATTTAACATCGTTTTTAATTACCCTTTCTATTAAGAGAATGCCATTAATACATGATAAAGTGGTAGAGTTCAGTTCAGTTCTTTAATTATGGCTATTCGGATGTGTTAGTAGAGCACAAAAATTTGGAAAGTGGAAAACAATTTGTTTTATCAATAGATATTCTCTGTCTGCCCCTTTATATGCAGGATAAGCGTATAACTAACAAATTAATATTTGACACATATATAACGAACAATTTATGAATCACATGAAACACTGTACACGTTTACAAGGAATTTGTAGAATTAAATTTTAATAAATGCTAGCGACCCGCGGACTTAACTGCGTAAACTACACGATTATAACTATTTAGTTTTTTTACCCTCCCGTTACTACTAAACTTTATAATTTGTATTGTTATAACATTTTTATTTACAAGCCGATTGAAATAAAATAAACTATAAATGAACGGAAATTTACCAAAATACAATAGATTAGCGTGCATAGTCGCACAGACAGACACGAAATTAGAAAAAAAATTATGAAAGATTTTTTTGGATCTATTACATTGATAAATGTCCCCAATAACGTTTTTCTAAGACATATCTCTTATATACAGACAGCGATCAGTTAGATTTTTTATTATATGGTTGGATTATAAAATTTTTCATAAAAAACAATTTATCTACGATATTTTTTATATAATATTATTTTGGAACTTCATACTTTTTCTTACATAGCAATCTAAGCAGAGAGAAACGATTGCGAAGACACTCCATTCTCTGCATTCTGCCTGAATTAGACACGTTGCGTATTAAGTGGCGCGTTTGGTTTAGAGCTAGACCGAGAAAATGTAAATAATTTATCGCTCGATCGAAAAAATCTCACTCAGACACAACTCGACTCAGAAATCGAAATAATCTTTAACTCGAATAGGTATGGCACCCACAATCGCAAACGCGAGTCAGATATTATTTCATTGTGCCACTATGGCTTCTGTACTTTATATATTGAAGAAATAAAATATAGTTGCTTAAAAAAGTAAAGGCGGCTATACCGAAGGGAACCGTTAATACAGTTGTTTTCTGATTTTTACTGCACCAATTTTTTATTAACTGCTTTATTTTTCGAATTTAAACATACAAGCGTTTCACAGTTTAAATTTTAAATGAACAGTCGAGGAAATAAGAAGAATTGCTAATGATTCTATTAATCTTAATCCCTTGCTTGTAATTTGGAAAAACCTTAATAATGAGGCGTAACGTAATTATAGCCGTTTATCACTTTAAACAGCCTAAGAGCCATACTGAAAAATGCACATGTTTTAAAGTTAATGTTAATGATTGTTAGAATTTATTTTATAACATTTCAAATAAAAATATAGGTAGGAATAAGGCATAATAAATGATAGGAGCAAGTTAAGAATTCTTCTGTTTCAAAATGCTATTCATTCGACCCGAGTATAATGGTTGGGGCTGCTTTGTCACTAAGTAACATTTTGCTAGCGTGTACTTTACATAATTAGAATGGAAACCGTTGTTTATCGGCAATATTTTGAAAAGTACAAAATTGATGTTTAGAAAAAGCTATACAGCATTTTATAATGCACATATAAAAATGACAAATTTGCATTTGCATTTGGCGTAATCGAAGCATAACTGTGTCGATTACGTTAATAAGGAGAGAGAAAGAAATACACGAGATTTTCTCTTCTTATTAAAAGTTACGATCCGACTTCGAATTACCTACTAACACGCAGTAATTACTTTTGAGACTCATTAGTCCTGGAAGTTGTGTTACGAATGGTAAGGTCAAAATCAAATTTGATTTTATCTTTGTTGACTTAACCCATAAAATCGTCCTTATAGACAGACATCTTATGATATGATACTAGTATAAAAGTTGTGAAAAGTAAAGTATACTTTTCACAACTTTTATACTAGTAAAACGATTTCATTCAGTTTATTATATTAGTATAGCCATTATTTTTGTTTTCTTTAGATTTTCTTTATTATATAAATTGTGCTTGCTTCGTAGTTGTTACCATAGTTGTAATTTTAACGATATATTTAAATAGCTCATGAAACTAACTTTTAAAATCGAATTCTATGTATAAATTTAATTAAATTCGAGTGAACCAATCGTACTTCCCTTCAATATAAGGCGAATGAACATGATGTCAATCAATTAAAATTTAACTAGCAATGTTTGCTAACTCCAAGTTGGGTCAAGATTAGCTCGTTACCCGGGGCACCATGTAAATTGAGAACTGACGTTGTTCCAAGTTCTAATATACGAAGTTAACAGAGCGAAATCTAACGTTAGTGTACTCGTAAGATAACACCACAGACGTCATTAAGGTGGCAAGTCACGAATCGGAATAATGTTACATTTTCTTGTTATTATGTTGTATCGTGAATGTCTTACGCTAGTTTCAGTTAAATACATATCATTTTTGCAGAAAATGGTAGCTATCTTTGGCTATTGTATTAATAAAACATATACTTTGAACTTACTAATATAATTTGAATAGATAGTAGTACATATTTTAATAAGCTTTTTCCCATATAGCGGGAAACTTTGCGAGTTAGGTAACGTACCTTAACGTCGCGCTTTGTCTTTTATACATTCTATTATATTTTACGATAATATTCACAGACTTAGGATTGATAAAAATATTTTCGTATTTTTGTGTACGGTTGATACACGAATTTCGACGTGGCGAAATGAGAACGTCTATCCGAATTGCCTGCCGTAAGCGCATGGATCCAAATAGGGCGCGCCTCAAATCCGGCTATGTTCCATTATATGTACCAAGTTTTTTTTGTGAAGTTTTTTATTATAGGTATATGCAGTGAAATTACAAAAAAAATATAGTTTTTTTTGTAAATACCATTCGCCCTATAACAAGTAGTTTAATAAAGGTTATTGTATAAATTATTTTTTTCGATTAATTATATCTATAATTAATAAAATATATCTAATGTATTCCTCTTTAAGATTGATTTGTTTTGTAATAGTCACTAGGATTTTTTTCACAGATTGGACAATTAAATATCTCAAATGCCAAGAGTATAATGTGTATAATTTCTAATGTGTCTATTGTTTTTAAATCTATACATATAATAAAAATGTAAATGATCGCTGTCTGAACATTGAAGATATATAAAAAGATGTATTATTGGGAGCCTAAACAATGATTTTCAATTTTCTTTTCTGTTTGTATGGCGCGTTTGCGCATGCTAATCTCAGAAACGGCTTAACCGATTTAAATGCAGATTTGATAATTTTATCTTGGAAAACTTACCTTTACATTTAGTTCGGTTTCGGTTTATACATGAAAAAGTTACAACCATTTAAATTATTTAAATTATTATAAATTGAAACAAAGTTTGTGATTTAAATGAGAACGCGGGCAAGCGAAAACACTACATAGTTTAGTTGTGTAGTTTACGCAGGTGAAGCCGCGAGCATGTTACTAGTATTGTAATAAAATTAAGTAAAGAACACCCTCTCGCCAAAGCACTATACTGTTATTTAATATTTAGATATTGCACAACGTATAGTCTAGAGCTGGATACTATTCCCGACGAAAAATATTTAAATAAAAAAAAATATGAAAGCGTACTAATGGTTATCTACCTAAGTATCTACAGACAGTAGTCTGTAGACCAAAAAAACCATGCTAACTTATATAATATAAGCATTCTATATTTATTCATCAATTATTTTTTATTTAAAAAGGTTTATGACTCAGTGTTTGATCCATTAACATATTCAAGTCTGATGGATGAATTTATTCTACTTGAGTTCTCTTCAATTTACACACACTTATCCAATTACTGGAGGAACACGTGCATGATTTAAAGGTTCAAATAAACTCGTGTTTTATATATTATATCATAGGATATAGTATATATATGCTTTACAAAATTATTAAGAATAAACACTATGAAATACATTAAACATATGTCACAAAAAGAGATATATTTAGAAAACGTATAAAAATTAGAACGCAGCGGGATTTGAACCCGCGCCTCTTGAAAAAAAAAAAAAAAAAAAAAAAAAAAAAAAAAAAAAAAAAAAAAAAAAAAAAAAAAAAAAAAAAAAAAAAAAAAAAAAAAAAAAAAAAAAAAAAAAAAAAATAATTTTTATACGTTTTCTAAATATGTCTTTTTCAATTTCCTAAGTGTGGGAAAACACTTTAAAAAATGTTAACAAAATAAATGTCACAAAATTATGCAACTATGGGAAATCGTGAGACGTCATGTATATATTTTGTCAAAAATCAATTATTTCTCAAATAAATACTTAAATAGGGATTACACGATGGCAGAATTAAATATATGGGTTATTTTTTTCTTTTAAACTGGCAAAAATCCTATTGCACACCCACGCATTGCGTGCCAGTTGAATATGCAACTGTGGCTTCTATAATTATATATATTTAGTTTATTAAATACTATAACAGGTTTAATATAAGTCGTTAGATTTAATTATTACATAATAATAAAATTTTCTTTAACGTAATTTATTAAATAAATTATTATTTTTTACGCAGAAGCACGGAGGGCGAATGAAATGTTCGGCGTGTAAAATTGTCGCACACACCGCTTGCATTGACATCTTGATAGACCGAATTCAGTTCACCTGTAAACCCACATTCCGAGATGTAGGAGTTCGTCAGTATAGGGAGCAAACCCTGACACACCACCATTGGGCCCACCGCCGCTCCGAGAAGGGCAAGTGCAAAGCTTGCGGCAAGGTAACACCTTAAATACCAAAAAACCGCGTAGCCTATTTCTTGTGTGTAACGTACCTATTTGTGAATAAACACTGGTGAATGTTTTAGTATTTTGCACGCTGTGTTCTTTGTTTGTTAACTTTGTAGCAGAAACATTGACTTATATTTTATGATTGTTTTTTTGTAGCGTTTTGTAATTAGAAAATCTTTTATAAATTTTATTTTAGCTTTAAGTTTAAAATTCGATTTTACAGGCAGACGTCAATGTGAACATCTTTTTCGTTTGAAAATAAAATTATAAAATATGCTATAATAGGTTATGTTGATATACAAATAATAACTAGTATAATATGTACATATATTATTTCCAAAAATAATTTCCTTTAATCATTTTCATAAATTAATTTGTACAAATTATAACGATTGTGTAAAATATGTTTATATTAACTCATTCTAAATTAGCTACAATTCTAAATAACTAGCTATTAAAACTGTAATAATTTATAGTAAATGTTTGTTTCTGTTTACTAAATATATTTGTTGTTAGGGACCGAAGACGCTGTAATTTCTGTTCTTTATTCATAAAGCGTCTGGAAACTTAATTTTCTTGTACAGCGTCATGCACTAAGCCTTACTCCGCCAAATCTAATTTAAAACGTTTGTTGGGTTATAATATTAAATATAAAAAAAAATTCAAAGGCAAACAGTTTCTATTAAATTGTAAATATATTTTTTCAATCCTTATTCCATTGTTTATCTATTATTTTAATTTTAATTAGTTATTGTTTATTATAACAATAGATTTATAAGAGCGCAAGGTCAAGGCTTTAACAATATTTAGTAATCCATTTTCATCTTTGATGTAAACCGACTACTTCGATTGTATAGTTCAGTGAAGCGGCTTGCTTTGTGGTCAGATTTACCCGCCTAAAACATCAAAGTTCGGGGGCTTAATTTTGCGTTCACTGTAATATTAAGTGCGTACCATGAAAAATACTTTTATATTTCGTACATTTTCTGATACATATATTTTCTTCAAAATCGTCTTTATAGTTATCCTTAAATTATATGAAATTTTATTCTTAAATAAAAGGTAATTACTGAAAAATTATGTGTAGTCATGTTTCAGATCAAAATATATTAATGTCAATTAAAAAATAAGAAAACATACTATTGTAGCACAGAAGACAAAAAAATACAATAAGCTTCACTCAATAGCAATATTATTGAGATCCTCGTAGCGTAAAATAGGAGATCAAAAACTTCACGCTTCTTCGCACCTAACCCTTATTCTTGGAAAATATTTTAAAGTTGTTATTTGTGCGTGTGATTTTGAACGTTATATATGATTCAATTTAGGTGACCTGTCCAATGTGTCTAAATTCTGTTATATTATTGCATTATTTGTTTACTTTCGTGATACTTTTACATATAGGCTCACCCTCTTGCCAAGTACAAATTTGCATTCGCTTAGCATGTAACACGAAAATCACCACACCCACTCCCTAGACGTGAAAATTCGAACTTCATTAATATTTTTCATATTAAAATATCAAGTGTGACGCATTGGTGCAACAGTTTCAATAATATATGCCTTTTTTTGTTTGATTACTACGGACACATTTTTTCGTATATACTAGTCTTTACACAAATATTGTCACAAAGAAAAACTACACTTTTTTATTGTATGCAAAGTTTATTACTATTACAGTGTGTTAGTTTAATACATTAATATATAAAACCATTAAAAATATATGAAGCTTATACGAAGTAGTCTCCTTTGGCTGCAATACAATCCTTTAAACATTGAGGCCAGTTTTTAATAGCACTCTTTCTATGGGAAAATTCTGCACTGCAAATCTTATGGATTAGAATAAATTTATGGTCACTTTTAAAGAGCCTTACTCTCTAAAAATGATCATATATCGTCATAAGGCATCATTTAATCCAGTGGATTAAGATCAAGATTAGATGACGACCAGTCTTCAGCTCTGATGAAATCCGGAACGTTCGTTTTGTATCGAACTTGTATCGAAGTCCCGGCGCCGAGTCTTGCTGAAAGGACCATTCATGGTGATTGAACATAGTCTTGTTAAGGCGTATCTTGATACACATGTGCCGATATTTCGATACCTTTGTCACAAAAATATGGGTCAGTCACTCCTTCATAGCTTCTAACACCCCGTCAAACCATCACTGAAGTCAGATAATGCCCACGTTGTACTCTGTTGACTAATTGGGAAGCTTCTTTAGAGCCTTCAGCATAAACACGGTCATTTTGTTTGGTTGTGTCATAAAATGTTACCCAATTGTAAAAAAAATCTCGTCCGTAAACAAAATTTCCCTCCGTCATCAATAGCCCGGTACACAAAGCTTTGACTAATACCAATTGCGTATGGACGATTTTAAAAATTGTATTTAGCAACATACCTACTGTAATGCAATGCATGTAACAGCGATACGGTTCTCTTTATCACCGCACTCCATTTAAATATCATAAAATATTTTATGATATATTAGCGTGAAAATAAGAAAACAGAACAATCATAAATTACAGATTCCAAATTCAAAAGTAATATTTTGTTTATTTTTAATTATAACAGTATTTATGGCCAGACTAAGTATTTAAACTAGTCTTTAATAAGATATATGTATTAATATGGTATTACATAAATATGTGTACTTATATCCTACGAGAAAAAGAATTTTATCTGACTGTAATATCATTAAGATCTTTTTCTTTTTAAGAGGCTTTCGCGATTTTTACATACTTCTAATAAAAGTATTTTAACGGGATGGTATTCGAAAATACAGTTTAGAAAAATTGACGTTTTAAATATTTTCACAGTAGACCATGGTCATAGGTAGTCTGCCTGAAATGTGTCTTTCAAATTAATTTTATTTTGTCCTATAATGAATGTGTTTTAACAGATTATTATTATGTTTTATAATATAATATTATAGAAAAGTTAAATATATGGTGTATTATTAAGACTAATTTTATGTATTTTAAGCGTCGTCATTATTATATTATTTCAAAAGACAAGAACTGAAGATTTATTAGTAATTATAAGTGTGATGCTTAGAAGAAGTTTAAAAAAATGTTTTATTCTTTATGAGCAATAAAACATATTTTTTTTTATAATTTTGTTCTATTATAATAGATATTGCAAATTTTATAACCTATTATAATAGAATACGAATATGTAATTTACGCTTTTAAGTAAAACATAATTATTATAATATGTTGCATCTTCTGGTGCTAGTTTTTATTAATTAATATATTTTTGTTATTTAACCTTAGCACTTGTTTGCATGTTTGTTGCATGATTGTTTGTCAGTCGTTCCGGCGAAGTTGCTGCTATTGGTGCATAGTACCGCAAAGAACGGTAGACAAGAATATCGAAATACACGATGAAGTAGGTAGTAGTGTACCCACATGTGCTATATTGCTAATGAAGCTATTTGTTGTAACAATATTGCTTTTTAGTTCTCACAAGTTTACCGTCTCTATTTTATCATTGCAAATATTTTAATTATTCTCTCGTTTTCAGTCTCTCCAAGCAAAGTTATCGTTTAGCTCCAAAGAGATCGTGGCATTGAGTTGTTCTTGGTGTAAAGATGCATATCATAATAAAGACAGTTGCTTCAATCTGCAAAGGATAGGTGAAGAGTGCTCCTTAGGTATGTTGTAATGAAATGATTGTCCCCAGAAAAGAGGAGATTTAATTAATATTATCCAATTATGAACATAATCGATTCTATTCAGGTATTCAATCAAATATTATCGTGCCGCCATCGTGGATAGTAAAATTACCGAGGAGAGGTAGCTTTAAATCCTCGTTAAGAAAATCTCCAAAAAAGAAGAATACAGCAAAGAAAAAAGGAAAAGACTCGAAGGGGGAACAGAAGACGTTTGTAATTAAACCAATTCCAACCGCCAATGTGAAACCAGTGCTTGTTTTTATTAATCCGAAGAGTGGAGGTAATCAAGGAGCGAAGCTTTTACAAAAATTCCAATGGCTCCTAAATCCACGGCAAGTTTTCGATCTAACACAAGGTGGACCTGGACCCGGGTAATTATATAAGTGATTTTAAAATACAATTGAAAAATTTAGTTTTTATTAAAGAAATTATAAATGTGTTTTTTTATTTAAATCATAAAACTTTTCTTAATGAAAGTGTGTATTACATTAATAAGTTATTACAGAAGGGTTCATAATTTACGTTTTATGACTGATATACAAATGAGTAACAGTTTGTGCGTTATAGAAATACTCGCAAGGTTACGATAATTAAACACCATATTAAGTCTTCATTTAGTTAATTAATCGTGTTTCAAACAGTGACCTAAATCTAAGCTAACGCACTTATAGTGTTTATATTATGATAGACATACTATATAGGCTTCATATAGACTAAGCGATTAAGAAATAAATATACATATTTTTTTTTTTGTTTATTATTATTATATATTAGTGTTTAGAATAAAATACATTTACTATTTTCGAGTGTAGCGATTTTAATAATAAAAAAATCATAACATTCAGTACAAAATAATAAAAATGAAAGTGATTTTGTCAAATTAGCTCATTGTTACTACAAACGTGAAACGTTCACGTTAATAATTTACGCCCTCTACTTACCTATTTATAGTTACGTTCACGTGTAAATGTTATACAAGCGTCTAATTACACTGGAATATCTCCTGACACGTTTTCCTTTCCTTGTATACAATGTATTTGAAGACTTAATTTTATTTATAGTTATTTATAGTATTTTATTTTGTATATCTAAAAAATACAAAACTATATTGTAATTATTTTTTGATATTATAACTAATATCAATCAAGTTCATATGAATTATATGATAACTGTTAACATAAATGCAATAATTACAAAATAATGGACAGGAATCGTAACTAAATAATTACAGTAAGTTTTTCCCTTTCTTTAACTTAAATCAAAATATATTTACATATTTAATTTCAATATTAAATTAGATAAAATAATGTTACACAATTACAGATTTCATAATATTCAGTATGAACGTCTTAACTGGTGGTCAACTTGCATCTGCTTTGCTAAGCTTGACCGCCGTTACTTTTAAAAAATAAATACTTTTTAAGGCGACATATCAGTGGTGAAGTTTTGCTAGTTAAGGATTGTCAGTTCCGGGTGATATTTGTGACATTTGATTTTATTGCGAGTAATCGATTGGCCCTGAATATATTTAGTATTCATTTTATATGCGGTACAAGTCTTACAGCATTATATATACATTAGTACATAGGACTTGGCCCTAGCATGCTGCCTCCCTATATATGCCCATAGTGTCACCATACTACACAGACTACCCATCGTGGCCTGTCAGATGAACGACATCAGTTCATTTCTGAACAAAATATTATATTTATTTTATATGTCAATTTAATTGATTAATCATTTAAACGTAATTGTTATACAGATTTTAACATGTTTATATAATATCTGTAATTCCTTTTGCTTTAGAGGATTAAGGTTAAATATAGAAAATGTACAAGTAAAAAAAACAGAAATGAATTTTATATTTTCTACAATAAATGGTTTTTTAACAAATGTAACGTTACATGTACATTTATAATGCACAAACTTTATTTTCTCAATTTCCTATCTCAAACAGGCTTTATTCAGAATGTAAATTGAGGTATAGTGTAAGTTTTCACTACGTTTACATAAAGTTTATAAGTTCATAAGCTTCGTATTACTAACAGTACCATGCACCAACTAACTCTTTGACAAGTAAATAGTTGAATATATTAATTCCTGTCTTTTTGGCATCTCTTTGACTAATAATATTATTTTACTAAGGGCTAAGCTTAGGGTTAATTCTAAGAAATTATAATATTTATGTATTTTCGTTCTTGATGAAAATTATTTATTATATGATCATTTTATATTTATTAACCGTTTAAGCAATATCTGTTTTTAGATTGGAGATGTTCCGAAAAGTTCCCAACTTACGAGTATTAGCTTGCGGAGGCGATGGCACTGTAGGATGGGTGCTAAGCGTACTTGACCGGATCGGTTCAAGACCAGCCGTTGGAGTGCTCCCATTGGGAACTGGAAACGATCTCGCTAGAGCACTTGGCTGGGGAGGAGTAAGCATATATATTTTTAATATATTAGTATTTTACGATTACTTTAACGTAAAAAATACATATTTGAGAATTAGGGTAGATTTCTACTAAAAATATGACAAATAAACTGTAAGTTATAAAGCTGAAATTTTAATTTCTTAATACCGCCTCATTTAGGCATAGATAAGTACACACGTTCTGTAGGAACACTTGGTAAAGGCACGTGGAACTGTCATGAATATTCACGTTACCGTTTCATTAAAATTAAATTATTCAAATAAGTATAATTTTAAAGATCTCGACTTTAGTCTACTTGAGTAATCTGTTGTATATTAAACGTTACTTTTATTTAAATTAATGATATTCAATGAATTATAGATTTTAAAACGAAAATCTGTTTTTATAAAACGTATTATACAATTTTGTAGATAATTTTTTATAATAAATTACTTATTTACTGTTTTATTGCGTGTCGAATATTTCTTTCTACAAATGTCATATTAGATAGTACCCAGTTATTTTGTTATAGAATAAATTAAAATTTGTTATAGAATAAATTAAAATTTGTTATAGAATAAAACAACAAATAATTTTTTTTTTTTAAATTCACATAGACGACGCATAATGATGTTGTAGACAATATTTTCAGTTAGAGGGGGGAGTCAATTTTTTTTACATATGTTGATGACTTTAATGTCAATGAATAGATCCATCTATCTATCTTTTTAGTAACTCGTATAATATGTGAAAATCGAAGGAAACTGTTCTTTGGCCAGAACGGAAACTAAAAGTTTAATATTGTTTTTTTATTTTAGTAATTTTTTGCAGCTTCACGCATTTTCGATCGAGCCAATCGAGACATTCGATCTCGAATCGAGTGGTGAACGCCGCGCTTTGTCTTACGTACCGGAGTGGAGAAATGAAAATATTTGAAATATAATCGAACCCGCAACCAATCGTGTCTACAGCCAGAGGTTGTTCCACTGCGTCACGATGACCTCTATTTAATTATCATTAAGTGCACTAATCCTAACTAATATAATAAATATCTAAGATAAACCTAAGCTTGTCCTTTTATATACATATATGCCATGATTTTGTAACACGTTCACATTGTATATATATATATTTTTACCAACCCAAATACCAATCAAATCAGCTCAAGTCAATCGCATTCGTTCGCTGTCAGATATAGTGCCACTAAACAGTCTAATTTAGATAGACGTACCTACATGTGGATTCTGCTTTTAAGGGAACAAAGTTGTGTATTGCCCGAAGAAAGCGCGTAAGGGTTGAGTTTGTTTGCAGAAAGCATCTTTGTCTATTGATAATGATGATTCAAAAGTTATTTTGTTTCCAAATTTTGAATACTATTTGTTTTTTTTTTAAACTAGTATTTATGATTTTTGAATATTTATACTGCAATTTGGTGAAATATTAATACATATTGTATAAATAATAAAATCAATATTTTGAAACATGATAGGCTATCTATTACCTATCTTATTTTAACAAAAGACAGATAGCAAGTATGCTATCATATTATTTACATTTCAAGTTACTAAATACTCTGGCTAGAATGAGAGCTGTTTCCCTTGAACAGTAGAAAGGACATGCACTTTGAAATTCGTTCCAATTAATTTAAATTAAATAATAAGACAATAGAGGTAATCTTTGGTGATTTCTCATGTTATAATATAACTTAGGCCCTAAATAATCCTTAAGGAAAAACTTATAAGAAATTAATAAACTGTTGCTAAAATACATATTTGAAAATGTGTTAAAAAAATATTAATAATTTTACCAAGATAGGTGATGTACATAATATTAATACTAGAAATAGGCTTTCACTTACAGCGCCTGTAGCTCGATTGCATCGCGTTCGTAATTCTTTCATGAGATAATGTCTACGCTTTTACAATAGGATCCCAGAAAACGTTATAGAATGTTTTATATCACAATTTAAAAAAGTTATAAAAAGGTGTTTGTGTGTTAAAGGTACCTAATTAATGATTTTATATATGATACTGGGATATCCTTGGAAATGAAATGCTGGCTCTAGTCTATTTCAAAAATATCATGCTTACTAATAGATCTGTTAAATATTGATTTGAAAAAAAAAACAATTTCCTCTCGTGTTTCTTGCGCCGGTTCTTTTCAGGTGTGAGGCATAAACTTTAGTGAACCGGTGGTTAATTATTTGACGTTCAAAAAAGAAAGCATTTTCTTCTTATTTGGAATAAAATTATTAGACTTTTCATCTTATTATTATGAAAAATATTGGTTTTCTGCACTTTTTCTCTATATAAACTTTAACTATGCCATAATCGAACGACTCGTAAAAAGGGTGAATAAATAAAAGATTTTTAATTTGTTATTATTAATCTAGGCTCGTTTAAAAACTTGAACAAGACTGAATTGAATTGGGTAAGTATAAAATTAATTGTAAAGATCACGGCCAGCTAAATGTATATTTAAATGAATATTCTTAAGTTAAATAATTCATAATAAAACTGGAAGTATCAAAATAAAACTCTTGCAAAGGTAGTTCACGACATTTATTTAATTATATTTCTTTTGATTAAGTCCGAGCAACATAACATTTCTTCAAGCTAACTAATATATATATATTTTAATATCTGAAGTATTCAGCGTTTAAATACACTTTTAAGTTTTATTTAATTCCCATTCCATTTATATTTTGATATTAGTATAAAAGTTTTTGAATATATAATGGGATTTATAACCTTATATGATAATTTAGCAAAATAATACTGTATATAATTATTATTATTTACTTTATCTTAGGCACGTAAAATTTTAATATAAGGTGAACCTTATGATTAAGGTCTTAGTCATACTTCATTTAAACATGTATTAAAATTCTGATTGTAATTTATAGGGATATGAAGACGAGCCAATATCAAAGATTTTAGCTCATATCGGTGAAAGCGACACCGTGTTACTAGATCGATGGCAATTAAAAGTGGAACCGAATGAAGCTGCAACAGGAGAGGATACAAGTAATGCGAAGCCGGAACTCCCACTTAACGTTGTGAACAATTATTTCTCGTTTGGCGTCGATGCACATATTGCTTTAGAATTTCATGAAGCTAGAGGTAAGTTAACATTAGTTCAGGTCTGTCATTAGTAATTCTGTAGTTAGTAATTGTGGTAGCTTTCTGTATGTATGAAATAAATAATGAGTTCGTAGACGTTGACTTTAAATACAGAAAATTCTTGGAAGGCTTTATTTATTTACCAATTCCCCGCCTGCAACTTCGTTTTCCGTAGTTTATGATTCTTGCCATTTTATACCAAATTACCACCTTTATCATGTACAGGTACTCTGGGAGCTGGGTGTTTCTTTTATTTCGTGCATATTCCATGATATTATGTAAATATGCAAATATTGTCAGATAACTATTTTTTTTCGTTAATATGTTTAATACACAAGTTATACTTCTGCTGTTTATAAATTCTACCTTATATTTGTTACGAATAATGGAAACATTACCATTCCAATATTGAATGTGTGGTTGTAAGGAGAATGTGAACGATCTCATCCGCTCAATGTGCCGAAACCAACTGAGCACGTTCTTCTTCGTTCTTACTATAACATTCCCGCTTACACTTGCCATTCTGCGTATCCTCTTTATTACGAAATTGTAATCACTATACAAATAGTTGAAATAAATAATATTTTTAGTACAATATTATTACAATAAATGAGATCAAAATATAAAAACTATATAATTACAAAAATAGATCAAAATAAAAGTTATGGGTTATTAATTATACAATATGTTGATAAAAATCTTAATAAAAAGCGAACAGTATAACAAAAATCTTATTAGTTATACTTGTAAAGATAATTAATTATAGCCGAAGTACGATATCGGTACGCATTTAGATATCGCTCTCCTGTGGTGAGTTATCTAGCAAAAGCTGTTGTATAGCTTGTTTCTTTTTCGTAATGTCATTTTGAATAAGCTTGCCAAGTGTTCGCCAACTCCCAATTGTCTAGGGGTCATATCTTTAATATATTTATTCTTCTTTTCTCGTTTTTCTTTTGCCTGTTCTTGTATATTTTTCAGGATCTGTATTTATATCTGTCTATTAGTACTAATTGGTCTATTATGATTCTACATCAAATATACCAAATATTTTTTATCATTTTTTTAAAGTATTATTTGCACACTAAGAAAATTCTTGAACTGACTTGAACGGTTTTCAAGTGGCGCGTGTTCAAATCCCACTGCGTTCAAATTTTTATACCTTTTCTAAATATGTCTTTTTCAAATATACCAAATCTTTGAAACTAAACCAACCCATTATACTAAACAATTTTTATTAAGGTGCCATTTCTTCTAGTTTAATAATCAAATTTAATCGATTTTGAACATATTATATGTTCCAGATATTTTACATTTCCTTATTTATTACTTTAATTGGTCTATTATAATTACTATGTCTTCGTCAAGTGTACCAGTTTTAATATTTATTTATACCCAACCATACATATACGTTACGCCCAAGCCATATATATACGTTACATAGCTTTACACTATAAAAAATATAATTCTAGTGCACAAATAGACAAACCGACAAACAGGCAAAAAAAATTAAAAAAAATATTCGTTAATTTTTTTATCGTAAAAACATTCAATATACGCTGTACAGGCACATTTTTTTTATTACACTTATGAACACATATCATGTAATTCATTGTCTACGTCTAACAAAAATGTAAGTGATCGTTGTCTGTACATGGAATATTATTAAGACAAATGTTTATTGGGCATTTTATCAATGTAATAGAAGACAAAACAATGCTTTTTACTTTTTTCTGTTTATTTATTTGTCTGTGTGTTCGTGCACGCTAATCTCAGAAACTGCTTAACTTATTTAAATGCAGTTTCGACACACTACGCCATGATGGCCAGAATAAAAATAAGTATAAAATATATATAGTAATCTAGTAGCCGATTATCAAACTATAGGATTGAGTTCGTTAAAATGTATATGTGTGCGGCGCTAAGAGTCTAGTCTAAATTATTTATATATAAATAAAACATTATGTTATTATAAACATTATATAAATATTTATATTTTTTTATATGAACAACTTTTATGAATTTAAAATCTAATTATTAAGCATAATTTATATGATACCTAGACAAAAATTTTATATTCAACTTTTAGAGGCACATCCTGAAAAATTCAATTCTCGTATACGAAACAAATTATTTTACGGAACCGCTGGTGGCAAGGACTTGATGCAACGGAAATGGAAAGGTCTTGCCGACTTCGTCACTATGGAATGTGACGGGAAGGACTTCACACCCGTGCTACGAGAGCATAAAGTTCACGCTATAGTATTCTTAAACATTCCAAGGTATGTAAATAAAATGTTACACCCACATACATATAATATGCATTTCGCTCCATCATCTATTTTATTTTATTAAAAATTAAAAAGGTACTTAGTTAAAAATATCTTGGTCTTATCTTAAAAAGTTAATCGTATTTCAGCATTCCCTTTTATGCATATTATGTTTTATTGATCATTATTGTTTCAATATAGCTACGGGGGTGGAACACACCCTTGGAACAAATCAATGGGCACTTCTGAACCCTCGACTGAAGACGGCCTAATTGAAGTCGTAGGATTAACCACATATCAATTGGTATGTACGTCTATTTTAAAGATGTCTGTATTTTTCAATTTTTGTTTTTACTCTGTTATTATTTATTAATTTTAACAGTCCAATAAAATAATGATTATGGATAATACATGTATGTAATATTTCTTAAGTCGATTTATGTTTAAATATCGGTTATTTAATAATTACCGCTTACATAAACACGTTTTTAAAAGATGAAATATATATAAAATGTTATGCTTAAATAGTATTATCCATATTTGACTTGGCTTATTTATTTAATATACACGATAATACTTTTAGCCTTTGCTTCAAGCGGGTGGCCATGGCACTTGTATCACGCAGTGTAAAACGGCCAAAATAGTAACCACGAAAGTAATCCCTATGCAAGTAGACGGAGAGGCGTGTAGACTGGCGCCGTCAGTTATCACGCTGTGTAGACTTAATCAAGCCATTATGCTTGCTAAGAAGAAACCCGGCAGAGTTCTAGTACCGTAAGTAGTTAAGAAAAAATTAATATAGAAAATTGTTATATTTTTTCGAAAATAATAGGTAAAAATTAAGTTTAAATAGTTGTGGGACGTTCTTTATTTAAAAAAAAACCTGACAGGAGAAAGTATCGCCATCAAAAAGTGGCCTTTTCATCGATTTCGAAATATAGTGTTTTCCGAAATAGATATTTTGTCACTAGATAGACTTACTTACTTCTTAAAAATAATGTTTTAACGTCATTAATCTTATTACTCAATTCATTTAAAAAATAATACTTAGGTGAGTTTAGTACATTTTACATATTTATAAGGAAAACGACAAATGATGTATTCTGTTAGACAAAGAAACAAATATATTTTTAGCCAAACAACGCTGGACAAACTTTCCCTCACTGTGAATCTCATAACAATGGCTGACTACGAGCGTCATCATTACGACAAGGATTTGTTGGCAAAAACAGGTAAAATACACCATTTATATATTTAGGTTACTAAAATTTCGTTCAATTGTTTGTTTTCATTATAAGATATAATATATTATTGGTAATTTATTTCTTTTGCGCTAGCGATTTTTCCTTGACGGTTTACTGCTGCTTTTAAATAATTGTCTCAGTTAGTATGAGACATTAGATAAACATGAATTATTTATTAACACAAATAAAAAAAAAAAGGTAAAAGATTCATTGACGTCACATTATTTATCGATAGATCAATAAATACATTGAATATGCATACATATAAATATACATTTCGTAAATGCGAAACGTAATTGTAAATCTGTTCAATCGGAAATTCGTGATCAAGTTAGCTAATTGAGCGCAAACGGGCAATCAATGATAGTAATATACTCCAATATTACACATAGAAACTTTGCTTTATCTTCACAGATTGTTTTAATTTTAAGTATACTAAATGACACAAAAAAGAAACAAAAAATGTCCAAATAAATAAATAAAACAATTAAAGAGAGAGAACGTAGTGTTTCGACACTAGGTTCTATGTAGAAAAATATAGTTTGCAAATGGATTTATAGATTTTTATATGACTATGTTTATATATAAGAAGCGCATTACTTTTAAGCTCCGAAATATACCAACTGTGCATAAAACAATATTTTTATATAGTTTCTCATCCTTCCACTGAATCACCACTTAAAATTGTATTCTTCTGTTTTTCCCTCACCTGAGGCACTATAAAGGATTTTTTTATGAATAAAGTATATAATATTACTAACTATACAAAGAAAGGTAATATTACTGTAGAAGATTCCTGTAAAACTATCTTTTATTAGGCTGTGTGCTGGCAAAGTATTAAACTAAATAAATATCTAACTAAAATTAATAAAGTTATTCGCTACATTACACATAAAGGTATACGAAGATTTTTATTTTATTGTAATAATATCTCTTCTCTTAAACTTGCATTTATGCCTACGTGTAATCGGTAAAAAAAAGTTAATCTGTTAGAAATTCATACAATGTCTAGTTTAAATATTGTTCTCGCTATATTTTGCTCGTCATAGTTTTGCTTTTAATTATAGTAAAGTAAAGTTTTTGATAATAATTAATAACATAAATTAGGGCAAAGCTTGAAAAATATTTTCATTATATACATATTACTTATCTTCTAGCGGATCGGATTGGCACTTTGGAAGTGAATCCGGCGGCCGACTTGGAACAAATGCGAACTCTCATTCAAAATATGATCAAAGAATCTCAAATATACTCAAACCTTGTAGACTGGTGGTTCGTCGATTGTAAGTACTCTCTCGTATTATATTTTTTGTTACCTTTAGATATATTTTTGACGCGAGAATTAAGAACAGCCATTTAAATTTTTCTGAAAGTATACCTATTTTAATTTGTATACATTGTGTTTTATAACTTTATATAAAGTGAATAGACTATATAATGTGGATACGAGTGAAAAGTTAGAATTTGCATTTGTTAAAAGATACTCAATCTTTATATAGAATATTTTTATAGATTTATTTGCTCTATATTCAATAGTCCAAACACTTTAAAACATTCTTTTTTTTATCGTAGCGTTTTTTAAATATTTTATTTATTTTCAGCGGTGACAGCGGAACGCTTCTTTCGGATCGATAAAGCTCAAGAAAATCTGCATTATCCGACTGATATTGGACATGAGAATATTTATATTCTTGATGCGGCCCCGCTCACTCCGGACACGGAATCTACGGCTCATCCTGAAACAACAGCCACAGCTTCACTTGACCGAACTGGACCGTCTGTATCTTTAGATACGACTACGGGTCTGTCCGTGTCATTAGATATATCTCAAAGCGTTGATACGCCCAGTGCTGGAGTCTCCTTGGATGTACCCGAATCGCATGCGAGGTGAGACATTCTTACTATTTTATATAGGAGATACTGATGATAAGTCATTTAGTTTTTTTTAATTTTCCATCTATTTAGAAATTCCCATTTAAAAACTTGTTCTTTTCAATAAATTTACTAATTGTGAATGCGCGACTAATTGTGGGTTCAATTACTACTCGAAGGAATGATTATATTTAAATTATTGTCAGTTCTCCGCTCTAATGATAAGATAAAACGTGGCATTAAATTCTGCATTCAACACGCACTGTGTCGAATTCGAACGGAAAGTGGATAACAGAGTGTCTTGTCACTACGTTTTCTCTGATTACCCTAGGGTAAACAACGTAGAAACTAAACTGGGTTGCTATGCCGGAAAAAGTGTGAAGCTGCTGCTAGTATATATGTTTTAAGTCCTAATAGATATTTCTAATATTAATCTAATATTTTTATATTTCTAATTATAACACCTGTTCCTTATTATATCGTTCACGTCACATAGTAAAAAATAACATTTTATCGGCATAGCTCGGATAAACAATAAACTAGAGATTAGATCACCGCAGTGATTCGATCACGGGCAACGTCAAGTCAATTTAGCTTCTCTTCCTTGTTTTGTTTTTAAAAATTTTAATTAAAAATTTTATTCAAAAATTTTAATTAACTTCCTATGCTTTGATCATCATTTTTCGTACATTTATTTATGTATTTTATAAAAGATCAAATAACTTACTCGTATCTGTCATTACGGTACATCTTTTTCTTTTATATATATTACATATACTTCAAAGCATTGTATTACATGATATATATATAGCGATAGATTTTACACGTGTTACAAGAGAATGAGAAATTCTCAATTGCAAACTATTCACAAAATTGTTTTGTTCAACAGTGAATCCGGGTTCGGCAGTCCCGCGCGAACATCAGAGGAATTACTCACACCTCAAACGCCACCTTCGGGGATGGCTTCCTCCGCCTCCAAAATATCCCTCCTGCCCTCCAAAACGTCCCCTCAACCATCAAAAATGTCATCTGTCCATGATAGTAATTCCCCACCACTTTGTACCAGTCCCACCTCAGTCAAAGATCCTCAACCCAATCGAGATTCTGTATCAAGATTTAAAACGTAAGCATTGACAGACACTTATAATCTTAATGATTTACATACACACAATAAACTTACGATGTCTTTCCTATCTTCTAGGCTCGAACGCAAAACGAGGACTGTATATTTGATAAATTTATGAATAGACAGCTAACATAAAACTTGCTCTGTAGTATTGAATCACAAAAATAGGCTACATTTATAATTTATGATTTGAATCGTAAAGCGTGAACTCACTTAGATACGGCGCTTATATTCTGGCGCCATTTTCATCATACTGTAATGTCCTGGCATGACTTTTTTAGACTCTGCAATACTTAAACTATATACATTTATTTTATTCTGTGTGTAGCCTAGTCGTCTCCAAAATTACTATTTTTTCGAGAGTGCTATTCACTGCTATCATGTGCAAACTTAAACATTAAATAGAAAGTGTAATGACTATTAATTTTAAATGAGTAGATTCGTTTTGAGTTAACGCACTCGTAACAAAGCTCAAAGCACTCTTATCCAGAACTTTAATCTGCACTCTATGTCTTCTTTCTTCTATTGCATGCAGCGTTCATGAAAAACTGTTTGGATTTGATCAAGAAGTGTTTGGCTGTAGGTGAGATGTATTTCTGTAGTAATTTTGTAGTTTTTAATTTTCTTTTTAGATGTACGTTGGTATATTAATATTTAGTATTTTTTAACAGCAATACATCCACGCTATTTGATGACGTAATATAGAAAAGAAGGATATTAGAACGTTGGTATTGTTTCAGAAAATTATTGGAGAAAACAACGGACGCGCTTCTCAAGGCTGCTAAAAGCGGTGACTTGAAAATGGTACGCGTAAACAATAACCTTTTCTTCTTCGAATCCTTTATAATTTGATTAGAGACTTACTAAAGCCATCGTATTTATTCTATCTATTCTATTATCTTAATATTATTTTCTTGGATTGTCTAATAAATTAATGATTTATATATAGAATTTATATCCAATAATGTAAGTTAAAAAAACAACAAAAAAAACTAGATTTCAACGCACCAATTAAATTTATCTTAA